>VZRU01000575.1:121732-136189 GCA_013398155.1 Pedionomus torquatus
TTTTTTTTTTTTTTTTTTTGTATCAGTGGTTTAAATATTAAATATACATGATCTTCTTTATAATACTCATCAGAGCTGAAACAAAAATGTTTAACAGTTTGTTAAATAACATGTTACTCAACAAAGATTAAGCAAAAGCTATGTGTAATGTCAGAGATAGTTAACAAATTAATTTCAGTCTCATTAAGCTGGTGAAAGAACTGAGGCAAACACTGTAGATTTTACACTGGGTGTACATTGAAATCTAGTTCACCTGTGGTAATGACGTATTTTACAACGTTTAAGACATGAAAAGGATAAAATGTGCTTTACTGAGTTTTACTGGGGTAAATATTCCATTTTTTAAAAATATAAGCTCCTTATCTATGACAACAAAACTAAGTAAATTATGTAACCACCAATTTCTATGTAGTTCAGTATCAAAATGTTAAAATGCTATCCTAGTGTTGTGTGTAGGAAGAAGCAGCCCTCAAATAATTCTAGATTTAAGTTCAAACATCTGAAAATAAGAGTTATCTACACAACTCAGTGTTTTTAACTACCTTCACTACAGTCAATTTGCAGAGTTAAAAATCCACCTTCCTTGAAGCTAAAGTGCTACTAGGCTAAATTTTATACTTCACTATAGTCTGTATATGTTTAATGAGGGATATAAAATGTACAAACACTGGTTCACAAAGTAGGTGGACATCCAACCTCGTTTGGGAGTGTCCTTGCTGGAATACTAACTATCTACACCCTTGCTACCAGACCTCACCCATGCTAAATGACTCCAAACATTCATCCATATAACTCATATTTCAAAAAGAAAGAAGTTTAGATAGCAAAGCCAACCCTCGGAAAATGCAAATTATTTTCACAAAGTAGTCGATGCAACCTTGATTCTGCATGTACCTTACGAGAAGACATCTGTGGTCACACAGGACCTTTTCTCATCCTCTGCAGATATTTACTGTTTGATATACAGCTGTATTTTTTTTATCTCTTAATGTGTGGCCATAATCCAGCATCATATCCAAACTGATCTTTAGGATGCTATAAAATAATCATGTCATAATAATAAAGTTGCATTTTCCCCATACTCTGTTACAGAGCCACATCTGTGCCAATGAGTGGGCCACACAAATGAAAAGCTGAATGAATAATCTTGGCCACCATGCTGAGTGGCAAAGATTAAGGCAAAACTTGTCCAAAATGTTAATACCTATTAATGTTAATACCTATTTCCAACTGAAAGCCAGACTTCAGAGTGTCCATACAATTAAAGATGATGCAGAGTGCTGTATCTATTAGGTGTGTGCTATGCTGTGAGCAAGGCTGATTGGGAGTTAGAGATGCAGGAGCCAGAAAACCTCATGAGGCAGAAAATGTGTCAACACCAAAATGTCTTCAGAAATGAGAACTTCAAGTTTGGTTTTTATAATATGAATAGTCACATGTTTAAGTTCAAAGCCATCTACTCAAAGAAAAGCAAGAGCCTTTTATTTTTATGTTTATTTTTCTGATTGAAGGGAGAAGTTGGAGAACAGGTGCCTAATGAGAGGGTGGCAGTGGTGGCAGGACTTGGATTTAGACCTCCCAGAAGAGGCTCAGGTGCACCCTACAGCACGGAGGGAGGAGGGACTGCACAACAGCTCGTGATGAAGTTAGAGTCCTTTCAAGGAAGGCACAGGAAAGGGTTGCTGCTCACTCTCATGTACTGATAGGAGTACATGATACATAGATGAAGTAGCAAGTCTAGCTATAGGGACACGTATCTCTACAGTTGCTCTAAGCCCAGAGTCAGATACGTTACTTCTTTGCCATGCTCTGCCTTTCAAATACTGCCTAAAATTTGAGATAAAGAGTCCCGGGGAAGCAAGAAGCAGGGGATAACTGTTAGTGTTCCCTGAGCAAGGACAAACCACAGGGTGATGAGAAAGAAAAATAATTTCTGTCAAAGGGTAAGTTAAAACACAGTACTGACAGACACACAGACTATTCATAAATCTTCACTGACATCAGTCAGAAAACCACATCCATACCACATTCTTTGTCTTTGTTGGATGTTCATTTTTCCAGTTGCATTTCATATGGCTGGAACATGAGGTAAAGGAAAGACAGACAGAAAAGCAGAAAAGTATCTATAAATCAACCCTGAGAAACAGGACATGGCCACTTTCTAAGACTAAGTGGACGAACCTGAGAAGCCAATGACTGTCATGAATTTTAGAGACATTCATCCATGTTTTCAAATTAAAATTCTCACACCTGGAAAGGGGGTTATGATTTTTTGTGTCTTGTAACGTTTTTTGTTACAAGAGTTGGTTGTGCTGCAAATGACTTTCAGTTTGCACTGCAAACTCTAAACACCAGCCCATGTCAAAAAATTCTCTATGTTAGAAGCATCTCTTCTTACAACTAAATCATGTGTTGTTAAATATCTTTGAGTTTGTACCAGCAGCTCCACAAAGAGCCCTCCTTTGTCCCTATTCTAACTAGGAAGAACAGTTTTTACACATCTTACTATGTGCATTTAATGAGAATTACATAGAAATACCCTTCCTTAAGCCCAAAGCTTCCTTTCAAGATCAAACATCACAAAGGAAAAAGCACTTTTTACACATATCCCAGAGTGAAGTAGATAGTGGACAGACAAAACTGTCAAAAAATGAGAAATGTACGCTGCCATATAATATTTAAGCTCAAAATCATCTTTAAAAACAAACAACAAAACAGTGAAATAAAATTTTGATATGTTCCTTCAGTCCTAATCTGAACCCTAAAGAATCATAGTAAATGATATTGTAAATATACATATAAATAGTGTACATTTGGATTTTAAATTATTTAATAACACCAACTGCTAAAAACATGTTCTTAACGTTAACACTTTCACACCTTTACTCTTATCACAAATTACACACACACACTGACTTTACAGCTGTTACACAAATCAATCGAAGCCAAATAAAAACCCTATAATCAAAAGATCATTTGGGATCCTGATCAGAATCATACTCCCAGGTAGTTTATTAATATTTTAGAATATGCATTATATATACGCATGTATATAAAGTAACATCAGTTTTGGATTGAGAAAATATACTATTTACATGACAGTGCAAGACTGATTAGATCAATCCTGTATCCTGAAATAAAACATTCCCTTTCTTTTCTTCCATCACTACCATGACTTCAGTGGGTGTTCATAACCTGTGAAATAACCTTCTCCATTAGACAGCCTTCTAAAGATGAACATCACTGTACTTACAGGAACTGACTAGTTCTAAACATATTCCATTATTTCCTTCCCAAACCAAAGATTAAACCCAGTTTATAGCCAAAGTTATTTAAGATATATTAAAGACATACCTCCTCCGTGGCTCTGACAGAGATATGGAAACCGCCACACATTTCCTAAGCCCACACAAAACCCTACGCACGTCAGCATATACTGAGCCTTGTTATCCCATTTCGGTCTGGAGTCTGCCTCTTCTTTCTCAAGGACCTCAAGTTCTGCATGGGAAGGTATCCTGTCCTCCAGGCCAGGATTAGGTAACTGTAGCTTCACCATATTTTAAATTTCCTTTCTGAAAATGCTGCCCCAGAGAGAAGATGATGAAGCAGGCAGCTAGTTAGAAATCTGCACAAAAAGAGAACATCTATTTGCCGTCTTCAGCTATATATAGTGAACCTTTGGTACTAAACTTGAAAGTGCAGGCTTGTGGTAAAAAGAAGTGTCAGCAAATCATTCGATTGACCAAGTCAGCTCTGACACTTATTAATGCTTTATCTGTCAAGGTTTTATGGAACAGTCTGTTCATCTAGCAGAAGACATTGATTTCAGCTAATGTAATTCAGGAGCTCACTTGGCTATAAACTGTAATCACCTATAAGATTACGAAACACCACTTGCCACTCCCCCTGTTTAAACTCACTTAAATACATATATAGCCCTAGCAAATATGGAGTATAAGGATTCCACTGGCTTCAGACTCAATATAGAGGTTTCATATTTTATCAGGGAGATAAACTGCTTGTGAATCACCATCACGTTCAGTTTCCCATAATGTATGGTTACAAAATGATATGTTATAATTGATGAGTGATAATTACCACAACACATTCTTCCTTCTCTGTAAGAGATCTTACTGTACTCAGTGCTCTGACAAAAAGGATGAGGAATGAAAGGCATTATAGAATTTGACCTTTAAAATCATAAGCATAATTTGCTTACCCTATGCTTCTGATCATAGAACAAGGTCTGAAGAACATAGCATCTCTCTTGTAAATGGGCTTGAAATCAAGGTCCCTTCACCTTTCCATGACCCTATGACACACTGGTCAAAAATGAAAAAGTTACTGATTAACAAACATCACAGATACTATTTACATCCTAATTCCTCCAGTACATTAATAACATACAATCAGACTGTTCCGTTTGTATCTCAGTGTTATTGAAAAGTAAGTAAGTACCGGCCACTGGAAACTGTAAACAAAATCTAACACAGTATATGTCTTAAGAATTTTGTCAGCTAAGCCATACAGCCTTATTGAGTATAATGATTCTGGGTGGTCAAAATAAAGAAGTAGAAGGGATCTTGTAAGTCCAGCTCCTGCCAAAGAAAGTGGATGTATCACAGCATCCCTTTACAACCTTAGCACAATGCTTCAAAACTGATTACTTCTTGTACTCCTCTTTTCTGAATGCTGGTCTATAATTTCAGACCTCTTGTGCCCCAAGAAGGCTCTTGATTACCTCTTGAATAGAAAAGTTAGCATAGAAGTCTTCATCGTTTACATAGACAACTATATACAGTTGGCTCAGATGGATTTTCCCTGTGCCTTGTAATCAAGTATTAGTATTTCCCTAATGTTACTTAAATATCTTTATTAGTCTGTCTATCAATAGCACTTGCCTTTTTCATGACTCTGTCAGCTCAGTGGATGAGCTATATCCTAATTAATCACTGGATCAAAGCCTTTCTTCTCCTTGGGTGGTTGCAGATAATATATCCCAGTTTGCATCAGAGCTTCTTTTTCTAAGTTACCAAAAGCATATTTTAAATTTCACACGGCTACTGTGGTACATTGAGCTACTCAGTTTGTCCTGAATGATACTTATTCAGCATTATGAATATTTCTGAGTTGTGCCATGTCTATTTTACTAACATGCTACTACTTTTTGTCCTTAGTCATTAGTGAAAGAATGAAAAAAGACTATTCCTAAACTGATTCTTGAGTAACTGCATTAGTAACCTTCCCTTAGATCATAATTTCTGCTTTCAGTACAGTTTACCATCGTCATCAGATATTTACCTGCTTCTTCATTTACTTTATATCTCCTGTTTAGCTTATGTAATGTATCCAGTTGTGGTCAAGTAGCAATTCCTTTACTGAAGTTGAAAATGACTACAGTACTTCCATTCTCCAGAAAAATCAATTTTCACTTATAAGTGGCAATAGAGAACTTTCACAATTGCAGCTCTTCAACATCATCTTTGTGGAAAGACATTGACCATTGCTGTTGGTCAATAGCAAGAAATGGCATGGTCCAGGTGCTCATAACTCATTTAGATTATTATTCTGCCACCTGCAGCATTGGAGGATAATTTTTGCAGTCATGCTGTAGGAACGTGAGGCAGTAATAAAGAGCAGACAGAAGACAAATAGGAAAAAATAACATCCTTCCCTAATTTATTTTGTAACATTTCTACATTCCCTTCCTTTGCAAAGTCATGTGTGGAGCCTCTTCCAATAACTGAATCAGATCATGATTACATGATGTCCAGACAACATAGCTTACAGCTACAGCCTAATGATTCTGTATAATCAGAAATCTTTTACAATCCAAATTCTTTCTAGAATTTATTGAACCTAAAATAACATGTTTCTCCTTAAGCACAATGCAAGCTGACATGGAAGGAACTAATGTAGCTTCCATTGGGAGTCAAATAATATGAGGATAAATCAATAGGATATGAAATAAATTCACAGTTGTAATAGTATAATCTGCATTTTTAATATGCAAGCATTTTCCATCAGGATCCAAAATTACATTCCAAATTGCATTCTACTAATTTAATCTAAAATGTTGTTCCAGAGAGGTTTATCTTTGGTAATGCCAGGTTCCAGTGCTTGTTTGTTATTTATCAGTTGTTAAATATTTGCAGAAGCAAATATGCTGGTATAGCATCTAGCTCAAATTTCTTTATCAGTGTAATTGCACAGCTAATGATCTTGGAAGGCACAGCATTTTTTTGTGAAGGACCCGCAGTAGCAATGTCACTAGCTCAAACATGACCGCAATTGCACGGAGGAGTTGTCTATATTGCCACCCTGTGGACTTGAACAAACAATCTGGGACTGCTCTGCAGTAGTCAGACATGGTCACTTGCTTTTTTGACAGAGCCTTTTCCTTTGCTCTAAGGTTAGATTGTCCTTCAAGTAACACAAGGCTTAGCTGTGGCATGTCCCGCAGGGTTTGTTATGGATGGTAAACACCTATGAAATCCATCCTCTCAGAACACAGGCTGCTATACAAAGCAACACGTTTTGCAAATTGCTAATTATAAACACAGGAGAAAATGGGTCTTGCATTTAGATTGGATTAGTTGTGTTAAATGTTTCTAATGACACATCTGTATTTTTGTCCACTACCCTGATATTTTAATGTACTATTTTTTCAAAAGCATATAAAAAAGCAGGCCAGTCTGTCTCTAAGTAACTGACAATTTTACAATACCTTGATTAAGGAAGAAAATATTCCCTTTTTTTACTGGAATAAACACATACATATATTTGTGGAAGAATATAGATGTATTTCTTTTATTGGATGAAAATGTCTTTCATCTTGCAAGGTGATGAAGATGTTAGGAGAGTATGAGATGGGGTAGCAGCAAAGAAACAGCAGTAGAGGGATATCAGGGTTGTAAATCAAGACAACAGTAAGGATGGAGCTGCTCACTCCCCTCTGAGGGGCCAGGTCCAGCCATGGTGCCATACCCACCTGGATTGAGGGGCTCCTGGCTATGGGCAGCCCCTGATAAGTCTGTTGTAGCCTGTCTGACTGTCTGTGAGACAAGCCCTCCTCCTCTGAGGTGCAGGTGGGGCCTGACACCCTCTCCCAGGCTGACCACTGAGCAATCATTCCTGCTTCTGAACTTGCCAAGGGTCTCTCTTCATGCTGGCGTGTGCAGTTCTGTGCCAGCACAGCTCATTTGCCCTGCAGGAATCCATCCCCATATGGAGAAAGACAGGTTCTTAGTTGTGAATGAGCTGAGTTGACTGACTGAAGAACCTGGCTGAAGAACCTGTCTTCTGCCCTCCACCATGGGCTGGAGAGCATTGCACTGGAGGGAACCTCTTTTGGCTAGGTCCTGTGAAGGACAAGAAGCAACCAAAAAGACAGGGTAGGGGCCTGTTCTTTAAGAAACCAAATTCCTTTCATTTAAAGCCATTGGAAAAAGCAGAGAGTAGCAGCAATGTAAGTGGTTTGCATTCAGTTTCAGGAATGAAATACAAATGGTCCTTTCCTTGTGATCCCATCATCCCTGGTATGACATAGGACAACACTGTAACTCGCCAGATATTTTCACAGTGACATTTACAGACAGTTGCAGCTAAAGACAATTAATCATAAACGCCAAGTTTGTTCTCCAATCCTGCCTTACAGTGTTCCATGCTATTAGGATTAACTACATTATTTTCTGACCCTTTTTAGTACCGTAGCAGGTGCTGGCATGAAATCTTTTACACTAGTGATTCTGTAGCAATATCTCACCAGAATTTTTTTCAGTTTGCTTCTACTTTGTACTCAAAGCAACGTATACAGCAATCATAATTACACTTGGTTGTTTGATGAGCCTAAAACATGGAAAGATGGAAATGTAAAGAGTGGTAACTGTACAGCTAAATGGCTAAAACACAGGATTCTCATTTGGAAGCACAGAAGCATAGAATCAGAATGGTTTAGGTTGGAAGGGACCTTAAAGATCATCTAGTTCCAATTCCCTACCATGGGAGGAACACCTCCCACTAGACCTGGTGATAAGAATATGGTGGGAAAGATGTAATAAAGGTGAAGGAAGAAGCAAATTCAGAGGTTATATGAAACGCTCTTTCTGACAGCCTGTCCCTGGCAAAATCTGCTTTGATCATCTTTTAAAATATGCAGAAAAAGAAAAAAAAAAAACAACCAAAATCTTTTTAATGAGCTGCCAATGGGTAAAATCTTTGACCAGCCACACAAAGAGGGAGCACTAAACCCTATAATCAGGAGGAGACTCAAAATCCCCAGCCTAGGGGACACTGATGATCACAGTGATCACAGGAGATAAGAAGGTAAAATCTTTCAGAAACACTTAGTTTTAAGGCTAATAATCAAAGACAGGTGGTTATGGAGTTTACCTTGCCAAGAAATGTTCTGTAGATTTTTAACTTGATCTAAGTTTTATGCTCTGTTGTTCTCAAACTCTACCTGATTAAGTAACCAGCTGGTATGATTTAATTTCCCATGTGTATGTGTTTCAAGGCTGCTGCCATCAGCCCACAGCAGTTCAAGCAGACCTTGAAGGCTTTGGTGAAGTCCAATAAGCTTTGGAGGCTAAATCTCTCTCCATGCGATTGTAAACTTCTCCAAATGGGATAGAAGTCCTTTTGTGGCAGCAAGTATGACTGCACAGGAGAAACTTCCACAAACATCCTTTTTTTTTTCTGGTGTCTTGGAATTTCCTTCCTAGAAATTGCCAGTCTGTGCTTATTGTAGAAGTATCAGTGTCCTTAGCCACAGAGAATTAAAGGCAGCAAGCTAGAAACATCATGGCTGCTGTAGCTCATCCAGAGCTGACCTGACACTGATGCTCATGTGGCCCTTTTCTCCATTTTTTCTTCCACAAATAGACAGAATCTTGATTTTTTTTTTTTTTTTTTTTTTTTTTTTTTTTTTTTTTTTTGGTGTACTGGTAGTTTGCATAACACTTACTTCAGTTTGTATATAAATATTTCACTGATGTAATATCAGCTCCAGCAGCATCATCCATCTTTGTTTTCTTCTTCTCAGTGACACCAGGGAGATAGACGTGCTGTCCTTAATGTTGCACTGCTTACATTCAGAAGACCTCCCAAATACTGCTTTCATCTTTGAAGAATGTATTTCACCTTTGGGATCTCTTTGAGGGGAACTACAGCTAAGGTGGATAGATGTAGAAATGCTTCTGTGGACAGCACCAAATTATTTGATTTCATGATGGCTAGCATCACCTTAAATTTCTTATCCAGTTAAGTGCTATTGCTTGCATCTTTCTCACCACATGCATCTCTAGCAGGCAGCAGAATATGTTGACAGTTGGAGGTTGTTGCCACGTTCACTAAACAAGGAATAGTACTGTTCAATCAAGGTTGTTACTGTTTTCTTGTCCAGTGTTGTAGTATACAATCAGATGCTAATAGGTTGCTGAACCGCATCCAGCTCCTGCATGCCACCTTTGCATAGAGGTCTACTGCAATATCCAGTCTAGCGGAGATAGGTTCATTCTGTATTGGTCACCAAACACCACGGTTTTTTTCTCATTTTTCTCGTTATTATGCGGCAGTGTATTTGGACCAGCAGGCTCTGACCATGTCGCATCAGAGATGTGCTCCGGAGGAGCTCAAGGGAACAGAAGGTGCCGCTGAGGCTGCTGTCTAGAAGAGCCATTAGCCACAAGGGGGAGGTAGTATTTAGTAACACGGAGCGGCAACCACTTTAGTCGAGGGTTTAGTTCTGGTTGTATAAATACAGTTCAGAAGTGAGCGGTCTCAGAAATACAAACCCGCAGGAGCAGCTATAAAGAGAAGGGTGGAGAGGTGTTTTTCCAGCACCTGGAGGGCTCGGGCTGGTGTTATGGTGAATTTTTATAATGTGGCCTGTGGACGTATGTGATCACTACAGTGTATGCACAATCAGCTTTTCTTGATTATCTTAAAATATGTAAGAAACACATTCTAACTATGAGAAAAAAAAACAACCCTGTGCCCTATGTTCTTGCATAGGCAGCAACAATTTTTACTGCTGAGTAAAAATAATGGATGGTTCAGTCAATCCTTTAATTGACAAGAGGAACCACCTGGGAAAATCCCTGTCTGTGGATCACATCCTTCACCCCAAGTGATTGAGCAATATATCTGAACATACAGGTAGCATCTGTCAGCTTACACACAACTGGGGAAACCTCTGCCATGGCCCTAGTGGTGGGAGGTCCTGCAGCAATCAGTCAGTTAGTTATGAAGCAGCTGGCACATCACTCAGTCTCCACATTGCCAAGGTACTCTGAATTTCTGTGAGTTACTTCTTTGCAGATCCATCTCTTGTGGCAGCTCCGCAGTGATAAACTGGAGAGCTCCTGGACCAGGCAGACATTTAATGACTATGTGTCCTTGGCATGCACACAGGCAAAGCCTTCATATCCAGCTGCAGCATGGCTGTAACTGTAAACTTGAATTTCCTCCTTTTATCACAGCTATAACCGAAATTCCATTTATTTTGCCACAATACTCACGCTGTTGAACACTGTTTCTGCCTTTTTGTTCTGCACAGAGGAACTCTCACTGTTTTCTCACCCTCACACAGGCGCACTGAAAGGCACAAGCAAGACGTAAAGGGGAGCTTGAGCAGAGCTGGCACTCTGAGAGCACCAGCATCCATTCGATCAAGACATGTCATGTCAGTGGTTTTCTGGAAGCTCCTATTTAGGTCAAGTGAGCAAAAGAAGGTCAGGCCCTCTGGGCTGCTCCTCTTCTTCCTCACCCCAGCCCTCCCAGGCACATTTTCTAAGGAAGATTTCCCTTTTCTAGCACTCAGTCCAAGTTCCGTGAAGTCAAGAGCGTGATTTGTGTTTCTCTGTGTTGTGTGCACCCAGGACAGCAGCATTACTACACAACAGACAAACCAAACAGAACATGTTTTTTGCTTGTATTGCAAGGATGGGATGTCTCAGGGCATCTCCTTGTCCATGTCTAAACATAGAAAGTCCTATTAACACAGCTACTGCCCTGTGGAATAAGGACTGGGGAAAAGTTAGCTGTGAAGTGGGGAATGCCACGTGTGTAGCTGCTGTCAGTGCACATCCCAGTAGGACTTACATGAGGCTGAAGACTTCCCTGAGGGATGTTTCCTTCTTGGATGTCTGTGAGGCAGACACCTGGAGCCCATCCACCAAACCCAACACCACTATCACGACCTCCAAGCACTGAATTTTCTTCCAGAAAGGAACCCATAGTTCTGGGACACCTCTTCCAGCCTCCATACTACTAATTTTCAGGGAAGGCCGTGACCTGCAGAAGTGTGACCCACCTGAACAATACATGCATTAAAAAGATGCTCCAAGACTTGGAACAGTGTACTAATTTTAATCTGATGTTAAAATTACAAATCTAATTCCAGCTCTTATTCTCAGTTTGGTAACAAGCCTCTTTCCCTAACTTCCAGTATTTCACAAGAATTGCATCCTCTATGTGATGATGATGGGTAAATGCAACGGATTGTGTCAAATACGAAGAGATTAAGGACCTTTCATGAAGGGAACAAGAACTCCCAGAGTGTTTGAACGCTGTCCTAGAGCAGCTGGATCATAGCTCTTCACAGAGAGCAGCAAAGCAAGAGAATCCACACGGGGAAACGAAAAGGAGCTGACATGCAGAATGAGACGTGAGAGATTCTGGAGGAAGGCCGAATACCCTATGTAAGAGACAGACAGAAGGAATTACCCCAGTTTTTCAGTGGGATGGTCATCTTTAATTGCTCACTAAAGGTGATGCACTTATGTATTTGATGATGCGGCTCTTTCTGAAGAAAGAAAAAAAAACTGTTCCATCATACTTTCTTCTCAGCACAAAGACCAAAAGGTTTCACATGCCAATTAAAAAACTGTCCCATTTGTAAAACCTTAAAATCATGCAATTTGCTTAGAAAAATGGAATAAAATAGCAAATTCCACTCCTCACACACACCTTGCCCAATTTACAAAACAGTGCAGAAGGGTTGTGTAAGGGTTTTTATTAATGGTTACTGTTTGACAGGTGAGTGACCATTTTTGTAATCAAAGAAAGGTTCATTAAATATCTTGAAAACAAATTATTCTTGCATTCTACATATACATGGGCATTTAGAAACAAATAGCCAACCCAGAACAATAGCTATTGGGCAAGATAAAGCTCACAACAGAACTTTCAACATAATGACCTACAAAGCGGGAGTATTTAAAAAATATGTAACACACCAACAAACATGAGTTTTTATAGAAACTAACAGGAATGGTGCTTCTACACCAGTTACGCACTTTTAAAAATCCTCCTCAAATAACTCTTCAGTCTTAATATACCGATCTGCAAAGTGTCCATGAATAATAGTTCAACAATTAGTTGTACAAATAATTGGCAATCCTGAGGAAGTGAAAGCAAGTATCAAACATTTATTACGCTGTATCCAATCCTGTACAATCGAGAATAGGACGCTTCAACTTACATATTTATACTGAAAAAAGTATTTTACCCTCTTGATTACTCATTTCTTTAAATGTTTTGAGTGATGTCAGTGACAAACTATGAAAAAAATGCAAAAGTATAAAATATGTGATCTGTAATACTAAGAACTTATGAATATGCACAAAGTCAAGGCATGAGTCTTAACTACATAGGCATTGAATCACTGGCTACTGTTTGTCAGCCGAGTTGCTGAACTGCCCATACGTACATATGAAATGCAGCAGAGCTGTGTGGTAAGACACCTTACTTTCCTGGTTGCCCAGAGAAGTTGTGGATGCCCCATCCCTGGAGGTGTTGAAGGCCAGGCTGGATGGGGCTTTGAGCAACCTGCTCTAGTGGGAGGTGTCCCTGCCCATGGCAGGGGGGTTGGAACTCGATGATCTTTAAGGTCCCTCCCAACTCTAAACATTCTATGATTCTATGATTCCACATCCTGGAGGAACTACACACAGGGTAATTAGTTGTTCAAACTAATTTGTTCTAGTGGGCAATTAGGGCATGTGCATACGGGCAGTTACAGCAGCTTGGCTCAGGCTGTCACAAACAAGTCGTAACTCAATTGCTTTCTCATTCCCCATCTTGCATACTCTCAGCATCCAGACTAATTTTGACCTTTCTGGTGTTTGTGACAGCATGTTTTTCTTTTTAAGGTCTGTCTGTCTACAACTGTATTTAAAAAAATAAAACTTAAAAATAAAATCAGTACATAAGAGACTAATAAATCAATCCAACATTGTAAGTAACACCGCCAAGGTGAGCAAAATCACAACTGGAAAACTGAGTAGATGGGAAACATATTATATTTAAGAATCTTGTTTCATGTTAGATATTTTTGGTGAGTAACTGGGTTAGGTCTCACATGTCACATTGAAAAGATTTATCTGCTGTCTTCTGTGTCTAGACTAAATAAATCTGATGGAGTTCTCTGTTAAACTTGGATAAGCACTCACTTAGCCGGATTGCTTCTGAGCCACGTAGTAGCTGATTGCCTACAATAAACGTGCTTGTCAAGTCTACCTCTCAGGAAATAAAGAATTGCTAATTAAGGAACTGACAAACTACCAACCCTAATTGAAGCCAAGGAAAAGAGAAAAACAGATGTTATAAGCAAAAGGGCAAACACTGCCCCTTTGAGGTCTAAGGCTGGATGAGAAAGGAGAAAGAAAAAAGTTATTCTCCAAACTACACGGCACATTTGAAAAGAAGGTGGTTCCTACTCCTGCAAGGACGCAAAGAATACTCAAAGTTTCTAGGGACTTCAAGCACAGAAATGCAACGGGGTATTATTTTTTTTTTCCTAATATCTAGATCTGTTTATTTTGCTGTGCTAACTGAAGTAAAAAGCTCCCTTTCTTTAAAGTTTGCAGAGCTTGTGTATCCGTAGGTTTTTATTGGTCATGTGTAGGTCAAGTGCTGAACCCTAAGCTCAAAATTTAAGAGTTGTGGACAAGCACACTTCAGCTCTGGGAGAACAGAGACAGCAAGGGAGGGAGGCAGTGGCTACCAACACAGGCTGCATTTAAGTTCCTATCTGTGAATAACAAACTGGACCTGTTCAAGGACCAGAGCCGGCTGCAATGGTTGTATTACACAGCAGGAGGTTCCTGTGCACTAAGCACGTACCCGGCCATGCACTGGGATGCAGAAGCAGCAGCACACTGACATCCATAATGGAGGCACACTGCTGGGTTACAACTAAAACCTTGACTGAAAGAAATATAAAAGTATTCTTAACATACCTCCAGTGTGATGAGACTACAACTTCAAGTTTATAAACTCTCTGGTATTCAAACATGGACTCATAGCTTCAATAAGATTTTCATCAATCTGTTCCTTTATGTGTTATTTTAATTAGCATCTTTTGGATGCTTCTATCATGAAGTATTATTTGTGTATTAAGTTGGAAGACAATGCAAGACTGAGTAATTTGAAACATAATCATACTTCCCCCCC
>VZRU01000583.1:16018-120881 GCA_013398155.1 Pedionomus torquatus
GTGTCAAAGTGTCATGAAGAAGTTTATATCCTTAAAGGAAAAAATCCAACAAACTTACCATAAACTATGCAGTTTTCAGTAACTACATTTTTCAAGTAATTTGGGTGCGATGCCGTTGTGGTAGCTATTGTGTGAAGTTAGAAAACAACAAAGTTAGTTGTCTGCAAAGTAATAATGTATTTCAAAGTGTCTTAGTGATATTTTGTGAAGATGTTGATATGTTGCAACTTGCTGCAAGGTAGCTTTATAGTCACCAGCATTCAAAAGTTGAAAAGCGTATTTCTGATGAAAATGCTAGCAGGAAGCCTGGACGCTATTGGTATTCTTAACTTTGATTAGCAGTGCAGAAAAGCCCTCGAGGGTCACATTTCACAAATACTTGCAAGAAATAACAATAATTGATTATTTTTCCAAAAATATGAGAACACAGACGTGGAGTTGCTTCTTAAAGGATTTAGATCTTTGACAAGCACTAGCCTATTCACTCTTGGTATGTACCTTATTTTATCTGGTTTACATTGCAGACTTAATAAATGACCCTCATCTGGGCTACTCATGGATGTGGAACTTTCAGTATGGAGTTGCCTTCTAGATTTTGTCTGCTATTCTCAGCCTTCTCTTCCTTTTGGAACTGGGATGACAGGCCTGACCTAGGAGGGGCAAAAAGAATGAAAAGATTGGTCTGAAGAAAGTATTGTAAGAGCTACTGTTTCCTCTGAAATAACCATTGTGCCATCAAAGTACCTAATAATTATGCAAGAAGAGAATCGTAGTAACCAAATTTAGGGAGCAGAAGTTGTTACTTCTGGTATTTTTACTTTTGCAGTGATATGCCTGCACTAATTTAGTTTGCTTTACATCTAGAGAGTAGAGAAAGTAAGTGTTATGAAGACCCCTGTTGCTCTGTTGTCTCTCAGTCTTGAGAGCAAGGATTAGCTTCATACTGTCCCATGACATTCTGGAAAATAGTCATAATACTTTCTTGGTTTCTGGGAGTTATCTGATAGCTTTTGTCTTGCACTGGGCAAGACCTTAAGCTGTCATTCCCTCACATGTTTTTCAGAAATTATAGCCAGGAGAAAGCAGTTAAACTTGTTTTCCATTATCTTTCTCTATGTGGTGTCCATTTTCTGAACAACAGAATGAATTTCAAGATATGGTTTGAGCTTCCTTGCATGAAGTTGGTGATCCTTTGATTATCTTTGGATGATAAAATTCCAAGTCACTTGAGCGTTTCCTTTGACTGTCTGCTTTTAGAAATCTAATGCTGCTGCAAGCCTTTCAGCACGCTGCTGTTTATCCTGCTACTGACAGCCCTCCTGTTCCTAGTTTCAGAAAATGTAGAAAAAACATAGAGTAAGGTTTCTTATTTTGGAAATTTCTTTATTGCATCTAATACATTGGTCTGGTCTTCATTTGAATTGCTTCTCAATCTGTTGTCAATCTATATTTTGTTTTGAAAGGAAGTTGCTGGGGTCCATTTTTTTGTAGCTGTCCATTTCTGACAAACTGTAAGGCTGCAGAAGTCTGAGGCTGTCACTGCAAGAGGGGGAGATGACATTTGCGTGACGCACATATGTGCCGTNGAGGGGGAGATGACATTTGGGTGACGCACATATGTGCCGTGGGCAGATTTTGTAAATGTCTCTGCCTGCAGATTGGGGGACACAGGAGCTGTTACAAGTTTATTTTTTTAAGATAAAGCATACATGGAAAAGGCTAGAATAAAACTACAAAATGACATCCTAACTTCATTTACTGGGGAATGTAACAATGAATTCATTTTCCAAAATACAGTGCTCAATTAAACTGAAAATGTATGGTTGGAGAGAGAACCTATTAAGAAATCTTGCCTCTGTGAAGAACGAAGGGTACCCTTTTGCCCTAAAAAAAATTTGTAACTCTTAATAATGGAGTCAATAATTCCTTTTATAGTATCCTGTTAAAACTGATGTTTTTAGCACCAATAAATGTTTTATATGGTTTATAGAGATAGAACATGATTTGTGCCCTGAAAAATTTATAATTTGAAGACTTTATCTGTAGACAAAGCATTTTTATGCATGTGAATGGAGCCTTTTCAAGCTGAAAAAAAGTTAAACTACAGCCTGAAAGGAACATTAGAAAGCCTAGTGAAAAAAATGCAAATATGGGTCATTTTTAAACACTTCTGACTTTTCACCGGTCCAATGGAAACAACATAAAGCGTTCAAAATCCTTCTCTAAACCTCTTTAGTATGTGGTATGTGTGGGAAGAAATATTTTGCTTCTCTCATCAAGTCATGGGAATAACTTTCAATTTGTAACTCTGTTTTTCAGTACAGCTATAACTGTGATATTGGGACCAGAGCCTTCGTAATTGAAACTCAAAACTCTACTTGAAGAAAAACTCAGTAGAACAGCTCTCTTGCATCATATGCTTTTATTATATTATGATTAAATGTAACATGATAATATAAACGCAGCTTTTGCCTTAAACTGCCTGTTTTATTTGGCACTTTGATTGTTGTTACTGGCCCATTCTCACTGAGTTTGTCATTTTTATATATCCTGGCTGTTTACCTTCAAGATGATCAACTTTTCAGAAAATCCTGTTTATCCAAATTTGGTTTGGCTGCAGAGGACCTTGGATTAAAGGTGCAGGACTTTGTTTTCAGTACGCTCTGGATGTTTTAATTTTTACAACAAAACTGCTCTCTAGTTTGCAGTCGTCATCTACCATTTTCTTAGTATGGGCAGAGAACAGCAGAGGTCACTGGCTGTGGGAGGAACCAAGAAGGGAGAGTGAAAAAAGCTTTAAGGAGCCCTTTGCACTGATTCAGTATTTGCCAGAGTTGCTTTGGTTTTCACAAGAATATAATAAGCTTCATCTTGAGTTGAGCTCTATTATCCTCATTTGCCAGAAACCTTAAACACTGTGTTGAATTGTTCCTTTTTAGTTACGCTGGTCTTAAGTCTGGTGTGAATGTATCTATGTTTGGGGTTTTTTTAAAGTGTTTTAGCTCTATATTTTAGCAGAAGTTTCTAGCTCTCCTCCCATCTTTCCATCTGTAAACAAGAATTATAATATTATTTTTTTTTTCCACTGTAAGGTTTGCTGACACACATAGCACCGTGATGGTCAGCTGAGAGGCTGGTGAATCACATTAGATGCTTTCCCAAAATAAAAAGAGAAAATTAGAAAGTAAAAAAGAAAATTGACGGGTCAGTGTTCAATATCTAAAATACCTCCATACTGTTATTTTTAGTGTCATTCGGGTTTGTTTTGCTGACCTCAAAAAAAATTAAACCTTGTGAAACCAATTTGGTTATCCAAAGCCCCACACTTGCTTATCTTCAGATTTTGATAAGGAAAATAAGGAGTGCCTCAGGTAATAGTTTAACGTTCTTGGTCAAAGTACAGGTGTGCTGTTGGAGAAATTGCTTTTGGTGTTTGGGATCAGAATAAAGGAAGCCTTTGATGTTGGCTTTGCTCA
Source organism: Pedionomus torquatus (assembly GCA_013398155.1). Lineage (NCBI taxonomy): Eukaryota > Metazoa > Chordata > Aves > Charadriiformes > Pedionomidae > Pedionomus > Pedionomus torquatus. The sequence goes on from VZRU01000583.1 coordinate 19,495, forward strand.
GGTTACTCTGTTTCTTTCTCCGAGACAGCATCCTGTACAGCATCTAAAACATGAGAAAAGAAGCACAGGGAGTAGTCATTAGGGTGGACTACATTCAGAAATTATATTCTGTAATAAATTCTTGGCAGCGTCTTTAAAACCTAATGGGAAATGAATGCTCTGAAAACGGCTGTATTGACAATGCTAAAAACTGGTATTTTTTCCCAAAGCATACTTATAGTTCAGGCAGTGGTTTGAAACAAAACCAAAAAACCCCAAACCCACTGGAACAGAAAAAACTTGTTGTAGGAGAAACATATTTGGAGGAGAGAGGGGAAAATTGCTTATTTCCTCTTTTTTCCTTCACAGTTGACATGCTTAACTATTTTACAGGCAAATCAGCAGTTATTCCTTGAGTCTATTACATCTTAAATTAATGCTGTGTGGCTGTTCAGCTTTTGTCAAAATTGCAGCCAAGATGCCAGTTCCGATAACTTAATTTTAAAAAGAAAAAGCAATGCTTGCATGAATATTTATATTGAATACATTGGTAAAAGAACAAGGATAAGGGCCACTGATGCACTTTACTTTATAGGGCAACATAGCCCTGTTTTGCCTACACTTGTGTTTTGTATTCAAAGTATTGTCCTCAAAATCTCCAGGACTGCTTCTTCCGTGGAGAGTGTTTTAGTAAGTCTTGGAATGATCTATATTGTTACTGGAATGGCTCAGGGAGTTAATCATTCTGCTCCTATTACTATTGTTGAAGCAGATTGTTTTTCCAGTTCCTGTTAGCAGGAGTTTTCTGGCTTTTTTAAAAGTCACACCCACCAGCCTGTAAAGTTTATGGGCTGAAATATAAGCTCAGTTGTATTTTAAAGTACAGAGTTTGGGTGTGTATGAAAGTGGGTTCTCTCCCAGTTGCTATTATCACTCTATTTATGGTTGCTGTCCTGGGAGAAGATGACAGTGGATGTATACCCTGTTATATACCCGCCACATGATGCCTCATGAGGATGTCTTTGATGCAGACTTGATTCATGCATTAAGTTCTGTATTTTAGGGATGCTGTCAAATCAGTAACTGGGAAATGGATGCCCGTAGTTAGTTATGGGCAAATGTGACTGCTGGAATGTCCCAAATCTCAAGTTCTTCAATTCTTAATATGTAGGTGCTGTCTTGAGCCTTCTCTGCAGTGATTCCTGTAAGCTAGCAAGTAGTTTGTGGCTTCTGCCACAGCGTGCGTGGGCAGTGTCATTTCAGAGTCACCATAAAACTCATGGGATAAGTAACAAAGTTGGCAGCCTTAACCAGAATTTCTCTGAAGCTGAGATTTATGGGAATGTACTCGGCTAGGGCAGCTCCACCATCACTGATTTATTTGTTGGGTTTTATTCCCCTTGTCCTTGTTTTATTTATTACTTAATAAAGCTAAATATACTTGAAATAATAAAGTATTTGCTGTAGACAGGCACTGAAATGCTGTGTATCGAAGGAAAGCTCAGTCTTAATCTTTGCCTTTCTCTCCCGAGTTTGCTTTCACGTATCTGTTACTTGCAAGCAGCGCTTCTGCAGTGTTGTTTTTTGTGTGGGTTTTATTGCTGATACTTACACTTTCTCATTATACTTGATATAGTTGTTACTGAATATTATCATTTGGTTTGCTTTTTAAACCATGATAGACAATTAAAACATTTTACAGTAATGCATTATGCTATTACTGCTTGTTTGTTTGACGTTAAATAAGTGTGATTCATATTGGTTTCAGTCTTATTTTGAAAAGTATTAGTTAAGATTAAGCATATCATTAAAACATGCTCTGAATGTATAATTTGAGGAATTTTTTGACAGGCAGGAAATACTTCTGGTTTTCATACGGATGTTTGAAGTACCTGTGTAATAATAGAAAATGTTCCCAGATGATTTTGTTTCCCCTTAACAAAACTTCATTTCTTATCATAGGGTTTCAACACAGGCCTTGTGGGTCCTTCACTTTTTTTTTTTTTTTTTTTAAATTCTGACAAGCATTTAGGATTTTGTGTAAATACTGGCAGATGTTAGATGAAATTACTAGGTGTTTAAAAAAGGCTGGCTAGGGATCACTTTTTAAAAACACAACAGAAACTCATTTCCTTGCAGTAACTAGGCTTATATCCAGGAGTGGCAAGTTTACTTACTATGTGAATATGGAGGAGTGCAGAATCGTGACTCTCAGGTTCCAGTAACAGCAAGGAAACATGAAATTTTCTAAAAAGGAATCATTGGCTTATTTTGTTTTGATTGTACCAAAAGGGAAGATCAAGTAAGATAGTTGTCTCAAAATACTCTGTGTTGATGCCTTTATGTTGCATGTTGTAGCAATTGCTTGGATACCCACACTCAGTTCTCACAGCTAGTAAAATAACAGTGTGATGCACGTGTAAACCCAAGTACCATGGAAGTCTATGAACCAGGGTGGTAATTACATACTAGTGGTGTTGGTTATATGTTGTGTGTAAGGGTATGAGCTGTGAATGTCCTGGAGAGCCGCTGGGTGTATTTCAATCTTGTCAATTAGCAGAAGGATGTAAGTGGGTGTGACTGTCTGCACATCATTGGGTCAACACAGCACCGGAAATCACTTCTATTTTTCTTGGTCTCTTGCAAATTACAAAGAAAAGAGGGAGGATGACTTGTTTTTACTGAGTTTGGGTAAATAGAAAGCATGGAGTGCAATAGTATTCATCAGTGATGGTCTTCCAGTAAAGTTTCAGTGTGCTTTGGGTTAACCTCTCAGCCCTGTACAATAGAGACTGCTTAAAGTGAAGCTATGCTTAGTTTTCTCTTGTATGTATATCATGAAGTCCAGATCTTAGTCCTTTGAAAATCAATTTGGGATTGTTCCTATTAATTGCAGTAAGACTTGCATCAAGTTCCTAAAGTCTTAAAAGCATAGTTAGAAACATTATATGAGAAAAGAAAATAATGAGATGAAATTTCATCTGCTAAGTAATTCATGCTTCTGAGGGTGGCTGTCATCTTTTTGTACGTACCCTTTGGTGTTCTTTTTCAAAATATACTTTCCCCTCTGCCTCCTTCCTTCCCCCAGTCCCACGTTTCACATCATGGGAAACTGCATCCTGCTTATACTGAAGGTGGTGTCAAAAGGTGTTGGCTCTGATTCTGATGGAATCAGGAGACTTGTATTGCATTTTCAGCATATAAATGTGCTGAATATCAAAGCAATGAGGGCTGCATCCATTTAACTGATCTGTGTACCTGTACTGTACTCTAAAAGCAATCAAGTAGAAATAAATTTTAGAGTTTTGCTCTACTTTGAATCTAAATGCTGCTTGAGGTCACGGTGCACTAAACAATGAGACTGTCAAAACAAAGCCTGAAATTAAAAAATGCATGTTGTGTCAGGAGCCTTAAAATATCTTTTTAAAGTATGTTGTATCTAGGAATTTTAGTAGCGCCTATTGGCAAATCTAATTCATAACAGCTTCTGTATTTTTGTTAGGAGTAGAGTTTTGTTTGTAACTCATTCTTTGCTTGAAATAATATGAGCATTTATTTTTAAAGAAACATGTGATTTTTTTGATGGCTTATCACAAATAAGTGGGAGCTCTGACCCAATTTATAGCCTAAGTAAGGATATAAAATTAAGGTAAATGGCACAGGGGATTAGTCTCGTATTAGGTGTGCAAGATTGTAACTTAGCTGGGTATCCCACCTCTTATTTTCTGGTCTTGTTTTCATAACTGTTGCTTAGATTTCTCAATAGTTTGCATTTTTTAAGAAAACTTAAGTCACTTGAATGTTTTACAATGTGTAAAGGAATTTTTGTAGGACAGATCCTCTTAAAAGGACATTGTCAAGGGAGTTCTCCTTCATATTAAACCTTTGCACTTGTAAGACTCCCCAGAAATGTGAAAATGAAAACTCTCTTTGCCAGGTTGCTGTCCTCCATTTCCTGCATATTGGTTTGCCATTGTAGGGTTACTGATAAGTGTTGTGCTTTTTGGCATTGATATATTTTTCAGAAAAAAGAATTGAAGCATTTGTTTTGAAAAAAGAAAAACACATTTAAAGAATTACACGGACTTTGCAAACAGATTTAAGAAAATGAAAGGTAGGTCAAATTTTGGGCCTACAAACCTGACAGTGTCTTTTACTTTCAAAATATATGCTGCATTTGAGACATTCTTGATCCTAATGATGTTATATTAACCAGTGGCAGAAAAATGTGAAAATGACATTGTTCATCATCATTAATCTTAATAGCTTACCTAGTTTTCTAAGGCCAGCAAACAGTGACAGTCTGCTTTGAGATCTGTTATTTGCGCAATGTGATTACTTCAGTTACTGTCCGTTTGTAACATAAAAGATTGCTTTATGAAAGGTTTAAAATAAATTCTAATAGCATAGAGTGTCAGAGAGAGCTTTCTTGTCTTCCAGTTGTGAGTGTGTCAAATGTTACTGTTTTCAGCTCTCCCCTTTAGTGTGGGACATAGGGGTCCACCTTGGTTTCAGGAGCCAATAGGAGGTGTAGGTGGGATTTAGGAGCAGAGAGGAAACTACCTGCTTATGTAGATTCCTTTTTATTTTTTTAACTTTTTAAAAAAACACATCTCGTGGTAAGGTTAGTCTGATAATTTATGCTGCCAGAGGTACGAAGGTAATAATTCATGAGCCATCCTCTCCAGTTTTGGTAATAAAGCTGGGTGCTAAGTTTATTAATCATCTGGTTGGCGACAGGGTCACAGTTGCTTAAAATGCTTGTGCATGGGGCTGGCCTCCTGTTGATTCTGTAGCTAAAAGCTGCTTTTTACGTTTCCATTATGTTTTTCTGTAAAAGCTAGACTATAACAAGGCTTTTGAGACTTCTTTTTGTTGGTGGTGGTTTTTTGTTTGTTTGTTCTAAGAGCAGCTAGTCCAGGTTGCCACTCTGAAAAAGCATTCTTCTGTTAGCCTCATGGTGAACAGCAGCTACATAGGTATGATGGCTCTGTCTGTGTGTACCTGCTATTGTTTTAGAAAAAATCTAGCAGTCACTGACACAGCAGCTGTTACTGGGGCAAGAGCTTCACCATCAGATTATTTCCATACTGGGGGGGTAGGAAAAAACCTAAACTAATAGGTGGATTGGGGCTCTCAGGGGAAACTTGGGGCTTTTTTCTTAAATACATTTAGATAACCTTAAGGGCCTGACTTAATAACCAAAAGAACCAACAAGTTCAGAGTTAAGGCTTCTCACTTCGTCTTCCGTTACTCACTGGAGTGCTTAGCTCTCCAGCAGGGCTGGTATGGGAGATCACAGGCTATCCTCAGATCCCTGCTCACCTAGGCAGAATGCTTGCCGCCTGAGCGGTGCCGACTGTTCAGGTAGGTCTGTTTACAATACACCTGCTGTCTGATGTGTCTTAACAGTCCCCTGGTTTCCCTGGTGTGGTAATGGCTGGTGGCAGCACAGCAGGTGTGGTGGAAAGCCACCAGACAAAGGGGGAAGGGTACAGATGCAGTGAGAAGCTTTAACTTTGAGTTTCCTGGTTTCTGTGAGCGCAAGTCAGACCCTTAATGTTGTTTTAATGTATTGTTTGTGTTTAATTTTTAGTAAAAATTTGAACACCATCCAGGCTACAGAGGTTGCAGTGGATAAGAAGTTTAAAAGCTTTGGTTCAAGATTACAGGAGACTGCAAGAAAATTTAAAGACACGGAAATGAGGATGGAATGACAGGCTGCTATTTTGCCTCAGAATACTGAAGATTGTAAAGCATTGAGAAATCGAATTCATGACCCTGGAAATCAAGCTCAGATTAAGAAATGTCAGGTTGGTAGGGGTTCCTGAAAGTCTTGAGTTAGGATAAATTGAGATTGTTTTCCCGTTACGAAGGTTCTAGGATGTGGGGGTGGATGGTATAATTGTTGTTACCTGTGTTATGTGAAATGCTATACCATATTCTTATATAAGCCAGCGAAGTGAAATTATGTTTTTAAATTGGTTTCATGTTTGTGGTGTTGAATGTCAACTTTTGACCAGTTTACAGTTACTTCTCTTTGGCACCAAGTTGCATGATTTACTGTTAATGCAGGCATGGAGAATACCGCTCTTAAATACATGTTGTGTTATTCTGCCACTCCAAGGATCTGCTGCAAAGCTGAACACGTAGTACAGCATGACATTTCTAGATAAGAAACGGGCAGAACATATCTAAAATGTTAGAAATAGATTTTTGTTCAAGGGATTCTGACTCATAGTAAAACTGTCTTTCCAAATGTAAATTTTAAATAGTGGCTGCCACTGCGATTAAGTTACTTTAAGTTTACTTAAGTGTTGAGTTATTGTCTGCAATTCAGTGATATGGTATTTAGGCAAGAAAGATTGTGCAACAGGAAGTCTATGCTGAAGTTCATAAAGGATTTTGGCAAGCAAAGTTTTGTAGGGTTTTTGTGGTCAAGGTCACTGGTTGTATTTGTGTTCTGGGGACTCTTAAAAGACTCAGAGAGTCTTGGGGAGGCTTTATCCTTGTTGTTTTTCTGATTTTAATTTATGTGCTTTGGAACTTGTTCTGGCATGCCACTTAGCACCAACTTCAGATACAAGTAACTAGGTTGAAATCGATAGATATACTGGCAGGAGGGGAAAACCAGACCATAGCTTTATGTATTTTAGAGAAATCATTATTATAAGAGTTGTGTTTTGTGATACTGTATTTCATGATTTTCTGAGATAGCTCTAGTCAGAAAAATGATTCCTAAAAGTGACAGTTTTTAATCTCATCTTCTGTCTGTATGTATTCTTCTGTTGACAGAGGTGCTTTAGTTGTAGCTCTAAGGAAGTCATCTGTGCCATGTTCTTCCTCATTCATCTTCATCAACTTCAGTATCAAAGTCCAGTTTTCCTTTTGCAGTCTTATTTTAGCTAGTATTCAAACTTGTCATTCAAACTATGGCTTTGCTGGAATGACAATTAAGACAACAACCATAACATTTCAGTTGTAAAATGAGCACAGTTATTCTATTCAATATGACTAGGACTTGCAATGTCATTTTTATATTTGTTTCAAAACATAATTGTATTTTATTAAGGCTATTACATATACCGTTTTGAAAGAAACAGGCAATTCTATAACATGCTTCATTTTAGGGTGTTTCTAAGTAAACTTAATCTGGGGTTTTGTAATTAAGTTCCTATTAAGGGATAGTAATTATTGTCTGGATAACTATGTAGCATTTACAGTGTAATGTTTGTGTCCTGTACCACATTATTAGTGTGTGGTTTATTTGCTAAGAAGGACTGTATGAAGGTTATGTAGCTATTTCTGGTTTTAACAAGTAAGAGTAGTAAGTTAGCAAGATGCACAATTTCTTAAAATTATATTAGGAAGGCATACATTTCATTTTGGTGGCTGGATATTAAACACTAGTTTACTGAAAGAACCTGTGTGTTATTTCTAAGCATGTCTATTGCAGTAGAGTTTAAGAGTTGGTGGATTTACGACAAAGAATAGTTTTAGTGGGTGTTGTACTCTGCTGGTGAATAGTTTTCACGTCTGAATTCCTGTCTGCTGTGGTGGCATTACTGCAGTTGCAGTCCATTGGCATAATCTATTGTTGGGAGATGGTGGGACTAGGATAGAAGAAGAACTAAGTGTACTTCAGTGACGGAATGCAGAAGAGTTGTTGATGATTTGTTATCATCCTGCCTTGACTCTGAAAGATCCTTTTGTTGTTTGCTGCTGAAAAAGCAATTCAAAGTATTGTGCAGTTTATATTTAAATGAAAACCAGCTGCATTTTCCAGAAGTTTTGCAGACAGGGGACTAACTGAAACTGTGCATATAGGAAAAGTTCCAGTCACTCTTGTTCAGTTGTCTTCAAGTATAAAACCTGGTTGAATAGGTAAAGAACTTAAATGACAGATTCTAGTAGGGCTGCTCTGTCATCCTGTCTTGATTAGGGGTGGACAAGAATTTTACAGATGCAGGCTTGACAATTGTGTCTGAGGGTAACAGTCTCCTTAGCTGCACTCCTTCAGCCTCAGACCTGAGCTTGGTCCCCATGGGGAATTAATATGCTGCTTCTATTGACTTGTGAAAATCTCTTTCTCCAAGAGGAGTTTTTCTTCACCAAGTATCTTGTACAGCTGGGATTCCACAATTTTTCCATCCACTTAAAAATACAGATCACAGTCTTTCAGGGCTTGCTTTTTGATGCAGACTGGGACATAAGATGCAGGGATTTCTTGTAGAAGATAGTTGAGGAACCTCAGTCTTTTGCGTTAATGTTGGGATAACTTGTATTATCAAGCAATAAGCAATGTTTTTAAATTCACACTGCAACAAAAGTATGTTGAAACTTGCGTACAAGAAATCTAGACTACTTTACTTTGCAGTGTTTAAAACTTAACTTTCGAAGAGGAAAAAAAATCATATACTGTACTCTTGATTTTGCTTTTCCTTATCTCTTCAGGAAGTCCCTTTTTTCTACCCACACTTAACTACTTTTGTGTAAATGTAATGGTTTAAAATTATTCCCTTAAATACTTTAGTATATTTATAGAATCTGCACTGTTAAAAAGATACTAACTATCTTGTTACAAGGATTACTTTTCATTTTAAGATTCTGTACAGAGGATATAAATGAAGCCTCCACTTTCAGCTGATTTTCACAGAATTTTCATGGTTGGAAGGGACCTCTGAGATTGAGTCCAACCATACACTCACCAAAAAACCCCCAAAACAACACAACCACAAAACAAATCACCCAACCCAGCAGCACTCCTGGCCACAAGAGCATGCCCTAACCTGAAGTGCCACATCTACGTGTCTCTTAAATACCTCCAGGGATGGTGACTCCACCACTCTGCCACCTCCCTAGGCAGGCTGTTTTAGTGCTTGACCACCCTCTCAGTGAAGTAATTCTTCCTAATATCTAATCTAAACCTACCCTGCTGCAGCTTCAGACCATTTCCTCTGGTCCTGTGATTATTCACTTGGGAGAAGAGGCCAACACCCACCTCTCTACAACCTCCTTTCAGGTAGTTGTAGAGTGCAATGAGGTTTCTCCTCAGCCTCCTCTTCCCCAAACTTCATTCCCCCAAATACTTAATGTGTATTTCTTTATCACTGTACAATGTTCCAAGTGTGATGTTGATTTAGGGAGGGCCATTTTGTTCATATTTTCTAAGAGTTTTCAGTGGGGGATTGTGATGTATTTGTTGGGCTAAGCTATACAGAAATGTTTTGCATAACTTTCCAAGTCTAAGACTTACCTAGATCAGCAATTAGCTTATACACTGACATTGGATCTCCAGTAAATTTAAAATTTTGTTGTTGTAGGCTTTTTTTCAGTTAAATTTTAATCACAGCAGTTCATCATCATATATGTAAATTGAATACTCAAATCCTCACTGAGTTGCTTATGATATTCCATGAGCTATGTTCTTACAAGCCTGGACAAGATAATTCTCATTCAGAGTAGGATCCAATCAAAACTTAACTTTGAATGAGACGGAACAGACACTTTATAATAGTGCAGTGAGGACATCCCTTTGAAAACCAAATTCAGCGTTCCCTTAGTGGTTTTATCCATCCTCCATTGTTCAGCCTCCTGAGCCTCCATGGCACTTTCTTACTTAGGTCTTCTGTGTTGGGTTGATTGCTGGCCATGAGCTCATTCCTGTTTTACTAGCTTCAGTCTTTGAAATCTTTTTCTGCCATCAGAACAGGCAGTCTAGCTATAACCTTTTTTTTACTATTATATTTGCATGGCTTGAATAACGAGTCTTCTCTGTTTCTTCATAGGCATTCGACCTCCGATCATGAATGGGCCCATGCATCCGCGCCCTTTGGTAGCGTTGCTGGATGGCAGGGATTGTACAGTAGAAATGCCTATTCTGAAGGATGTAGCCACAGTGGCATTTTGTGATGCACAGTCTACACAAGAAATTCATGAAAAGGTAATATTTTGAGGTATAATTAAAGTGTTGTAGAAAAAGCAAATATGTGTTAGCTATGACAGCGTGTTTAGCTGTTGTGTTGTAGTTAATGGTTGATTACTTTGGTGAGTGAGTTACTGGTTGCTCCCAGTGATAAAACATGATGATGAAGCAAAGATAAAAATGTCTGTGGTGAAGTATGCTTTTGTGCTATGTATCTTTGGCTGGATGTTGTCTCTGTGCTTACCTACTGAGTTACGTTCATGGAAAGACTTACCTGTGGGAAAATGATATTATTACATGATTATTAATACGTGATATTTTGAAATGCTTCTTGGTAATGCCTGTTGCTCAGCCTTCAGGTGGAAAGCCAGATCTCAGTATTAGATAGGCCATGTGAGAAACTTTAAACTTCTCTGTTTAGACAAGGAATTGTGCAAATCTGGTTAGGAGGCCTTATGTGCTGAGAACTGGTGCTGCAGAACAATTTCAAAACAAATTATAACTCAAAACTTAGTTAGAAAATGAGTTTTAAAAGGTATTCTAGCCTTATGTTATTCCAGAAGTTCATAGGCTTCATGGTGGTTTGGGAGATGTAAAACAACTAGTGGTTCTTAATGTTGTAAGAGGTTTTCTTATTTTCTTAGAGGGATGCCTGTTTTTTATAATGATCACCAAGGGAGCCAGCTGGCTCATACATCTACATTTTCTATTCAGAGACTTCTTTCAGCATTGAAGACCCTATGTCCGCCCCAAACCGTCACTGGTCTCAAGACAGCATTAGAACCTTTTCATATCCACATTTCTGTGGAGGTAGAATTAATTTTGGTGCACTTACTGGTGAGCAGAGTAAGTCTGAAATGCCAAGTATTTCTTCATCTAAAAAAGGATGAAAACAGGACTTACAGCTTCTATGGAGCATAGAAAAATGTAATAAATACAGCAGAGGAGGATCCAAGTGTAGAGGAAGGTAGTCAGGGGTTCCTTCCAAGGGAGTCTTGTCTTATTCTTCTGCCAAGATCTGTGATAGACAAGTGCAGATCCAAGTATTAACTTAAAGACTTCTTAGCTAAGTGTCCGTATCCACTTTGTGGGTATGCTACTGTATACTGCTGAGTGCGATTCAGGTGTTGCGGAGTTACCAGCTGAACCAAATTACACCATTCTTTTTATTTCTCTACAGATACCTTGTTAGACTTGTTCTACACTAATTACAGCAGCCCTTGGGTTTACGAAAGATTTTCAGAAGCTTTTCACTGTTTTAAATTCATATCTGGTTTAATTATTTGTTTACTTTTCATGTTCTTGTAATATATAGCATTGTTAAGCATTTTAAAGTCTCTGTATGTGATGAAAGATTTAATCTTTTCTTTGATAACTTTATAAGAAAGCCAGCTACTTGAAAATAATATGAATACTAACTTCCCTTCTGTTATCAGATTACTATAAATCTCGTTTTCTGTAGTCTGCTTCATGTCAGTGTCTTCCTGATGAGAACCCATCGTTCAACTCTTCAGCTTGTTATTGTTTAAAAATGTTATTATTCTGAAAAAAAAATATTTCACTGTTAAAACTTTCAAAATGTTAAGTGGTAGTGGTGTTTTTTGTTTTGTTTTGTTTGTTTGTTTTTAAAAAAACCCAGAAGACTAGAGAGTTTTATGTTGTACCAACATGGCAAACTAGAACTGCTGTTTCTCATTGTTCAGACAAAAGCAAGAGGTGACTCCCCTCTCCTGAAGCTCCCCAAGTAGCTCCTTGGTAGATATTTCTGACGCTAGTTTCTTGGTGGATGCCTCTTCAGATTTTCAGATTTCCTGTTTTACCCTTCTTCCACTCACCCCCCGCCCTGGAACAAGTTGTTGTGAGAACGATATCAAGAATGATAATTAGGGTTATTTTCTGCTTTGTCAGTACTGGCTTAATGTCACTACCTTGGTTTGTTCACATGTGTTTTAATTAAAACTCTAGTATGAATAGGAACATGGAAAAAAAATGTTTCTTGTTGATTGTTTCTTACAGGATAGTCAAAGCTATTCTATTTAGATTATTCTTGGATTAAGCTAGAAACAGAGTTAGCAATATTATAGTTCTGATCTCACGCTTTTTTTTTTTTTAAGTGTATTGATAATTCTTATATAGAAGACCACCTTTACAGCAGAAGATCAGTGGAATAACAAACTCAAAACCTGAACGTCTAGTTTGTTGTGACATTCCATTTTGAAACAGTAAGGTTTCATCAAAACCTAGTGCAAATTTCAACTATGTCTTTAACATCTGTTGAAAAAGACCAGTGTTTTTGCTGTGCATACAATTGCGATGCCTCAATATTGTGGTGGCGGAGAACCTAAAAGTAACTAATTAGAGAACGAGTGAAGACTTTTCTGTCTTCATTGGTGGCTGGAAATGCATAGAAATGGATAGGCTGTTGTGCTTTAAATTGTAAAGGTCAAAGACAATGATAAGTATGATACTTACTCTTTTTTATTTAGACAAATGCTTAACACAGGCAAAAAAAGCCTGTGGTTTTTTTTTTTTTTTATATTGTCATGGATCAATAATTAAAATGTGATATAATGCTTTACTTGTATGTACTTTTTAATCATGTTTAAAAGTTGTTTTACTGTTTTCCTATCTCACACCATTATCAGAAATTTAATATGTGAAATAGCTGGTTTCCGTTTACAAGGGCTGAGTAAGTAATGGAGAAATAAGTAATGTGAATGCTGTTTCATTTTTTGGTAGCATTCTTCAGGTGAACACTATGATATTGGCAGATGCACCACATGAATAGTCCTCTGCTTTGTTTACTGAAATCAACATCATTTACTTATGATGCATATAGACAGGAGCTCCTGTGTGGATTGAATGCTTTGCCTTTAGAAACACTCAGTATTTTGTGGTATCGATGGGGTGTAGTAGATGAACTTTTTGGATCTTTAGACCAAAATGCACTGTGTACATCTCAAATTACAGCTTTGGAAAAGCTGTAATAACTGAAGCTTGATGAGTAACGTTGTTTATCTTCACAAGAGTGTTTCTTTTTGGTGGGTATACTGAAACTTGTATCCTTTTGCTTATTATTATACCAAAATAATTAATTGTCACTAAGCTCAGTAGGGTACCTGGAAAATATTTTTTTTCACTAGCAACCAGTACATTACCATAATACAAATTTCCCTGAGTCTGAAGGGTAATGTAGTTATGAACCACTTGATTTTGAAAAGTACCACTGATCTGCCAGGTAACAAATTTCTACAACAAAAATCACAAACATATGTTGAAAAAGGTGAACAGTATATACTTTTTACTTGCACTGTTCATCACTGTAGTGAAAAATGGCTATTTTCCACACATTTTTAGAGTTATAGTACAGAAATCTCTGTGTTTTAGTACTGCTTATATAATATGTTATTTGGGAATGGTGCTTTAGTAAATATAAAATTTTCTGGAAAAGTTTTAAAATTAGAAATTGCATATTTAAAGCAGTATGTAAAATGTTCATGTATTTATGAATGCACATTCCTGGCCATACTAGATGATGTTGTCCTGTTAATTGAAATGCAGATTTTGATAGTGGTGGTTGATTTGCAAAAGGCTGTTTCCCATTGTGAAAGAAGAGATGACTGAAAATCAGGAAAAGATTTAGTGTTGAACAGCTTGAAAGCAGAAGGTGAAATTTAGTGGGTTTGGGGTTCCTTTTTGTTTTTGTTTTTGTTTTTTTTACATATTTCCTGTCTTTAAGAAGAGATACTGAATCTAGTAGGGTGATAGGTACAGATACATTTAGGCAGTCTGAAGTTGCAGGCCAGAGATTGGGAAATTTAGGGTGGGGTTTGAAAGAGGCAATTGACATTGTCTGATATGCATAGACGGGTGGCTGTAGGTGAATGTAATGAAAAAATGACATGAACTGAGAATCGTATGATGAAGAATGGAGTGAAAGACTACAAAGAGGTGGGCAGGTGTAAAGTCAGCTTGTGCAGTTGTGGACCCTTGATCACAAGGATGTTGAGGAGGTAGCATTAGAAGAGTAAACATCTTAGAATCCAGAGAAGGGCTTTCTGCTGGTCCATGAGAAGGCTTCAGGGACAGGATGATGGTTTAAAATACTGTGTTTTAAGATGTCTAGACAAAGAAAATAGAGTGGAAAGGGGCAATTTGTAGTAGCTTGTGAGACAGGTACCAATGAAGCACAATCTAGATGTTTTTTCATAGAGGAGCAGGGAGGCTGTGAGATTTTAATACAGATGGAAAGGAGGAGAAATGAGGATTTGAATGCCATTTGTGTACAGATTCAAAAGCAGGATGTTAGCAAATACTGCTATACCTTACTATGTATGTTAATTAAAGAACGTTTTCTCCAAATTGGATGGTGCATAATCTGTAGTGACTTCCTTATGCCGAAGAGTGCATTTGTCCTTCTGTTTTTATGGCTGAGGAAATTAAAGTATGGAAAATAAGTAACTTTTTGAAGTTCACAAGTAAATAATAATTTGTATTAGAACTCCGCTTCATCTGAGGTGAAAGCATTCATTCCCTATGATGCTACTTTGGAAGGCGAGTGGGATGACAAAGATATGTTCCCTTCCTTTTGAAAAATCAGGCTACCAGTGGTGAAGTGAATGCTGAAATTCGCTGACAGTGACCCAAAGTTCTGAAATTTTGTAGTTAGAGGACAGTTACTACACTTCTTCTGAAATTACTTGTGTGTAAGGTTTTACTCGTCTTTCTTTTTTTCTTCCACCCACCCTTGAGAAAGTGGTTTATTTCAGTCCAGTCTGAAAGGCTGCAATTTATGTGTTTATGCTTTGACTCCCAAGGTCTGTTTTATTGTAGATGTTGCATATGGCTGTCTAAAGTCAAAAGTCATGTGTGTCAAACTATATCATGTGATGCAGGAACTGGGTTCACTGCATCCTATCGGGAAGCTTCTATCATTTAGGCTAAAAATTATTTTAAGATTTAGGTGGTGACATTCCTTTCTTAATAGGGATTTTATTTACTGTTAATAAAAGTTACTGTATTTAAATTGGTTTTTATTTTACAGTTAATTATGTTTAAATCAGTCTTCTCAGTGACCATCTCAGACTGCTTCCAAACATACAATTTTAGTTTGTTCTGCCAAAAATATAGGCGCTCATCCAAAAAACTTAAAAATAATTATCTTGCTTTCATCCTCTTTCCAGGTCAGCTTGCTTTTTTCACTGTCTCGTGCTGTGTTGTCTGTCCCTCTTCCTTTTTCTTCAGCCTCTCAGTGCCATTCATGTTTTGGTGCTTTTCCTGGCTCTTCAGCAGCTTACCCGTCACTTCTGACTTCTGTAGTATTGCTTTGTCTTTCTACTTCTGTACCTTTGAAGGCATCACAAACTCTAGCACATCCTTTGAGGCCTTTGTGTTGCCTAAGGTTTTTGGGGTTCAAATTCTTTACTCTTTGGGCTTTCTGACTTCTGTTGTGTATTCTGTAATATGGAGTGCATAGTGCTCCAAAGAGCTAAATGTAAATATAATAGGTAAGATCAGGTAATAGACATCTGGAGCAACCAGAGAGAAAAATAAAGTGATCCTTGCAAACTGAAATGAAAAAGACAGAAAGCACAGCTCATTAAGAATGATCTTTAAAGCCAAGCATATAGGCTGAAAGAAATCAAGATTTTGCCTGAAGTTGTGTATGTTTTCTGCCCCCCCCTCCCCTCTGCCGTAATTATGTCTCAAGTAAGCTAGAAGAAAGAAAAGTGTGTGTGTGTTTTTCTGGATTTACTGCTTCATGCAAATACTCAGTTCACCACAACATTAAAGGGAATCGGTTACTTGGATGGAAATGGGAAAATAGTGTGTCTGGTAAACCCATGCTTAGTTAAATCAGAATTTATGGAATCCCTTAACTCCTGTTTAAAAAGCACAAAATAAAATCAGTTTCACAGGGACACTACATGTCGATATTTTTAAGTTTAAAAAATTTAAAAGCTAAATTTCTTATTCAATGACATAGTACTTGGCATTTTTCAGTTGCAGTTTTACATAGGAATTAAATTTGGAAACAGTTCCAGTCATTACAGTGTTATCTGTTTTAAAGAAGAGCTGAAGAGCTTTCATAATGCAACAAATGTTTTGAAACTGATACAAACAAATCAAGAATAGTGCTGTTGTTAAGCTGAATCTTTGATTTGTTTCTGTTATATGAATGGTTAAATAAGATAATTTTTCCAGCTTTAGATTCTTCTTTGTTTAGCCATGAAGCTGCAATCTTACACTTCTACCATCAGTGCTGTTTATATTCATGGTGCAGTTACAGCATTTTAGTTTTCAATCAGAATTAAATTCTCAAAGAACAGAGATTGAAAGGAAGCTGCCTTGTTCTAAATATGGGAATAAGTTGTCACCTCGGAGCTGATCCAAAACCATTTAAACTTACTGAAACTGAATGAGGCTTGGATCAGATTCCTCATGAAACACTTTTGGGGAAAAAAAAAATTAACGAAAGGAGGTCCTGAAAACTTTTGTTACACCTCATTATACAAGAAAGTAGTTAACATACAGCTATCACAGTAAGGATGTGTACAAAATTGATGTTTGTATTCAATTGACTCTTCTGCCAGCATCTGTCAGATTTGCCAGTGGCGATATTACAGGCCAAGGGCAACATTGCAGGAGAGGGGGCAGGCTGCCAGTGTCTACTCTGAACTCATACCCTTTAAAAAGAATGGAAGTGCTGCTGTACCCACCAAGCAGCATACATCCATCTTACAGGCAGATTAGAGTCTAATATAGTTGGTTATCAACTAGCTTTTTCTTTCTTTTCCCAGTATCAGGTTTTACTAAGGATCATTGGGGCTTCAAAATTGCTGGTGGTTATTAAAAGGTTTTTTGAGATACTTGCATGGGTTGATGCATTGTCATCAGTGACTTTCATGACATAATGATCCTTCTGTAGAGATGTTCAGTCTATCCTACTGTCTGATAGACTTGAACTGAAATGGAACACAGTTCAGCCTTATTAATAGAACATACAAGTTAACAGACAGAACTCCTGTTAAAGATTTTTCATTGAAGCCTTTTATTTAGTAAGACTATTTTCAGAGTCTATATTCTTAAATCTGCTTCTGTCATTAAACTGCGTATAACTGTCAGTAAAACCTGTTTGAAATACTGGCTTCAATATACTTTTTAAAAAAATAGTAGGCTATGTAGGCTATTGATGTAATTGTGTGTGTATTTGTATGTATGTATTTTTCAATAGTGTATTTAAAGATGAAATATACACACTTTACATATGATAGCATGTGTGTGTTGTTTATATGGTGTGTGGATATTTTTGATGTTTTTGAGTGTTTTCAGGAGTCTGCAAGTAGGTTTTGGTTATGTTTGTTTAAAATACTGTAAATAAATGCAAATAAGTGTATAAACCTAATATTTGGGGTCTACGGTAGACAGTATCCTGGCTGAGTAGTATACATATCATGATATGGGTAGGTTACTGACAGCACCATAGATCACAGGAACCTAATATTGAGCTGGTGGTTTTGTAAAAAGGAACAGGTATTGTAAAAAGCAGCACAAGGTAGCAGAATTTTGGAGACTTGCTAAATACTGTTTGAGTATACTGGCTTTTTTTTTTTAGTCTTAATGGCATTAGTTTCACATGGACCCTTTGTAATGTTTTAGTGAGCCCTTGAGAGCAGCTACAAGTCTGCTGCAGCTATCCCATGTGTTGCAGAGTATTGATTACAAGTCTGATGTACAGCTGGTTTTTGCAAGCCAAACAAATGCTTGGTTTAAGTAAAGGACATTTTTTCCACCCAAATGTGCAAAATACCTGAAGTCTCTTGGTGACACTGGAACAAATACTTCTTTTGAGATGACACATCAAACTCCCAAGTCAAGAAATGCAATACCCTGTATGCTCTAAAACCAGGTAAAATACAGTGCTTTCTAAAGATGATCTGCTAGAAGTCTTTTAAAAAAATTATGATATATTGTCATGTTCAGCATGTAACTTATAAATTCACTCTGCAGTGAAGTAGTTTAGCATTTAACATACTACTATGCTTCTACATCCTAAGTGTGGTCCACAAACCTCTGAGACCAGTCTCTCATAGTGAAATTTAGTAATGTGCCTTCAGATGACCAATGAGGAGGCCTCACTTCTGTATTGGGAGCATGTTATGATATGTTCATGGTTTTTGTTTAAAAAAAAAAAACAAAAAAAACCACNTGCTAAGAGCTTTTCCCCAAGTAATGAGACGTGTGTGTCACAATGGTGACTGTGTTTGCATGGGCTGGTGCTGAAATGGGGTGAAAAAACCAAGAAGATGTTTAAAAAATACTTCAACCTTCAGTATTTGCTACTTGAGATTTGTTAAATTCTTTGAAATAGAAATGTCTCCTACTACATATGTTCTTTAAGATCCTTGGAGACCTATCATAATGTGAAAGCAGTGTCATCGTTTTGAGATTGAAGAAGATTAGAAAGACCTGTCCAAGCGCTTCTGATGGGACATCAGCTCATTGAAGAGTGTATGAAGAAAGCTTTCAATAAGCAGTGTGCTGTAGCTTCACCTGGAATTAAGGCACAGAAGTTATGCAGATGAGCTGCATAATCATTTCGTAACAGAAGGAAGCCAGCTCATGTCCTGTGTTTCAAATTTTGTCTTAGATCTTTTCTTCCTGTAAAGCACAACTGTAGTCTGATGAAGGTAGAAATGGCTGTTGGAAGGGATGCAGCCATCTCTGCTTGTTCTCTTGTCAAACTTTGCTTGTTATCTTTCCTCATACTTGTGCTGGTCTGAAATTTCTAGCTTGCTTGTTAAATGTGTACCTCAGTCAAGTTGACGCAAGTTGTTATTTTTGTAGTAAAATTGTTGTTGTACTAGAACTTAGTGAATGTTGTATCAATCAAGTTCATTATGGAAAATGATGAAAAAACCCATGTATAATGCCAGTATTTCTCATGCATCCACCACGGGGTATGCTTCTGTAAGTGATCAGGAAATTATTCCTGTGCGTTTTTTTTTTTCCCTAAACGTTATTTCATTTCCATAACTGTTTACATTTGTGCTGGATTTCAGTTTCATGTGTTATACTCTGATTTAGTTCAAGTTTCAATTCTACTCATTGACAAGCTTGTCAGACTTCCTTGTGTGCATTTAGGCTATGTAATGACTAAGAAAGATTTACACAATTACAAAATACAGAAACTTTCACTATTACTTTCTTTAATCTGTAGTGGCATTATTAACATTAATCAATGCTGAACGTTTTCATTCAATGCTGACTTCAGATTTTTTGCTATTATTTTCTACCTTTTTCACATAGTTCAGTCACATGGCCATTTGCAAAAAACAATGACATAATTTAATAATTAAATTAATGTGAAATAGTACAGTCACAGAAGATTACATTTTTGGCAGTGCATTTTGTTGTTATCTGGTCCATAACCCTAGAAAAGGCTCAAACGCCAAAAAGAAACTTTTAAAAGATTTTTCATTTGCATCTGTTTGTTCTATATCCCATATGATGGGTAAATAACTGCCTGTGGAGATGGCTAGTGTCAGCATTAAACCATAGCTGAGAAATATTTTTTCCTTTTATTGAACACATTCCCAAGCTTCCCAATACTTTCCCGTCTCTTCCTAGTGCCAAGCCATAACCTAGATGGGCCCAAAAATGTAGTGTAATGAGTCCAGACTGGCACTCTTGTAGTCCAAATTACAGTCTTGACTGGCTGAGTTAATAAAATATGCATGATTATGAAGTTAAAAGCTGCATCCCAAATGAAATGCTGTGATTTTAAAGCACAAGTGTCTGAGCCACTTCAGCTGTCTTTTAATGCAGTCCCTAAAGTAGTGACTGCTTTCTGTTTGCACATACAAAACCACAAATACTGTTGGCCTTTTCTGGTCTTAGTAGAGGAGGATCTGCCTATCATAGGAGCCTTAGGTGGGTCATTGTAAGCTATTTCAGGCTTTTTCCTTCTGATAAACAGAGGATGTTTTCTCCTGCATCACACTCATCTAGAGCAGCCCTGGAAGGGGTGGAGGAAGCCTATGTGATAAAACAGAGAATGGAGAACCTGCAACTTGCAGAGGATGTATCATAAAGAACTTGAGGCTTGAAGTAGCAGGGGCTGTGACCTGGAGAACGAAGTCCTACTACAGATTTGGGAGGGTGACAAAACCCCATGCTTTGGCGTGAGGATTGATGTTTATGTGTTAGTCAAAGGATCAGCTGGCAGTGTGATGGTGGCCACACAGAAACGTTGCATGTCATGTGAGACTTTATTTGGATAGATTTCCAGTACAGATACAGCTGCTGACAGTGCTGGCGTTGGTGTTGCAGTGGGGTGGGACGCCCTTGGTAGTGGCACGAGGTACAGTTGTGGGTGCCTGCAAAAGAGCTGAATTTAGACTTCTATGGGCAGGGTGGAGGAAATGTTAGACTGAAGGAGGGATTAGAAGAGCATCATCCTGGAAGGAGTTAGAAGGAGTAGCCTTGTGAAGTCTGGCCAAACAAATGCTGAGAGGGTGTATGATTGTTGTCTATAAATGTATTTGGATTGTAAACACCAAGGAAATGAAGCAAATGGCCAATGCTGGCGCCAAAACAAATGGATTACAAGCTGGTCTGTGAATAAAATTGAGCTGGAAATTAGAAGAAACTTCTGTATCATTAGACCTGTGAGATTTTGGAGCAATTTTCTTTTAGGAATTAATGGAACAAAAATAACCCCGAAGGCATTTTATGTGGACACTCAGGTTATGAGATGGACTGTTTCTTGTGTTGACTGCCCCAGGCCTGGACTTTGTCTGTGCCTATACCAACTGTAATGTCACTGTAGAACCAATAAACTGGTTTTGAGGTTTTTTTAATGCTGTGTAACAGCACAAGGAAACACATTCTGATGAGTGCAGTCTTTCTGACTGGTGACTGCTAGATGTAATCTCCAAAGGACTTGTTTGTACCATTAAAATCAAGGAGTTTTGTGTGTGTATAATCAGTTATAAGATCAGAGCCTACAGCTGTTCTTTGAATCATGTTGTAGCTGCATTCTTTAAGCATGTGTAATTTCTAATTTCTTTGCAGTTCTTACTCTTACAACTAAATCTAAATTCTGCGCAGAGAATTCTGGTCTTTATCTGACTTGGAACTGGGGTTACCAATCCAGAAACACCTGTAGAAAGCGTAAATTATTTTGTGAAGCCTTCAGTAAGAAGCTGTTTTCTTTTATGTTTATGGAATTTGTTTTTATTTCTTTTTTTTTTTTTTTTTAAGTGTATTGTAATTTTAAAAATTATTGCTGCAGATCTTGGATTCCAACAGGTGTAATCCTCTATGTGGGAGACCGTGTTTTGCTGCAGCAGGTTTTTTTTGTTTGTTTGTTTTCAATGATTTATGTTGATTGTTACTGATCTTGCAGTACCCTAGAAGGTGGTCATATGAACATAAGTAACTCAGATGACAGAATCTACGTGTACCAGACGCAAAAGTCTATTGAATATGAAATTTAGAGCCTCTTATGTGAGGTGTGTCATAGAAACCTTTTGAAGTCGTTACAGCTAGCATATAGATATTGAAGGGATTTGTGCATGTTTTGTATCTCACGGCAGGGTTAGGATGTTAGGTATTGCAGTGAAGGAGGAAACACAGAGAAGTGTTTTGAAGAAGTGAAAATTTTCCATTTGTATATAAGGAGAGAAAATATTTTCTGCTCTCTGAACAGTAAACTTGTATCAGGTGTGTGAGGTGCAGCATCACTGCTTGTTTGGTAGCAGAGTTCGAAACTGCTGGGCGTAGTGTGCTGGGCTCTCTTCCACTTCTCACCCCTTCCTCTTAGCCTTTCTTGAGTAGGATAGATGCACTCTAATGTAATTTGAAAGATATTCAGACCTTTCAGATCCTGACAGTGTAATTTTGCTTTTCTGGTGCTCTCTCATGTAGGTTTATTTTTCATTTGTGAAGTTTTTGTTTTTGTATAATTTCTTACTCCTTAGAGGTGCTGTTTTTTCTGAATAACATCTAGTTTGGTGCCTCAGTTGCACCAACTTACATGGCATCTAGTTTTCTGTCAGTGCGAGCTTAGACAGTTGCAGTATCAATAAACTAAGAGACAAGCGATTTGTTTGTGTGTGTGAACTGACAGATTTCAGTCTCTGTTGTCTAAGGGTTCTGTAGTGATTACTGAATGTTTTCTATTCAGGTATCGAATGTTTTAATAGTGCAGTGAATGCCTGTACCACTGTGTGTATGGTGAAGAGAGATTGCTCTGTGACTCCATTCAAAACTGAATGCCAGCTGCCTAAGAATAAAAATACATACTGTTTAAAGTGAGTGCTTACTGCCATGTTGTTTCATCTGCATGTGTTCATGCAGTCCAATGGTGCTTGTACTTGGAGTTCGATCTTGTTGAGCATCTCCTGTGGAATAAGAAGAGTTTTCCCTCTTAATAAGAACACAAATATAGGTCACTTAAATCTTCTAAAGCTAATCTCATCATGCTTGAATGGATAGATGAGATGAAAAAGACTAACGTGAGCCTAGGAGATATTTAGAGAAATCCTTTCAAAACAAAGAACCTGGATTTAATGCGTCTCATTTTATTACTGAAAATATGTATACACGATTAAGCTGAGATCCTATGAAAGAAAAAAAAAAAAAGTATTTTTTTCTTCCATTTTATTTACAGGTACTAAATGAAGCAGTGGGTGCACTGATGTATCACACTATCACTTTAACACGAGAAGACCTGGAGAAATTTAAAGCACTTCGAATAATTGTCCGAATTGGCAGTGGTTTTGATAATATTGACATCAAATCTGCTGGAGATTTAGGTATGACTATTAAAAAATTATTTTACATCTTATACTTGCCTCCAGAAATCTGATAGCATTAAACATTAATTGAATTCATGTTTTCTATGTAATTTATACTAACATGGTATGTAAGCTGTATAATTTTATCTTCAAAGTGTTTAAAAATAATTACAGAGATACTAGTATTGGTTAATTAAGTGATAATATTAACAGCTTTGTGACAGGTTGACAAATCCGCCTGTTCAATATAAATCCAAGGAGTAAGGCCATAATTTTTCATGTCTTTTTTAACCCAAATTATGTATTTTATCTACTGCTGCTGTAATCCAGTCACAAAATATAATTTCATCAGCATGGCATACTACTTCTGTTTGAATAAAAAATGAGATCATTATCAACTGTCTGAGACTTATTTATGATGCATGAGATTTAGTACTAAACCACTCCATAAAACTGGAATATCAATTTTATAGGAGAATCACTGGCTGCCACTTCAGAATAAATTCGGATACTGGAACTATTAAGAGATGGTCCTTAGTGTTTCACTGTAATAAAGTAACAGTCTGATTTGTACTTTTTTTTACTTTAGGATAAACCATCTCTTATCTATAATCTACAGGTCAAACTACCACTCAGAATAAATGTCTACGTTTTCTTTGTGTCTTTTCTAAGATTGAGATGACCAAGTATGTTTCCCTTGATGTTTTGGGAAGATCTTGGAAACATTTACTTCAATGTGACAGTGCTTGGTCCTGATAGTAACCCCTTTGATGTAGTGAGGAGCTATAATATGATCTGTTTTTCAGTAAATGATTGTCAAATCATTACCTATTTCTAATGGCAGTGTAGTTTGCACAGCAGGCAGAGGCTAACAACTTCTTTGCAAGTTTCTATAAAAAAGGTCTGAAAGCATGTAAAGACTCTATTCCTACATATTGTAACTAGTGCTCAAGTTGGGCGTGTACATCGCGAGCCCTGGAAAAAATATGTATATGTACAGATTGACCTAGATCAAAAGCTAAATTATAGGTACAGATGAAAGGCCCTGACCAGTCAGGAGTCAGATTTGTGCAGAGAATCCCTGATAGGAGGAAAATCTTGCAGGTTTATTTGCTGCTTCTGCAAGTCATCATCCTTGATTGTAACCCAAGCTTATAATTTAAATTCATCCATGTAATTCTTCAAGATAGAGTATAGCAGATTTGGGGAATTCTCGTGTGTATGATATACTAAATGGCCACTTTCCTAATCGTTTAGTTCCTATGGTGTGATTAGACTGAGTTACATAGTTAAATCCATACTGTTTGTGCATTCTAGTATTTACGAAATACAATTGTCCAATCTGTCAAAAGCCAGTAAGTGTTGCAAAGCTTGTGGTGCAAAATCTCGGATTTTAATAGTTAGGATGAAATGGTTGGTATTGAATACTAACTACTGCTGGGACAAATCACTTTCCAGTTGCTGAACTAGTACAAATAAGACGCATCTCAAGAGGGTAATATGAGATTTAATTGCTCTTTGTAAAAAGCTTTGATTCGTTTCTGAAATCAAATGTAGAGATGCCCATTGACTCCGGCATTTTTCAGTGTTGAACCCATGCACAAGATCACGGAAAGCAGTGGGGGAAAGGGAAGGAAGCATAGAAACAATGGTTATGAGATAAGAGTATGCTATCTTTTCCTGTGTGAAATGTCTTTTCGTATCCTTGCCTTTCTCGTGCCACTTTTTGGGATTCCCCATGCCCATGTCTTTCAGAAAGTAGCTGCTTTTAAAGTTGGGGGGAAATAGGGGAAAAAAAAGAATCCTACAGTTTGGGACTGCATCTTCTGTGTCTTTTTTAAGGAAATCTATTAGGAAAGATGTAAGGCGAGTTCAGTTCCTTACTTCTCAAATATATAACGCAAACTCTTCTTTTAAAACATTATTTTGTTGACACTGGCTATCAGGAAATGTTCTTAATAAATTTATTTTGCCATATAGAACTAGCACTTTTGCTGCATGAAAAAATACTTTTTGTATAAATAAGTGGAGCTGCTTAATATGGTGCATTTAAGAGGATGTTACTTTTTAGTCTTGTACTTTTTCCTCACACTTCTTTTCACTGTTTTTAAAAAATGCTGTGTTTCATACTGCCATTGATGTTAGCAGGGGCTCAAGATGAATATTCCAGCAAATGATGTTATTTTATCTGTAAGTCTAAAAGCAATGACTCATCAGACAGTATATCTCTACAGTAAAGATAAGAAAAATAATTCTGCAGGTTACTTTATGTTGGGTTTTTAGTTATCTGAAGCAAGCTGTAAAAAAGTACTGGGCAGCAAAATGAAGGTGTTTGCATGTAAACATAAATAAATATGGTACGAGCTTATTGTCAAACTATTGTTATTATTATTGCTGAAGAGAATGGTTTTTCTTCCCTGCTTCATAAGATAAACTGGCATGAGCTGAGGATTCATTGAATATTTATTTATGTAAAAACCCAAACAACTAGACAGTGAAAGCAGTATTAGTGTGTTTTTTAGTATACCAAACACTTTTTTTTCTCCACCGTGAAATTATACTGCATACTGTTTGTGATCTCAGTCAGCAGAACTGAGACACAAACATTGTGGGAGCTGATGATTAGAGAGAGAACATGTAGTAAATACAATGAATGAAGAAACAAGTCAAAAAGGACACAAACTTTTTCAAGTAACTTTTTGCTTAGCTGCTGCGCATTGAGTACTGGAAGGTAAAAGACAGAATGGGATAACCTGAATGCAATTACAATCACTTGTTGCCTGGTCTGCTTTTTGAAGCAAAACAAGGAATACGGTAAGTCTTAACTCAATCTACCTTCCACAATTGTCTGTGGAAATCTATAATGGTCTTTTAGCTTCTTGATGTTATGCCCATTTCAACTGGTAACTTTTCAGCTATTAAGAACATGAACTTAATTTTGCTTTATCTTTACATGCCATGAAGAAGATTTATATTTTTATATTGACAATTAGATGGGCTATCTCTTTAATCTGAGGGACTAGGAAAGGAACTGGATCCTGTTTGTCATAATTCTATCATAAACCAGCGTGCCACACAAACCAAATTATCTCTCCCTGTGTCATAATTACCTATACACAAACTGGAAATACTAGTAGTTGTCCTGTGAGGACTTTATAAGTGTTGGTATCATTAAAAATTATTTTATCTTTTTTGTAACTTGTATAGGTGGCTTTTGGGAGGATATCTACTCAGTGACAAAAAGCTGACTTGTGCAATTATTTCTAAATAGTGATCATTAACTGCACTGTTGAGAGCAAGGCAGATTTCTCTTTGCTGTTTAAAACACTTAGCTCAGTGTGCACATAACATACTTTGCAAGGCTTCAGTTCTAAACTACCTGACATGTTCAATACTTTCCTTTTTTGGTTTCAGTGGTCTGTTTACTGTTTGCCTTAGTTTGTAAGCACAATAAATAGTAATGACAAATGAGAAAAAAATACGTTTGCACATAATAATCAACTATTATGTCACATATTCTGTCTGCCATTACAGTCAGAAACTTATTATTTGTGTAGAACAGGTGTTGAAATATCTATAAATTTAAACATCGTACTCCTGAATTGCTGTTAAATGGGAAAAAATAAGAAACATTTGGCAACTGATATCCTTTTCCCCCATTCTTTGCAGGGATCGCAGTGTGTAATGTGCCAGCTGCCTCAGTAGAAGAAACAGCAGATTCTACCATGTGCCACATTCTGAACCTGTACAGGCGAACCACCTGGCTTCACCAGGCTTTGCGGGAAGGCACGAGAGTACAAAGTGTTGAGCAAATTCGGGAAGTGGCTTCTGGAGCTGCCAGGATCAGAGGGGAGACCTTGGGCATTATTGGATTAGGTATGTTGTCCTTGTAGACCTGGTTTTCCATTGCTTTAAAAAAATTATGAAGATTGGAGCTATAGAAATGAAACAGTTTCCTCCTTTCCACATCAAGCATTCTGTGTTATACCACTTCATTCCTGGTGTTTCTATGTGTCATATATGGTGTTTATATGTTTTCCCCTTACACATTGTCATTTCCCTCAGACAACTTATTTTGTTGCTAATACTCTCTCAATTCTTTGAGATTCTGTACATCTTTCTGCTGCCATGTTACCTTGTGTCAGGCACACAGGTTGTAAGCAAAGGAGGACACTATCACTTTCCTTTTCCAGCACAAGGATCCTGCTACTTCAACCTGTCGTCACATGTATATGTTTCTTATCCATTGTCACGTATAAATCCATTTGTGCTTTTTTTTTACTTTTTACTATTTTTAACATCTCTGAAAAGTCTTTGCTGCACTAACAGCCTTCAGGACAGTTATTCCCTGAGTTTGGTTGGGCTGCATCTGAATTTGTATTTCAGCTCAAATGAGAGGAAAAATATATGCAAGAAAGTTTGAAATGTTTCCAGACCTAATAAAATCACCTGCTTACCTCTCTGAATGGCCCTAAATGTGTTTCAGCATCTAACAGATGGACAGGCTTGCTTGAGATGAATTAATTACTGTCTGCTACAGAAGTAGAGGAGAAAAACAAGCAAGTCAGTTTCTATATAAAAATTATTCAGTCATGTGCTTGTCTTAGCAAAGAGCTGATAGATTGTGGATGTAATTGCTGTGATATTCATCCACAGGAATTAATAATACAATTTTGACAACAAGGCATCACACTTAAATGAGTGTTCCAGTTATATGTTGCTGTCAAATAACTCAAGCCACAAACTCCTGTTTTTGAAAGCTGAAAATAGCCTGGTGCTACACAGTAGTCACCTAAATGAGTATGAGCAAAAACATCTTCACAGTCAAAGAATTACCTTGAAAATAGGACCTTTGAGAAGTTAGTCGTGAAGTTGCTTTCTCAAATCTATACTCATGTGAATATACATTACATTTAAACACAATGATTATTGCACTCACAGCCACAGCATCTCCGCATAAATAAAAGACAGTCACCTGAAGTGTTTTTAAAATGGGAATGCGTGCCTACTTTTTGCAGCTTAAGCCTTAGCTCATGTGCTATGTGCATATTTGCTGGCAATATCTGTCCTGTTGGCATTGCAATTTTATATTGCACAAATTGCAGATTGAGAAGAAAGTGTCATTTATTATTGACTTCCTTAAGTTAATTTCATGTACGTTGTTTTTGTTGTGAATGATTGAAAAGTGTAAAGAAACAAATGGATAATCAGTTTGTTGATATGTGTGTAAAGCTACATAAAATGCTAGGTTTTAGTTTTATTTTTTAAAAGCAAGCCTTTTTTTTGTGCATGTTATATTTAAAAAGCTAGTAAAATCTGATTTTTAAAGGTATGCATCTGTTACAGTTATTAGCCAGTAATTTTCTGTAGCCTTTTATTGTGCCTATTTATTTTCCTACAAGACAATATTCACAATTTCAAGGAAAATTGTTTTAAACTCAGTTTTGAAAAATTTGACTGTTTCTTTGTATGCATGTAAGTGAGTAGGCACAACAACCTGTGCTAAAAAACTCCTGTGTAGCTATGAATTAATGAAGAATATAGTCTTAGAAAATATAAAAGTAGGGCTGAATTAGACTTTATATTTGAGCTCTTCAGGCACTTGGCCTCTTGTCTATTACAGATCACTTCAAGAGGCTACCTCGCTCCAATTTTAGAATGAAATGTATATTTACAACTGCCTTCAACAGACTGGTGCCCCTAGGTTATGTTTCTCTGATAGTGGTCTCTTCCCATGTCTGTAGTTTTGCCTCAGTTTATTATTTTATTATTTAGACATGTCAGAAGTGATAAACCACCAAGAGGCTATGAAGTGAAGGCATTGCACATGAAACAAAAAGTTCTCATCTGTTACTAAGTCCTTCTTTTCTCTAGTTCTGTGTAGTATTGCTGTTTCTATCCTTTCTCATTAATGCGTGTCTGAGATCATCTCATATCTCAACCATAGCTATGTTTCTCTGTTCTTGTGTTAAACTTGTGATCTCTTCAGCTGTGAGTTGCTTAAATTTATCACTTTGCTTCTGCAACAGCTAACTCCAGAGCTTTTCACATCTGTTCCTGGGCTTTTCTCCTGTTCTGCCAAAGAGAAACACCCTAGCTCTTGCCTATCTCTCTGCTAGGGAATGACTATGTCATTCCTTCCAAAGCTTCAGCTACTCACTCACTTCCTTATCCACTGGTCTCGCCAAATTTCATGACTCACTTGCCTTTTTCTTTCCATCACCCACTCTTTTCTTTGCCTCCTCTCATGCATATTCCTGCTTTGACACTTAGTCTATCCTGCTTAATCCTATTACTCCATGCTTTTCCTTTAAAGTTAACCCCATCTCTCATCCTCTGCTTGTATTGAGCTTGAAGATAAGCAGAGACTCAACAGCATAATGCCTCCTTCATGTGCTTGTTGGATACCATCCGTCGATGTTTTGTTGTTTGGTTAGCTTCTGAGC
The DNA here is from genome assembly GCA_013398155.1 of Pedionomus torquatus. Lineage (NCBI taxonomy): Eukaryota > Metazoa > Chordata > Aves > Charadriiformes > Pedionomidae > Pedionomus > Pedionomus torquatus. The sequence goes on from VZRU01000583.1 coordinate 48,648, forward strand.
TCCTTAGGGCAGATCCTGTGTTTCTTTCTGTCGTTACAAAGTGTGTGATGCTTTGAGCCTTACATAAATAATAATATCACATCATGAAACAGCTGTCTTTGTCACTTTTAATCTTTATTACTATCCAGTGTCCTATATTTCAAGTGATGCAACACAAGCTTGGATATTAAGCCCTGCATGTTGTTATTGTTTTTTTTTTTAAGAAGTTACCTTTTCACCTTATATTTAGACATTTAGGTGTTGGGTTTTTTTAAGAGGAGAATATTTATGAGCAGCAGCATGTAAATACTTGGATGAATAGGTAGCTGGACCTGGCTCTGCTATAATGATAATTTTGCAGCAATGAAGGCAGTGAAGTCGCACTCCCTTCCTCTTCCTTCCTGGTTACAAATGCTGATGACTAATAGCTAATTCATTTCCTCACTCAAGAGACGTGAAATTCCTCCAAAATAAATTTGTCTCCGCATCATAATGAATGTCATCACTCAGTTTGCTTTCCTCACCTGCTGTATTCTCTCAGCAGTCTCATGGTCCTGACTAGATGTTGACCACAGTACCGATTGGCATAATTAGACAATATTAAAGTTTAAGAGTTGGGTGGTATTACCATGCCATAAATGATGTACCTTTACCAGTCCTATGAGCTTTCTTAATGTGTTCAGCAGGAGATGTAACAAAATGGCATTGTCCGCATTTCAGAGTTCTCCAAGAGTGAAGAAAAATTACTCAGATTCTCCATTACTGTTGCATAGACAGGAAAGATCTGCTAGGTGAAAGCTCTTTCTCTTTCTGTAGAAGTCTGCAGGCAGGTCATCACCATTTCCAGGGTATCAAGGGCATTATGTAAAACTTTGTAATACCAGCATAGGATGCTCATTTTTGCCCAAGGGCTGGGGTCATTGGCAACATCAACTTCTGTACTGTCACATTCAAATCAGATCATTGGCGAGGTCAAGGTCAGAGACACCTACAAACTGGGAGACTTGGAGAGAATAAATGGATCAGACTGTAACAGGAGACCCAAGCATTCTTAAAGAGTCTATCTTCACACTCCTGTGTCACTAAAATGATGCATCGGCTTTGCTAGAGCTTTATATAAATCTCTGATTTCTAAAATTGGCTTTTGTTGCTTTCTGCTTTTTTTGCATTTGTATGCAGCAAGCATTTTCTGCATTCTTCCCACACTACAGACCAAGAAGTTCATTTGATATTTTGAACTGCCTTCCCTGGAACAGCCATGGATACTCATAGCAATTGTATATGCTTTATTTAATATGGAGTTGTCCCAAAGGTGGGATGCTTTGTTGTGTGCTGTTCTGTTGCTCATAATATGCTGAAGTGGGTTTCAAGCCATAACTCATACCCAGCAGAATCTTATATACTAGAAGTTTTTCAGGAAAGGAAAAAAAAAATCATAGGTTTGTGGTAGTACTATACTGTCAGGCTGTAGTTTAAAAAGGAATTGTCAAATTGTGTGTCCACACCTATGTCTCTGATGAGTAAGACTAAATATGAATTGTCGATTGCGGAAGAGTTTTACCCCATAAAATAATTGTAATAGGACAATTCTGGCTAGAAGTACAAACATGTGATTCCCAAGTGTTTCAAAAGGAAACTTTGCACACATTGAAGGCAGCTTTGGTTTATGAGCCTGGTTGCAATGAATGGAAAGTGTAGCTTTAACTGGAGAATGTGTTGTAAGAGATTTCACTGTTGTGAATTCCCTCAGGTATTAGTGTTGTAAAGAGTGTAGAAAAGAACAGATGACAGAACGTTGCATGTGAAAATGAATGGAGCTGGAGTAAAAGTGATATGCTTCCTTTAAAGAAAATAAAATTTTCTTACAGTTGTGTGACTGATTCCTTGAGCTGTGAATGTGCCAAAATTTGAAAATAATACAGCGTTTCTGCTGAAAATTGTCTAATTCAAGTTTATAAAAAGCAGCTTGAAAAGCAAACAAAGAACATGGATGCAAGTATTGAAATAAAAGATTTTGAAAAGTATTTCAATCTGATGTCCCCAAAGAAAAGCTGGCAGCCCCTGTCAGATTGACATACCGTTTAATATTCTGAGCACATCTGTCACTAAGCACTGCAGAATTGCTGCGTTCAGGTTAAATGATCAACACAAACCCTTTCTTCTTGTGGCTTTGAAAGTTTATTCAAAGAGAAACTGAAAAGCAGAGGGAAATCCCTTCAAGCACAATTGGAAAGAGACAGGATTTCCTTGTGTTAATTTAGTGCTTTTTTGAACAAACTCAGATGTTACAAAAGAAAACTTGTTGACTTTTTTTTCAAAATGAGACATGATTATTATGGTGTGTCCAGTGATGCTTTTGAGATGTCTTTATCTAACATTTCTAATACTCTTAATGTGAGTGTCTAGCATGTAGTGTTGTAGCCTGAAAAGTCTGTTAGTTCTCATTCTTCTAAATACCCCTACTCACTAGATGTACTCACTTTTTTCCTTTGTGTTTTACTGGTAGTGTGTCAAGGGGAAATACACATCTCCTGATACATGTGGCATGGAGTCATGCCCAAACAGCAATTTCAGTCACAATCTCAAATACAACAGTAACGAAAATGGAACAGAGAAAAGCTTAGGTCAATGTGAATACCGAAGGGTACCACAATGGCACTCTTCTTAAGTAGGTGCCATATGATGGACTGTATTTATTCATCATTTAAGTAGATGGATACAAAATTATTTTAGAGGCTATGGCAGGATGGCAGGAGTCTTGTAGGCATTTTAAGCTGAAAGGACCTTATTCAAAATGAAAGCAAATACTAGTTCAGAAAGGCGATTCCATGCATTGAGAATGGTTGAGCTTCAGATTAAACAAATTATCTTTTATTGCATCCATTTTTAAGGATTAATTTTATAGCTTTTTATTAAAGCCAGCTGGTCTGACATGGATAAGAATAAGTCCTTGGCGGAATGCATTCACAAATGGTAGTGTTTTACCATAAACAAGCCCAGCAGGCAAACCCTTGTACACACATTATTGCAGATTACATGACATCTTCTAGCATTTCAGATCTATGGTTGCAAAAGGTGCAAAAAGGTGCTCTGTTTTGAACAAGGCAGCGTGAAACAGCCCAGATGTAACGTTTCTGTTCTTAGTGATGATTTCAAGTGGGTTGGGAGCCGCCTCTTTTTTGATCCTCTTCCAGTTGCTGTACAAAACAGTATGGTTTGATATGAGCATTTGCAACAGGAAAGAAGGATGAGGCTACCTTACACCAGCTGCTTCACATCTGTTCTCATTGCGTGTTTATCTTGTTCTAGGGCGTGTTGGGCAAGCAGTAGCACTACGTGCCAAAGCGTTTGGCTTCAGTGTGATTTTCTATGACCCATACCTCTCAGATGGCATGGAGCGTGCTCTGGGACTGCAGCGGGTGAGCACTTTGCAGGACCTGCTGTTCCACAGTGACTGTGTTACCCTGCACTGCAACTTGAATGAACACAATCATCATCTTATTAATGACTTCACCATAAAGCAGGTAATAATCTCTGGGGATGCCCTCCACACTGGTGCTGGTGGCTGACGCTGCATAGCAGTTATTTCTGTATACTGGCAGATTATCATTTGAAATAACTTACTTTCCCTTTTGCTACTTTGAGATCAAGAAGGCTTATAAATTGTTAGGAAATAGCTGGTGATTTACGTATTGTTTGTTGCTTTTATTGTCTTTTTTGCTCAGTAACATTACATTTGTAGAAATAATTTGCTCTTCTTAATGTTGCTCAGATTTAATAAAGTTGCATTTCTGTAAAAGCACTTCTTTGTCTTCTAGTAGCCACTTCCTTTACTTGTGTATTTTCAGGTAGCAATTCTGCCATTCGCTCTTGTTCCTCACTTTGACTTCTTTAGATGCAATTTAAGGATTGTGACTAAATGGCTCCCCCCTGTGCTCAGTCCTGATGCTTGCAGAGCTCTTTGTGGATGAATTGCATTTACAGCATTGCATTATTTGGAAAAATAATATTTCTTGGAATTAGTACTAACCTCTCCCTAAAGTCTTAGGTAATATTACAGTAATTTCAAAATTGAGGTGTAGTAGCTGCTTCGTTATTGACTAATTTGATGGTAAGCTTTTTCATTAAATGTCTAGCTTCTGACTCCAACCTCAGTGTAGGTAACAAGAAATACTACATTGAGATGTAAGAATGTAGATAGTATACAGGAGAGAAATTCTAAGATATAATAATTTATTTGTATGTTCTTTATATATGTAGTGTTTGTAGGTGTTGGTAACAGGGACAATAGCTGTCTTTCATAGTAAAATCATTCATTGGTTTCTGAGAAATAGTGTGCACTTACTACTCTTGAACTTTAGGAGAACTGAATTAATTACTGGACATTTTCCACAGTCATGTGGATTGACAGTGGAAAACTAATGATTAGTGCACTTCTTGATTAGAGAATTTAGGGATTTCGCAGGTCCATCCAACATAAAACCAGGGTTTGATATTTAAAATTGCAAAATTAAGAAATCTAAAATGCAAATCTTTAAGAGAGCAGAGCTCCATCACCCTGCCCTCAGTGTTCTCTTTTGTTGTGTGCTCAGGTACATTTAATGGTTATTACATGAGTAGATGTCTTTGCAAGCAGACATCTAGAACCAAACAGAAACATTGGGACCATCCAGAGGCTTAGCAGTGGTCACTCATCATAAAGCAGACTGTGAAACTTGTGCCGGTGTATCACGGGAAGTTTTTGGAGAGGCTTTATGAATTAATCAGAGAAACAAACAAAATGAAACAAGTTAAAACTGAGTGATAGCGTCTGAAATGAAATGCATATAGTAAAGTCTGTACTGGAAAGGATATTCTAAGCATTTATCTTGCTATTTGTTATCCTTCATGATTGAAGCAAGAATTAAAATGTTAGAAGGTAGTTCTTGCTTGGGATAAAAGTTTGGATGAAGCAGTCTATATTGTAACAGCTGCAAACCATAAAATTGTAACACCTCTGACTGCTTAGTTTGCATAGGGCACATCTTCTGAATATGCATCAAAAAGGGCAGAATAACTATTTTAGGCTGAAAGATGTTGGAGCTGGCCTAAAATTTTTAGAGCGCATTGCATGCCACTTCTGTCCTATTGTGCATGCTCATGTAATAACCAATTTTTAAACAAAGTACAGAGAAGTGTGGTGCATCTCATTTCACTTAAGTTTCACACTGAATTTTGTTTAGAATCCAAAAGTACATAGCCTTAGAATGTCTTTGAAAATATGATGTCAGTTTTTCAGTAGCTTTTCCTTTTAATTAACCTTCTGCTTAGCCATCATGCTTGGCCTTGTAGTACTGGAGCAGCTCTGAGAAGTGTTTCAAACTTGAACCCATGGTAATCAAGTGCTCTTAAGAGAAGCTGAGGTCATCTTTAGTTTTACAGATATGAGAAGATGATGTTACCTTTTAAATGCCATATATTTTTAAAGCAGCTGTGCAGGTTTAGTGTAGGTGAATTTAACAGCCGTCAGCAGTTCTAGCTGTGGAGCTCTTTCAAACTTCCACCCATTTTTAAGGATCATCACCAGCTGCATCCACCCTTATAGTTTATCATGAGTCACATAATTCATTCCCAATAGAATGCATTTATGCAGCCATCTTCTATTTGATTTGGACTTGTGTTAGTACTAGCTTGAGAGTTTTGTAAATCATCCTAAAATGAAAACTCAAGCAAGGTTATAAAGGTTGAGGTTGGAGAGAAAATTTTAGCAGGATTCACTTTGATTAAAATTTTTAAGTCCTTCAACGGGTGTATAAATACAGTAGGCTATACTTAAAACTCAAATTTTCTCTGTGCAAGAGCACAGAAATAGAAAGGAGTATATAGGCTCCCATGAGCTTGTATGTATGCAAAGAAAGTGTGATTGCCATGTGGGTGAGTCCTCCTGTCCTTGTTCTGGTTTAGTTCTTACAGCTGACAAGTAGTGGAAGTGTAGTGGTGGTTTCCATCAGGAACATCTTGTTTTTACTAGGCCAACTTAAGGTCATGCCCCCACTTCTTTCTCCACTGTTCTAATTCCTGAGTTGATTACACAAAACTCGGAGTACTCCTTAGGTACAGTAGCCGGTTCTCCTGCAAGCCCAAGAGTCTGCAAATGGAGAAAGGCAGGGCCACACTAAACCCAGTGAGTTGGCCAGTGAAATAAAGTTGTGGGTTTTTTTCTTACAGCCTGACTGCAAGCATATGCATGTTAATTGTTTAATATTTCCTGTGATCTCATATAAAAAAAACCCAAACTTGTAGCATCCAAACCTCCTTGTTCATGAGTTTGGCATTTTTAATCTTTTAGTCTTTCACAGTAAATATCCATTTACATAAGCTTTAGTTTGATGTGTAGGTTTCAAGTAGTTGACTTGGTGTCAAAATGTTGGGGTTTTCTTTTTCTTATGATGAGAGATGGAGTCTGTACAAAATGAGATTTTTAGCATTCATCTTCACCTTGGTTCCTGCTCTTCATATGCTTACTGTCATGCACAGAAGTGCTTCTGAGATTAAAAGCTGTGTTAGAAACATCTGGTAAAAGATGAAGTATTAGGGTGGCTGGAAGCAAGATGTAGTAATTTATTTTTTTTCTGTACCGTCTCTCTTATTTAAACTAGCACTTCGTTTTCATGTTGTGGATATATTGTGGTGTAAGTTTTTGTAGTTCTCCCCACACAGTGTCATCTACAATGCAAATCTGTACAATGCACAGCACAGCTTCTCTCCTGGGCACACAGCCTTCTCAATCAAATTCATTTTCATGCCTTTTAATTGAATAATATAAGAATTCTTTAGACCTTTATTTGAAAAGTCTCACAGGGAGGAGGAAGCTTAAGTAACAAAAATAAATAAAACATAGATCTTCTGCATTTTGGCAACTAAAGGGAAAAGTGTTTGAAAATCCAAAAGCATTGATTTTTCTGAAAAATTCATGCAGGCTTTTTTTGTGTGTGTGTAAAAGCTGAAAACCACAAAATATGAATTTGTTTAAGAATGTGCTGTAGTTTCTGTCTCATGCAATTTCACAGTGAAATAAAAAGGCATAAAATGATCTGTCACTTTCATATGCACAGTTGTATCTTTTGATCATGTTACTGCACAATATCTGAAACAACGCTTCTATTAAAAGACACTACTTAAAAGAAACAAAAGGTTATTAAGTGCTGTGAAATAGCATTTTATGTTAGAAGCATCACGTTTTGTGGTACTTTCCAATGGAAGGGAAAGACAACTGTTACAGGTTAAACCAGCTGAATAGCCTTTGTTGTACTGGATGCTTCTTTTGAGTAAATAATAATGCCACAACGATTTTATTTCATTTATTTTTATTTCATCATTCTTGTTTTTAACTTTCCCTAGATGAGACAAGGGGCTTTCCTGGTCAACACAGCTCGAGGTGGGTTAGTAGACGAAAAAGCACTTGCACAGGCCCTGAAGGAAGGAAGGATACGAGGGGCAGCCTTAGATGTACATGAGTCAGAACCATTCAGGTGCTTTTCCTTTTCTTTTCTTTTCATTTTGTTCACTTTCTTATTTTTTAAGTCTTAGTGCATGATACAATCAACAGCAACAAGTAAATTGAGTTTTCCCTTCATTTGGTAGCTAACTGCTCCTTAGTAAAGCAACATGAATCTGTGCAGCACTGGACTAATGCAGATGTAGATGGAGCTTGTGTATGTGGTCAGAAGTGAAAAAGTGGCATCCAAGATTCAATTCCTTTAAAAAAAAAAAAAAGTCCATTGGGATTATTTAGTAGCAATAACAGGGACTTGGGTTCAAATCCCGAGCATGGCTTTGTGGGGCATCCTCCTTTGTCATTGATGCAATTCTGGAGGCAACTGATACAGAGTTCTGAACAGACTTTCAGAAAGCAAACTTGGGATTTGGTGTGAGAAAAAAGTTAAGATAAGGAGGGTTGGCAGAGTGCAGGTTTTGTTTTGTTTTACCCTTTATCAGGGGAGTAGTAACTCTGCTGTCATAAACAGAGCTGGTAGCACAAGCCTTGGTTTTTGAATGATGCTGAGAAGTCTGGTGTTTTAGGCAGAAATGTACCACTTCCCAAAGTGGCTTTGGTATTAAGATACCAGTCCTCCTAATCAGAAACGAGCCTATTTGGTATGTCCTAGAGTCTTGAACCTGGCTTCTGAGTGACAGTTACGAGAATAGACTGCTTTAGCTTACTGCTCATATGTGACAAGCTTTTCTCAGAATGGGCAGGAAGACATGTTAATTTTAACTGGAATAATCCACATAATTTTTAGAAGAACAGATTCAGGACTTGAGGGCAGGTTGTAAAGACTGGAGAGAGGACAGTCTCTCTTGTATCAGCTTTGGAGGGAATAGATGCTTTAAAAAAATAGAATAGTATGCTTTTAGGCAGAATTTTTCTATCTACTGAGACACAATGCCACATGACAAATACTTAATTTTATTTATGCATACCCTGCATTCATTTACCTCTAAATGTAGTCATTGCAATGCAGTAGTGCTGCGCAAAGCCAGAGTCTGACAGCTCAAGGGACTTCCAGCTACATACATTCTTCCGAATTCAGATCCCAGATCTGCACAAGCAGACCGTTGCACCCATAGGAAGCCCCATTTACTGCATGAAGATGCCATCTGCAGAGATTCAGTTGCAGGATTACAGCCACAATTTCCTTTGGCTTCAGTGCTGCATGTCTATCTGATCGCAGCATGCAACTCTTTATTCAAGAGTTTTGCCAGATACTCTGGTGTTTATTGAACCTACAGATGAAATCTGTCATTTTATGAATTATGACCAACTCTGAAAGCACGCTTTTGTCTTAAAATATTTGCTCTCCTGTTGTTGCAAATGACTGTAAGATTATTAAAACTGGAAATAAATAGGAGGAGCAAGTTTCCATTATTTTTCAGTTTCTCCATTCTGTATCTATGATAGCACTTTTACACAGATTTATTGCTTTCCCAGAAAATCAATCTGTAAAGTAAATTTCCTTCTTTCTGTGGAGTTTCTATAAAGGAATAGGAAAGAAAAAATAGTTTAAAATAACAGAAAAGAAATAACTGAATTATGGAAAAAACCCCAAACTGTTTGAGGCTGCTGATGGACACACTTCTTATTTGGAAATAATAGTAAGATATTTTTCTTTAAATCAGTAAATGTCACATTAACAGTGACTCTTGAGAAAGCAGTTTTGTTGGCCAGTGCAGTTGAAGTAAAACTGTGATGAAACAGACAAATGGAACGGCGTCCTGAATTGATTTGTGTCTTGCTATACGCATTTCTGCACGAGAACAGGAGTGGCAGTGGCTGTAGTTAGCAATAAGTGCATTGGACAGAAGCTAATGTTGCTGCTATATTAGGTTCTACCTTTTGAGTTTCTAAGAGGTGATCGTTGCTTATGTATACCATATTAAATTAACTGACAAAATTAAAACCAAACCTAAAAAGGAATAGAAACGCGATTCTTTTCTTTTGTGGAAATTAATCTGTTTATATACAAATCCATCCGTATGTCCCCCTTCCCCCTCCCCCCTCCCCAGTATTTTTTTGTCATTTGATCTTGTTTTAAATCTTTATTTAGCTTTAGTCAGGGCCCCTTGAAGGATGCACCAAACCTGATCTGTACCCCACACGCAGCCTGGTATAGTGAACAAGCCTCAATTGAGATGCGGGAAGAAGCAGCACGAGAGATCCGAAGAGCAATCACAGGTACTAACTCACCTTATTAGCTGCTTCACAGCTTATTTCTTTTTAACAACCTTTTCTTATTCCTCGGGCTTGAAATGTTCTTGAAAAGAACCAACCTTAGGTTTTGTTTACCACTTCTAACATTTAAAACATAGAAACTAGCCAATACCCACTAAGCGTGTTCTCAGAACTGGAGCAGGTAAGTTTTGGAGGTTCAATGCAATTACAAGGAGATGGCAGGCACTGCAAAATAAGTACTTTTTCCATATAACAGAAATGTACTTATATATAAAAAATGTACTTTGTTGTTGATGTACCCATTTGATGGGTTTGACTGCAAGTCATACAGATACTGCTGATTTTTCCATAGATTTTCCTAGGTGCCTCCTTATAATTGTAACAAATAGTTCTGTTTCCTTTATTCTTCTCTTTTTGGCACTTGTATATTTTTCAAAGTTCATCCCAATTTGTCTTGGAGGACAGCCTGGAATTTCAGTGTCTTAAGGCTGCAGTGTTCAAAGATAAAGCATCTAGAGCTTCATGCTGTTTCTAGTAATGCTTGTATCTCGACCACTCGTTCTCTACATCAAAACAAAGTTTTCAGTATTTTGTTGGGAGGGTACTCTATTTTAGATGTTTCTGTCTTTAAAGCATTGATAAAGAAGTCTGGCATTTTAAAGAGCAAAGTGTCTTTGTTATATAACTGCCATGTAATTGTAAACTGTTCACATAAGAGAAAACAGTTATGTCTTGAACGTGCACTGCTAATAAATAAAATGAGAAGAGCGAGCCATTTGGCATTGGTTTGAATCCCTTGTAGCCTAAAATAAAAGGAAGGATTTTCATACTGGAAAATGATTCATTAAGCACTAATGTTCTCTCTTTAGTAGGACTTTGCTGTTTCCCCCTTGGCAATATAGACTGAATCCTCTGCAGACATGAAGGGCCATCTGTGTCACCTTGAGAGTAGCTCAATGCCAACACATTGCTCTGCTATACAAAAAGCCCTAGCAGTAGCTTAGAGAGGTTTGACAGTTTAGTTTAGTTTTCATTTATAGCCTGTGCAGGAAGAAAATTCTCCTCTAGATGGTGATTAAAGGCACCTTTTAAATTCCTGCTCTTAATTGCCCTTTACAGGACTATTTCTGTCTGGTTTAGAGGTAACTGGAAGAGTCTGACCATCTCTTTGCTGGAATTGGTACTTATGCTTATACTCTAGAAGAACTCTAATAATACATTCATTAAGTTGTTCTGTAACTGTTACCTACATCCGATGATTGATGTGCAGATAAGTGTTAATAGGCAGAAATCTGAAAATTGAGTAAGAGTCAGCTATACTGAGCTAGTTTTATGTTAAATAATGTGCGATGGCCCAAAAATATGTGCCTGGGACAGCAGACCTACATTTTCTGGAAGTGTGTGATTATCAGCCATCTAAATCATTGATTTGTATTGAAGCTGTCAGCACTTCAGTGTTTGCACATGGTTTGTAGTAAGATCAAACTGAGGCCAACATTAGGGAGTTGAGAACGACACTGAATTGCAGTGAAACGAATGTTGGAAATATATAGGAAGCGTGGGATAAAGCTGGATATTTGAAAGCCACAGGGGATCATAAAGGGGAGATGCTGTAGAGAGAGAAGCTAATTGGAAAAAGGTGTACAATGAGGGCATGAAGGCTGTGACTACCATCTAACTATAAAGACGTTAAGGGGTTCTACTGTTACCCAGAAGTCAATGACATTCTGACATATAAAATAAAAACAGTAAACAGAGATTAAATATCTTTATATTTTTGAACATCAAAACATTCAAAGTCTTAAATAAGGAGGACCACTGAAAATAGTAATGGAAGAAGTGGGAATGAAAGCTTGGCAAGCGAAGAGATCACAATAAAAAAGTTTAAAATACATTAATAGATACTGTTTTGTAAGGGAAGACTAATATAACATGTCCACATAAGTTAACAAAATGAAGAATGAGAGGGGTAAGGAGGGAAAACATGATTGGAGATTAAAAATACTTGAGAACGATAAACATCCAAAGAAGAAAGATACTGTTTAAATTTATGAACAACTTTGACAGAAGCTTAGATGGATATGTATTCCTGCTAAATTTTGAAGATGACTTCTCTTCAGGGGAACCATAGGAATTCACCTGTAATGGAGCATGTACTGTTACTGAACAAAGAAACACTTTTGGGGAGCACACAGGAGATGAGGGAATTTTTAGTGACACAAGGGCAAGTCATGGAGTTACAAGTATTTGATAGTATCCACTAGACAAAAAAGATCTAAAAAAAAAGGCTTATTTACAGCCTCATTTTGGCCAGGCTGATGGATAGAAAGAACAGGCAAAGAGTAGTGAAGTCTTTAATCAGATTTCCAGTAGGAAGTTGGAGACAAAATCCAGAATTCTTTAATCATGGAACAGTCAGCTTTTGAAGGCGTATTGTATTACTGTTGCCAAGAGTAGCAAAGGTAGACTCGAACTCAGCTCTTTTACCTCTCTGTGTGCAAATGTGCAGTAAGATTAAACTTTAGAAAGGTTACATTAAAACAGGTGTCAGAAAAAGCACAAGCTCCAATCAATCTCCTGTTGAATAGCTGTAAATATTCCTGTTGCCATTAAAAAAAAAGTCTATTGTATCTGTTCATACTATTTTTTACAGGGCTGGGGATAGTCCTGCAGAAGACTGTCAGAGGCTTGTCCAGTACGTGCTGAATTGAGTTGACAGATTTTCCAGTATCTGTGTCTTAAAATTTCAGTTATACTTCAGAGGTTAAGCAAAAGCTTTGAGGGAATAAAGGGAGTTTTCTTGTCTATTTTAGTTTTGTTTGGGTTTTTTTGTTTGTTTGTTTTGTTATTTGTTTGGTTTGTTGGTGGGTTTTTTTTTGTTGGAGTGAAAGAAATAGCTGAGGATTAACATGTTACAGTAAATATATGTGAAAAGCAGTTGAGATCAACAGGGGGAAGATCAGGAGGACAGGAAAAAAGTGTCGGTCATGTTCAGGTTTGTGGCAAAATTAAATTCAGAATCCTACATTCTTCAATAAAGATTTTTATTGCTGTTACACATGGAGGGAAAAGGAGAAAAGTTAAAGATAGAGAGCAGGAGGCTACATTACTGAACTGGATTGGCAGCCATACTCTATATTCAGGTTTTAGCTTCTTGGAAAACAGGAATCTTGTTGATCATGTTTTTATTGAGACCCTGTACACAAACAACAATAAGAGACAGAAGAATAAAAATTATGCACGGCATTTTAACCATTATTAACTAAGTCCCAGACAAAAGGGAACAGCAAGGATCAAAAATAAGCTCCTCCTGTGATTTGATGTATTGATTTAAGTATGCAAATATTTATAAATATTTTTAATATAGATACATTAAGAGCATAAAGCATGCAATTTTTATGTTTTTTTTTAATTTCCTCTCCCTTGCTTCATCCTAGGTCGTATTCCAGACAGTCTGAAAAACTGTGTTAACAAAGATCATTTGACTGCAGCTACACATTGGGCCAGCATGGATCCCGGAGTTGTTCATCCGGAGCTTAATGGTGCTGCATACAGGTAAGTGTGCTCCGGGTGTAAAAGAAATACCTCCTTATTCAGAGGTATGCATTCCAGAAAAAATAAAAAGTCCTTCCTATTAATAAATGAAGTGTGTTTGGATTAGGCCCCAGTTACATTGTTTCCATAATTGTTGCATTCAGGAGGACAATCCTGTTTTGCTAGTTGAGGTCAGTAGTGCAGTACATAAGTACTACACTTATCTTTTTATCACGTACCATGACTTTTCTTTTTTTGTGTGGTTAGTAATATCTGAACAATACAGATTTTTTTTTGTGTGTTCAGCTAAAAGAATTTTGATCTTCTCCAGTGAGTGCAGTGGAAGTTGATATTCCTTTTGCTGAAGGTGATGATGCAGCAAGAGGTCACTTCCAGTAGTAAACTACTGTTATGTGGTTTTATGGCCTTCAGATACACAAGAGAACAAATAACTCAGCAGTGAATACAGTGGAATAGCCTGTGGTGATTATGAAAATATGTTTAAAATAGTGTTTTCTAAATTACAGATTTAATTCTTAAGCAAAACATTTGATCTATGTATTCTCAATCAACTGTGAAAACAGCTTTAATTAGGAATAGGAAAGGGTATTTTTTTAATGTCTAATATAAACGTTACTTAGTTACTTTGCTGAGAGTCTTTCTCTGTCCCTTTATCCCTAGCAGCTGTTCTAGCAGCAAATTTTTCCTAATAGAACACCTTCACACAATTTCCTTTATGAAGAATGTCCACAATTATTTATCTTCCAATATAGTATTTACACATAAGTAGAATGAAAGTGGCTGAGAAAGCTACAAAGAGCTGCTTTTCTCAATGCCTCAAGGGAAGGGACGGTGCAGGCCTTTCAGGTTTTTTTTAGACCTCTTTGTCCTAATCTTTCTGCTGTCCTTCTTCATTCATCTTTCCTATCTTTGTCCTTCTTTAGGAGGGCTACCCCATACTTTTAATAGATATAAGATTATTTTTGTGTGTGTTACCTCCTATGAGAACCCAGCTGTATAATGCTGAGAAGTGGAGCAAAGCTCTTGTGTCCCAGCAACAGTCTCATCAGAAAGTGATGGAGAGCTGACAAGGGCGAGCATCACCACTCTCTGCCATAGCCTCTCTATCAGTAGCTATAAGTGCACCAAGGGAAAAGAGTAACTTTGATTTGATCAACATGTATGTATCTCACATTGTATCAAGGTATTTATTTCCTGACAAGTAGCCGAAGCCCTAAATATCTGAAGAAGGGTGGTTTTATTTGATTAAATGAAAAGTTTTAAGCACATACTGTCTTCCACGCAGCATGTGGTTTCATAGACTTCAGTGTGGAATACTCGGGGTAGAGCTGAATGCGACTGAGCCTTAAAGGCAGGTGTTGCTGAATGGCAGGTAATAATTCCAACCCTGGCGTGGCAGTTAGGAACAGGGTTGCATGCTTAAATAAAATGCAGTTGTTTGTTCTCATTTTGGGGGTCACAAGTCCAGCAGCAGCAGGCTTCACAGCTAGAAATGGATTTTAACTCAGGAATGTTTTGGGAGTTAATGATTTACAAGGTAAAGACCATGTGTGTTTAATTTAAGAAGGGTAAGCATAGAACTGAATACCTTTTTTTAGACATTGTTTTAGTCATTTTTTTCAATAAAGAAAATTCATCCTTAATAAATTTTTATGACAGTCATTTTCAAATGCAAAAGAAAAGGTATTTTGGGAATTTTGAGGGAGAAGTTAGTCATACAACAAATATTAGAAACTTCTTTTTTGGAGCAGTGATAGAATAGCATTTGTGTGTGGGTGAAGGCAGTTACTATTTATATATATATATAAAATATACAGAACTTGAAACTCAGGTTTTATGAAGAATTTGGTTTCACTAGCTGTATTTATTGATGTTTAATTCCCACCTGGATCAAGTACAGAATTTGAGCTGATTGTGGAAAACAGATTTTTCTGTCTTCTCTTTGCAATCCAAGATTACGTTCAACTAGCTGAGTGCTGGAGTGTTTCACAGGCAGTGGGATGTTTCAGATGTGCTAATAACTGTATCATAGTCATGTAATTGCATTAGAAGATAAGACCTGGGATAATAATTTATGTTAAAAAATGCAAATAGCTCTGTTGGTGAACTGAAACTAACGACGTTATTTTATTCTGGATGTATTATTTACTTGTATTTTGATGTAGGACAGAACTCTTAAATTATCAGATATTATCGCAAGCAAAGAACATTGAACATTCATCAGCAGAATATAATCTAGATCTTATGAACATCATCATATTCTGTGGAAAACAAAACCATTTACTATGTGAGATGCTAGACACCCTATCAACACAGAAGGTCAAGCAAACGGGACCTATCCCATGAGTAAAGATTAACGATATATCTGAGAAGGAGCTATTTATAATAGTCTCAGTGAAGCAGCATAATATACCCTGCTTTTGTGTTATTACTTTGTATTTGTTACTGAGCTGCCTGTTAAATAACCCCCTGCCATTTCTTGTGTCACAGAGCGTGCGGGTTATAGGCAAAGTGAAATTAGACAACCAGTAAACAAGTCATTGTGCAATCTATAGACATGTTGACATATCTTTTGGCCTTCTAACAGGTAGAAGATGAGAATATCCAGGTACTGAAGAGCTACCTGGATGAAAATAGATGTTAGTAATTCAGGAATTTTTTGATTTTGAGGTATTTCACTGGTGATTTTCAGACTGTAATGGAAGATAAAAGCATGCACTTAAATTTTTAAGCCTTTGGGACAGGCTCACTTTCTTGAACAGATCTTAACATAGTGAGTTCAAGGTGCTTCTGTAGTTTTAAAAATATGGGAGATTAACATAGAAATTAGAGTTGCCATTCAGGTGTAATTTAAGATGGCTGCTTCATAAATTAAGACTATGTGGGGGAAGGAAGAGTAAGTAGTAGCAGAGGAGGTGTGACTCACCTCTCACTTCCGTTTTCAAAAAAAATTTGATTCAGTGGACATTTTACCTGGAAAATGTTTCAACTTACTGCTGCCAGAGGAGGATGATTGGGAGCTCCTTTATGAAGCACTGGAGGGAATGTATTTGCTGGATAAGAACTGAAAAGCAATAAATAGCAACATAAGGAAGGTTGTGTGTAGAGCCAGGTGAGTTTATGTGCCTTCCTTTCAGAGGTACGATTTGAACAACACTAATGACTAAATTAGACAGGGACAAAAGAAGGGAAAAAAACGGCAAAATAGTATTAGGCAAAATGCAGTTTCTCTAGAGGGCTACTGCCACTGTGTAGCTTTAGGACAAGAAAAACAGTTGTAAGGCTTTTGGGTTTTAGTAAAAGTCTAGGAAGCCTGTGTCTGAGGTGAGGTGCTGGCAGGTAGAATGCCGATTATTGTAACTTGGTGTCCAAAGGGAATATTTTTATATACAGAAAGAATATTTGGAGTCAAAGGAGAATTACAGATGTGTAGTTTGAACTGGTTAATGGGCTCTCAAGGTTAACTGTTAATGCTCCTGACCCAGCACCAGCCATTTTCACAAGGAGAGGTTCTGACTTTTCTTCCTGAGGGAGACAGTTGTAGAATTGGTGCTTTCCTTGATTTCTCCCAGCTCCAGTGTGTTGATGCTCAGGGAATATATTGTTAGAAAGTAGAGATTCTATGTTAGAAACAGTGGCTGCGTTGAGCTTTTAAATGTAAGTTTTTGTCATGTTGGGTTGGTTTTTGTTTTTTTTTTTTTTTTTTTCAAAGCTCTTAGAGTAACAGTTAAGCTGTTTCAAAATTAAATTTGATTAAGTGAAACAATATTTGCTTAATAAAATTCAAATTGAGGTACTGAAACAAGCAACTAAATCCATTTGCAACTTCAAATTAATTCTAAGGAACCCCTCTGGAGAAGGAATTGGCTTAGGAAGCCCTGTAAATACGTGTACAATTGGGAGCAAAGTTCTCTGGCCTACAGGTGATGTGTTCTTTCACATACTGTTTTATCCATGCCAGATGACAGGCAGTGGTATGATCTGTAGGAATCTTCCCCACGATGACCAGGCCAGTGTATGGTGTCTTTGTGGTCCCTGTGCTATGTCAGGGAGCCATGCTGAGGCCCTCTGACACAGTGTTTGCAAAAAGCAGATTCTGTGATAGAAGAAAAAAGAACTAATAAATGTGTTTTCATCCTGCTTTTTTCTCCTCTGAGTTTTGCATGATTTCTGCACTAATTTTCTTTCAGTACGAGGAAACTTAGGATGAGCAGCACAAACATACATTACTTTAGAAAACAAGCTGATGAAACAGGGCGAAATTCTCTGATGCATTCAGTGTTGAACTGTGATGCGAAGACAATCAAGAGCAGAATAATGTGATACTTGGAAAAGCTTGACAAGACTGCAAGTGCCTTTCTCCCTATTTTGTTCAATGCTAGGGTAGCAAATGCCCCAGTGAGCAAGCAGTTAGCCTATTTTAAACGGGTAACACTCTTGTTAGGATGTTTGGGTGAGCAGAATATAGCAAGAGAGAACAAGGGATGAGTGTACTGCTTAATGATGTGACCTGACCAGCACGAGATAACTTGCAAGTGGGTATTGAGGTATTCAGCTAAAAAGAAAACATGTTTTTGTTAAAAGTGTTCATGTGTAGCTGTTTATATACAGCACTGTGAAGTACCAGTGTATGTCAATTTTATCTAAATCAGATATCAAATAGATCTGATTGAAACAAGTTTGCAAGACTTATCTTAGCCTTATATTATCAGAGCCATCATAAAATCAGGCTGAATCAGAGGATGACTTTTTTGTTGAATTCGTAAAATCTTTAGGCCTTGGTGTTCATCCAAGTAGAGTAAGAAATCTTTAAAACTGTCCATAGTTTTTTTGTTTTGCATCTCTTATTTCTTGCTGCTTCCTTAAGCACATGTCTTCTACAACTAACTAGTACTGGTTCTCTTTCAGCCAAGTACAGTAGCGAGTTTAATGCTGGAGAAGTTACTTGGATGCAATAAGCTTGAATTTGTCTCTTAAGAGTGTGTGGGCATGATTGCTCTTTTGGAGGGCTATCAGAAAGCTACAACTGCAAGATTAGTTGAAAGAAATACTTTTTTCAGACGACAACAGTCAAATTCTAAAATTTCTACATGAGAATGAAAGAGGGAATAAAAGCTCTGTATGTCAACCTGAGGAAAAGAGGACAGATATATTTTGTGCAGAGGTAGCTTGAATTGCTTCTTGCTGAGATGTACTTTGAGAAGAGCAATACTTCCAGGATGTTTCCATCGGTGTGCTGTCACTCATACTATTTAATGTGAAATCTGAATAAACAGTCTAGGAAACCTAAATAAAGGTTTGCCTCATTGAGGCAAAGTACAGCTTCTTTTGCTTCATTTTGCATGTGCGTGTGGTATCTCCCCTGGATCTTAGCCAACTCTTTCTCACTGGTCTGAAATCCAGAGAAGCATCTCTGTAGCTCTAGAAGGAGGCATGGTGGTCTTTCCAGTCAGTCATCTCTTGGTTTTAATGTATTTTCTTGTTCTTCTCTCAGCAGGTATCCTCCAGGCGTTGTAAGCGTGGCTTCAACTGGCATACCTGCAGCAGTAGAAGGAATAGTCCCCAACCCTATGTCTTTATCACATGGCCTCCCTGCTGTAGCCCACCCGCCCCATGCTCCTTCCCCTGGCCAAACAGTCAAACCAGAAGCTGATAGAGACCACCCAAGCGACCAATTGTAGCCTACGAAAACAGCATTCCCAACATCGGAGATTACGGCTTCAGCGTGTGGAAAACAAAACAAAACAAAACCCTGGATTTTGATTAAAGGCAAAACCATGAACTTACAGGAGGAGACGATTATTGTTTTAGAAACTGGTCCAATATACAGTATAAAAGGAAAAGGTGGGAGACAAAAAGAAGATTTGGAAACATTTTTTCCTCCGTATAAATTGTAGTTTGTCCCTGTCCAGTGGACTGATTCACTGTTTCTGTGTCCTATGGGTTCTTTGTTAAGCAAGAGAAGTTAGTAGTTAATTATATCATGAATGTACTTGTCTGTGTACAGTTTTTAGAACATTAAAAAGGGTTTGTTTGCTTAGCTGTCAACAAGGAAAAACATAAGGGAGGCATTCAACAAACCAATTTTGAGATTAAAAATCTTTTCTTTTATATTTTAAAACATGCCCAAAAATGAGGCAGTTGGCAAACTTCTCAGGACAATGAATTTTTCCCATTTTTCTTTCTACGCCACACAGTGCATTGTTTTTTCTACCTGCTTGTCTTATTTTTTAGAATAATTTAGTAAGCAAAAGAAAAACAGTTTCTCCTAATTTTGGCATGAATTCCCTTATTTCAAAATGAAGACAACCTTGCAAAGAGATTTTGAGGAAAAAAAAAAAAAGGTTTTGTATAAACGAGCATTGTGCTTTTTGTCACCAGTTAAAGTATATATTATTGGTGGTATGAGAAAAAGGCACTAGACTACTGAAAAGTAGCAGCATTTCATTGCCTACATTGATTCCTTCCTGGTAATGTGGTAGGCTAGCAATATTTTTGGTTAAAATCATGTTTGTGACTGTAACCATTTGTATGAATTATTTTAAAAAAATAAAAATCCCAGACAAATATCATATGTGTAAAAATTTTTATTTCTAGTAACTGTTTATTCAACTTTTATTAGGTTTCTTAGCTGTAATTTTTAAACAGATGCTGTCAAGTATTTCATTTCTAGCTTTACTTTGCTCTCTGTTCTTTGTAATACTGTCTTGGAAGCTTGAAAAATAAAAAAAAAAAATAATTCTTTCCATACCATTTTTCCCTTTACATTTCGTAAATGTTGATCTTTTTTCCTGTGTTTCTAATGGAGTTTGAAATTAAGATGGATTTTGATTTGTACACCGGCATCATCAGCTACAATATGGTAACAGCATTTATGCCACCACTGTGGGCAGAGCAGAGGAGGTGCAACAGCCACACAACAACAATAATAATAATAATAATAAACATCTTTTGCCGAAGTCCAACATGAGAAGTGTCCATTGTTTTATTTGCTTTTGTGATGATGGAAGTGTGCAACTGGAAGTAATTGCATTTGCTATATTGAAGGAGTTTGTTTCCTGGAACACGGGCAGAAGTGGTTTTTAGGCAGGTTGGATTTCAGCTGGAATCTGCTTTGGCCTTTCTTCTGCTCCTGGGTGAGATGTCCTTCATCCCTGCACGGTTTAGAAAAGAAGGCAAAAGTTTAGCTGCTGCACGAAGGAAATCCAGGGTGGGCAAAAGTGAACCTGGATTCCTCCTCACTTGTCTGTTCACTGTTAATCTAAACTGGCAGCTGTGCACCTCAGGTTAGTGAGCTGCTTTTATGAGATCCAGGAAGAGCTACTGCCCCCCATTCCTGCAAGTCTAGAGAGCGGCCTCCACTTAGGAAAATATTAGGATGCTGCAGATCAAGAAAGATTGAAAATTGCAGGTCTCTACCCAAGGAGCACTGTATAAAGTGAAATTTTATCTTGGAATTGAGTGGAAGAAGGTTTGAAGCTTTATAGCCAAAAATGCCATCCATTAGGATATATTTGATGGTAAATCCATTCATCTATTCCTTCCATGAAGCATAACAGAAAGCAACCTTACAGTTGCGAGTTTATCCCAGTAAAGACATTTCTAGTAGGTTTGTGGCCGAAAACTGACAACAACCCCAAATGTGTCTGAAGTAGGATTTCATGTTTCTTTGGTAACTTGTGTTTCAAGATGCTGCTTTGTCAGGCCGAAGGTGGTGCTTCTAACGTGTGGAAAACAAATGTCTCACATCTGGCTGCAAAGAATCGCTGGCGGTTTCATTTGCAGCTGAAGCTCCCAAGAAAAAACGTGTTTTTTTGTGGGTTGTTTTGGTTTTTTATTTATCTTGCATCATTTTGGACGCGCCTTATGTAAGTCAGCTTTGTTTCCAGCGAATCAATAAATTGATGAACTAGAAACGAAGGCAGCAGTATTAATTGCAGGCACCTCCCAGGCTCGGTTCTCAAAGCTTGCTGTCCTTCAGATGCCTGTTTTTGGGGTGTCATCCCTGCTTGCTCAGGCACAGCCATTTTCAGGAACCGAGCCTGAAATACTGCACTGAGGGGTGCAACAGAGCATTGCCACTGCGCTGGCAACCTCCTCAACTTTTTTTATACTGGTGCATGAAATGCATGGTGCTTGGTCTGACTGCTGGACAGTAGTACAGTTTTCTGCTTCTATTGGAGCAGAAAAGCCACCCCGGCAATGACAAGACTGATGAGTGCTGACTTTTGGGTCATGGCCTGAAAAGCTGAATTAAAAAATAAGGGAGAAAAAGAAGGAAAGGCTTGGACTAATTGAGTAATTGGAGAAGTGAACCATAATGAACAAGGCCTGTTGTGCCAGAGTAACCTTATAACTTTTATGCCTGCTTTTGTTGGGTAGTGGAAATGTGATTAGATTTCCGCTGTCTGGTAAAGGATGCGCTAAATAAAGTTTAGACAGCAAGATGCAGTTAGTGGGGAAAATATAGCGGGGAAGGCAGTGGCAGAAGAGGGCCACAGGAGATGACCTGAGGCAGTGTTGGAAGGGGAAAGAGGAGGTAATCAAAGCGCCTGCCTCTGCCACACTTTTTATTGTTGTCATTTGAACGAAGGATCTCGGCTAAGAAGGAGGCCAAACACTGAAACTGCTGCTGGCTCAAAGGTTGTAGGCGTCACCAGTGTGCAGGAGGCTCTGGATCCTGCACCAGAATTTGAGGTGTTGAGGAATGGAAGCAGAAAGATGCCAGTTGTGCAAATGCAATGGCAGGTAGCCAAAGCAAAAAGTTGCCAGAAAAAGGAGCCCTAGGCGATTTCCCAGGATGAGAAGGGGTCAGCGATGCTACACAGGACCTGGTTTGTGGGGTGTATAGTTTTGGTCGTGCGTTTTCTAAAGGGTGAGCTCAAGCTGAAGATGCAGTTACACATCTCAAAACAACTGAAGGTGTGGGGGACTTGTCATGGGAGAGGAATTAGAGTAGCTTGGCTTTTTCATCTAAAAGTGAAGGTCGAGTTGGGGAAATGACTATGAATAGTAAATGCTGAGGAGGAAGGAGAAATGTTAAAGAAATGCTGGTGTATGAACAAGCATAAATTGAGGTTAGGAAAGGGGAGGTCCTGGGACAGTCTTTCAGTTGGAGTTACTGCAAGTCAGTCCTGAATTCGCTGCAGCTTGGGATGGGGTTTTTGTGTTTGGGGTTTTGTTGTATGTTGGTTTTGGTTTGTTTGTGGGGTTTTTTTATAATGTTTTGTTTACGATCCAAAATGTGACAACATTGTTTAAAGGTCATACAAGGTTGCTGCCACACCAACAACTGGGGACCTTTTTCTTTCAGGATAAAACACCTCAGCTTCCTTTCTAACAAGCCTTGAGGCTTTTTGCTTCAGTGTGGGGTTTTGTTTTTGGTTTTTGGGTTTTTTGTTTTTTTTTAGAAAATGCCTTATTATTTTCTTGCCCATCCTTGCACCTCAAATAATTAAGGCTGCCTCTCCAAATGAGTGTGACTGCTGTAGTCTGGTTGTTACCAGCTTGCTCCTTGCTTCAGACCAAAGGGTTTTCATCTCCTCTTGTTTAATCTCAGTGGATGCTTCAATACTGTTCGTTCTGCTTGAAAGAGAAGGCAGCACTTCCAGTATTTCTTTTTTTCTTCCCAGTTCACTCCAACCTTTCTACCTTTTTTAAATTGGGGAAAAAAAAAAAAAAAGGCAAAAAAAAAGTAATTGATTTTAAGAGCAGAGAGTAATATTAGATCAATTTCTCTGGCCACTTAGTAAAGCTGTTAAATGTGATAAGCGTCTTTGTTAAACCTGATACCATGTGTTGACTTAAGTAAATCTTTCAGAAAGACTTCTAGTCCTTACATTAAAATGTCAAGTGATGATTGGGTTCTTGCTATTTCCTTTGATAGTTTGTTTAAACGGGGGATAACTATCGCTATAATTTCTAAACGGCTTTATTTAATTTGGCTTTCCCTGCCTGTAAATTCCAGTTATTGTTTCATGTTGAACATGAGGTCATGTAGGCTGACTTGAATTTAGTGAGCTTGTCACACTTTAGCCAGTGTGCCTGCCTTCTAAGGTCAGTGATGCATCTTCCAGGAAGAACCAAACTCTGTCATTCATCTGTTTTCTTTCCCAGATTTTTTCATTATACTGTACATCCTTTCCTTTATGGCTTTGTATTTTTGTCCTTTTGAATGACATAGTCCAATATGGGTGGAAGATAATTCTGCAGATGAAATTACACGATTTCTGATCTTCTCTGAGACTTTGAGCTGTCGTCTTCTTGCTTCAATTGACTTTCCGATTTCCTTGGTAAACTATTTTTCTGCAGTTACAAGTGCTCAAAGTACTTGATTAATCCTCCTCTCCATCTTCAAATTGCATTTGCTTAGGTAGCACCTCCTTATTTGCAAAAGCTCCCCGTTGAGTAGATGCTCACGCAGCAGTCCCACTCTCGTAGTCCAAGTGCTCACTCTAATGCCACTATCCACCCGTGCTGTGTGTCTGCCACTTGAGTGCAGCTTGGCTGGGTCTCATACCTTGTATCAGACTGTTTATCCCTCAATGTCTGCCTCCTGTCCTTCTTCCTCATTTCCTTTCCACATTGGGGGGGCCCAAAATGTTACTTTTAGAATTCTTCTCCAGAAAAAACATCCTTTTGGTCAGCTCTATTTTTCATCTGTGAGTTCCAGCTTGACAGAGACCAGTTACTGTCTCTCCCCTCGGCTGACCTCCGTGCTTGCTACCTTGCTAAACCCATATCCAAAATTCAGGGTTTTTACGTCGGCTTTGGGACTTAGGTTTGCCCAGTTGGCTTTCTTTTTTTTTTTAATGCAGTTCCTCATCTGGAGTTTCCTTCCTACATTCTGTAGGAACTGTTGTTCTTTACTACAAAAAACAGTTAAGGCTCTTCAAATCTAGTCTCAGCACTTATCTTTGTTTATACATTTCTGCTCCAAGCCAAAACAGAGTGTTTTCTTGAAGGAGCATTGTTTGGTTTTGGGGAGGTTGTGGCACTATGTCAAGGCCACCACAAACAGACTAAAGTATGTCCTCGGGAAGATTGAAGGCTCTTGAGACATTTCCAAGTTGATGTACATCATTCCGTGGGCATGCCAATCTGTTGAAGACATTTGTTACTTGCAGAGTCTTTAACTACATATCTATCCCCTTTCTTTCATGTGCTGCCTAAAAAGGACAAGCAGTTGCTGGTTGGAAGCGTTGATGATCTGCTGAAGAAATACAGTAAGGAAGTTTAAAAGCAATACATTTAAATATTGGAATACATTTTGAGTTGCAAAGATTTAAAGTAATAAAAAGGAGCAGAATTATGAACTTAAATGGTTTTTTTACATATCAAATCTGATGTATTAGAGGTAGAAAATTACATGCCCGTGTGAGTGCTGTTTCTTCGTCTGTGCTGTGAAAGCAGAGTCCTTGTATGGTCTGGGAAAAGCTTATGGACCTGCTCCTCCTTGAATTATCCCTAGGAGTTAGGACAGCAAATCAACATCTAAAAATTAATCTTCTGAGGAGCTGACATCTTGGTCTTGTGTTTCTGAAGTCCTCCAGCCTTTTTCAAATTGTCCCACTCCATGAAGTGGGCTGAATTCTCAAGCCTCTAACACAGCTGTTGGTTGCGCAGCTCATTCCCCTTCCCGGGAGCTCAGGGAGCAGCAGCACTTGCTCTCCGGCACACCTAAAAGCATCACAGTAAACCTCATTTAAGTCTCTGTTGCTGTTTAGTAGGATTTCAGTCAAGCCCTCATGTAAAGAAAGTTAAGCCTGTGCCGTGTTTTACTGTTCTTAAACCACAACAGAAAGAGTCAACTTTTGGTGTTTTCCAGTAGCAAATTTACTGTTAACAGCACCAGCAGTTTTCTTATTAAAATGGAGACGGGGGACTTCCAACTCCTTTTTGCTATGGGTTTGCAGTTATTTTGCTGTTTGCTGGCCCATGTTTTTAAAAGCCTAGTGTATGTGAAATGTATCTGTCACATTGTGAAGTTATGGTGATAGATTTATTTTTGTCTCTTAAGTTAGAGCCATTTCTAATTAATTCCAAGGCCATCACTTTCCATTCCAAGCATGAAGTGGAAAGTGTCCTTTCAAATGGATTACTGGAACTGGAGGTTTTCAAGAATTCATGTTCTCAGCAGCTCTCTCTCTCTTTTTTTTTTTTTCCTCTTTTTTTCCTTTTTCCTCTTTTTTTATTATTTTATTTTATTTTACTTTTCTTTTATCTTATTTGCTTTTCTTTTTTCTTCTTTTCCTTTTTCTTTTTCTCATTCAGACCAGCCATTTTAAGCACAGGATACAGCCCTGGTACTGCAGGAAGCACAGGTAAGAGATGAAAAAACTCCACTGTGACTCAAAGCTCATTTTTAGAGGTTTTCAACTCTGTGAATTCAAAGGGTAAAGGTACATTTTTGCATCATGCAACTAGCAGTTGAGATTTATCCCATTTTACAGAAAAATCAAGGTTTCAAGTCTGTTGAAAAAGCAGTATTAAATTGTGACTCCATGGACTGCATCACACATTCCCTGTGAATCTTCACATGCATCCCAGAGCAAAATGTGCCATTCTGGGCTCTGGGACCAAACCTCACCATTTGGAGAACTTTGTTCATGTGTTATGTCCAGTGCTGCTGGAAGTAGGAGATGTCGCTGAGATTCCCAAAGTATTTTAGTTTCCAACTGCAGTTAATTGCTGGTACAGCTGCAAGTGACTCCCAGTAGTTTGTGATGTATTTGTGAAAGACAGCTGAGCTCAAATCTAAGCAGACAGCACAGATTTGCCTTTGAAAAGGCTACTGAGGAGCCATGAGATGGTGGTGGTTCTTAGATCTAGATTAACCTGTCTGGGCTGCCTCTTCTGCTTGTCTTCGGTGACCTAATTGAAAGCTTAAGAGGAACAGTCCTCTCCTATATATATTTTTTCCAAGGAATTGCCTGAAGTTACAGTAGAATAAGCCAGGGGCAGTCTCTGCCAATTGAGTGCGTGTGTTGTAAACTTCTCATGGCAGTGAATCTAATTTTCTAGTTTCAGAGTGGCTTCATTACTTAAGAAATTTACACTATAGAAATGAAATGCCATTTACAAGGAGGACCTGCGTGTATAGCTTCTTACCTCCTCTGTCTCTAGATGCCTACAGCCCACTGCAAATCCATCCCCAGAAGACAAGGGAGGGTGAAACTTCTCCAACCTATGGTGCTGTTTTTGAAAAACAAAATGAACTGCTTCAATAATCCACATCTGATAATTCACCCCAAATTTGTGTTACTGTAAAGTTTAAAACTCAAAATGCTGGAAATGCTCTTAAACATATGCTTTGTCTCAGCTCCTTCAGCCTCTGAAATCCCATTGGAGATGTAGATTCTTGGGTAGAAAGGCCGATGGTTTGTTGTTTGTGATATGTTAATTTTTTAAAAATTATTTTTAGTGCATTTGTTCCAGCAGTCTGGACTTTCAGAAACACTGCGTCTGCTCAGCCTGGGCAGGGAAAGTTTGCCAGCTGCAACCTTCATTGGGTTGAATGTGTCAGGGGATAGAAATTGGAGTCTGACCCTTGAGGAAAGTTAAATATATGAAAATGTAAGAGAAGAATACAAAGTAATAATGCACTTTCCCATCTGACAAGCTTGAGCTTGTGGAGGTGCCGAGTGGCAGCTGCTGTGGTACCAACCCAAACCTTTGGCTTCAGTGAAACCAATGATCTAAGCTTGTTTCATGCCAACCTCTGCATTTTGCAATAGGAACGAAGTCAGATGCTGAACTGCTGTTTTCTCAAATTCCCTTCTCAGAAATCCCTTGCAGCTCACTCTTTCAAACCAGGGCTCTATTCTGGCTCTGGAGGACCCAGGCTGTGATACACGAACTTTTCTACTGATTTCACGGCTAAATTTAAGAATTACAGGTATCTGGTTTCTGATTGTTATATATTTTTTAAATTGCTTCTGTCTTCTTCTGCTATTTTCCTCCAAGGTCTGGGAGCTGATGGACACTTTGGATGACAAAGGCACGCAAATACCGACGGTGCCTTTGCAATAGCCACTAGGTGGCAAAACAGGCACTTTGTGCATCGAAACTCCATAGAGAAGCTCCCGTTAAAACAACGTGCTGTGCTTTCCCTGCGACTAAGTCGCCTCTATAAATATAATTTTTTTTTTATATATATACGCTATTATGGCATATTTAGATACTGCACGTGAAGAATCTTCACTCGAAAAATCTGTAAGTTCTCCCGTTCTTAATTATGTATTGGTTGTTCAGGTTTTAACCTGCTTAGAGCATTTCAGCCACAGAACTTGTCATCATATCACAGAGTTTGAAGAGGACAACGTATTAAACAGCCTGGTGAGACTGTTAATAAAACTGTGTCAGTCCTGGTTCACCTGTTGTTTCCCTTCTTAAATTACAGACGTCTGTAAGACCTGGGACCTGTTCAGGATAGAGGCTCTGTAAGTATTTTGTTAGATTTATAAACCTGTAAATGAATATTTGAAGATAGTCCCTGCTGCAAATATTCTACAGGCACAAGTATGAAGGCTCGTTAAAAAACAAAGGGGAAACACAGACAGCCTAGGCATTTTCTGAAGTCTGGGCACAGATTACACTGTTTGTTATCCTCCCTCTATGAGATTTTCTCCTCTGTGGAATACATCCTTGTGCTTTTGCCTACTGGAAATGTCTCAAGTTACAGATTTCCACCATGGTCTGGTTTTTTTTTTTTTTTTTTTTTTTATTTCTCAATACTTTTCAGGGGCCCTCACAGGGAAGTTTCCAGTTCCCTCTCTATGATGACTTGGGCTCTTGGCTGGCTCCTTTCAGGCAACTTTCACTCATCCAAGCCTGCCCTTGTTGTCCTGTTCTCTAACAATATTGCTTGCAGCCGTGCACCTTACTGCTCTGCTGATTGTACCTTTTTTTGGGCAGTGGTACCTCTTCTTCATAGATTCTGGGATTTGAAACTCAACCACTGCACACCTAAGTCCTGTGATGGCCTTCAGTGACATGTTCACTCCCTCTTCCTCAGCAAAGGTTTTGATTGGAAGAACAGGGAACTTGTTTTGCCTCAAAATGATGATCTGAAATGTCATGTTTTAGGATGTGGTGGGAATCTCCTATCCTGGAATAAGGAGAAACATGGACAAAATTTGATTTCCTCTGCTTCTCCCTGTCTCTGGAAGGCTGGATATTGAGATGGTTCTATGTGTTAAGTGCAACAAGAATGGCAATAGGTCAGGTCTAAGCAGAAACAGTGGACACAAAACAGATTTTTGATCAGTCATTTATTAATGGAGCCTTCTGACTGGAAGGTGATACATAATGCTATGGAAAATAGAGCATGATGCTTGTTGCTTAGGATCGTGATGTTCATGTGACTCATTGAGGCTTCACAAAATATTGGAAGTCTGGATTTTGCTAACTTTTAAGTACTTGACTTCAGAATCTTAGTGCTGATACTCGAATACTGGTATTCATAATTCCATTTTTAGTCCTTGTGTCTTAGAGGAGTTGTGGCTATTTTACTGGTGTGATGGATCAGGTGAAGGTGAGTCTCCCATTGCCACTGTCCAGAGGCAGGAGGCTTTATAGCAGGTGGTAGGAAAGCTGGAGGACTGAGAGGTGCTGCTGAGCACTACCCCTGGTTTCTGAGCAGCTCGCTGCTCAGTCTAGGCTACCCACCATCATCCCTTGGAAGCCTGCTCAGGTTGGGCCCACGTCCTGTTTCCATGTGCTGGAGAGGAGAGCTGCAGTTCCAGTGCCAGAGTCAGGCACTTTCCATAGGCAATCTGAGTATGACTCACTGCACAATAAGAAAAAACGTATTTCTCAGGGAAATCTGCCTTCCTGGGATGTCCTTCAGTTTGCAATAATTTGCTACAAAGGCAAAAAAAAAAAAAAAAAAAAAAAGCTGTAATGGAGTAACAACCTATTTTCCAAGAATGTTAAATATGTAAAAATGCTGCTGGAATTACAACAGATTGACAATATGTATTTTTCTTTGATACACATAATAGCCATGAAAGATAACCTGGTGGTCCCAGTTTACAGCAAGGGTAATGTAATTGTTATTTATAAAGGGTTAATCGATGATTAACAGACATTACAATTAATGGTTAATTGATTGTTGTACACGTGGCTTGCAGCTATCTGTAACATTGCATTCATGGTGTAATGTATTTATAGCAGTTATTAATCACGCAGTAGTGTTTTTTTTAAGTGTTCTCATTTTATTAGGTGTAACCAAATTTTCAATCACACGTCAGTGAACTTAGCATCACGTTAGCAAAAGGGAAAATACAGGAAAACAGTTAACTTAGCCTTGATTTGTTTAATGTGAGGAAACCATCAGCTGCATAAATTGGAGGCACTATCATATTATGAGAGCAATTTTAAGTAAAACATGTCATTTATGGAGGAAGCACACTTCAAGATTTTCGTAATTACAAATATTTGTACTGTTAAGTGAATTGCATTAAAGTAGACGTTGTTGTTGCTTTATTTCCCTGGAGGACTTTTCTGGAGCAGGAGCTTTGTTATGCTGATAAATGTGCCTGAAAGCTTTATAATGTACTGATGCATTGTAATGATAAATAGATCTGGTTAAGTAGTAAAGCTCAAACACACAATTAAACAGACTGTAATATACATCTTGCTGAGCAAGGGAAAACAATAGTGGAATCAGTAAAGATGAATGCAAATGGTTTTATTGAACTAAGCAAAAAATATTTTCTTATGCCTACAAAATGAGGAAATCTGGCCTGCTACTTGCAGGAACAGACTTATAAAGTGCTTAATCAAATATAAAATACCTTTAAGATGCTCAGCGTTTATAATCAGCAGACGGGGCTTTCTCTGACTGCTCGGAGTAATAGAGATGTGCAAGAAACCAGAGGTTAAGCAAATCAGCCCAGCATGGGATGGCTGAGAGGAGCCTGGGCACAGCAGGCAGGGCTCACAGGTCTGATGTGGCAGTAAAATTAATAAAAACATGTTGCACTTGACAAAAAGATGAGAATTAAATATTGCCAGCACCTGCTTCCGTCGTCCAAAATGTCCTTTACTAGAACCTTTCCCGGCAGGGAGGCTGGTTCACGCTTGGCGAGGCCACGGAGGTTTCACACTTCTTATTGCCTTTTGCTCTTCCAAATACCAGGAGAAAATGTGATTCAGAAGGAGCATGCTGGAAGGGCAGAACATGGCTGTGCATTACTTAAGAGTCACAAAAAGAAACCTTTAACATAAACGCATGAGGGGAACTTTCATTCAGAACGCAAAGCAGCACCCGTGCAACCTGCTCGCAGGTTATCCTTGTCCATTCTAACTTTCAATCACCCTGAAGGGTGTTTTAAGTGAATTTTCATTGCAGGGGTACCCATAGCCAAGTCAGTGCAATAGGAATTTCATAGCTCATTGTACAGATGCTGTGGAGAAATAACTCCTAAAGGAGTTAGAATTAGGCAGGATATAACAGCCAGAAGAAATACTAATTCTCCTGGATCGACTTTATGTGAGAACTCTACACAGTTCTTTGCCCACCTGGAACAGCATAAGCTGTTTAGATTCCTTTGCAATGTCTGGGTATTAGCAAAACTCAGGGGAAAGACCAAATCCTGCTTCACTGGTGCCAACAGCCAAAACGCTTAAGCCTTGTGCACACTGGCTAATTATCATGTAAAATTCCCTTGATGCTCACCAAGTTCTGCTATACCACCAGGAACCACCTAGTAGACAAAAAACATCTGCTCATGATGTGGACTGCTCCAAACATATTTCCCAGGGATGTACAGCATGATACGTTCCAGCCAACCTGTTATTTCTAATTTACCGTGTGCTGCTAACTACTAAAAGCTTTGCATGGCCTCCAGGAAGTTTGGCTTATTTAATAAGAAGTAGGGGAGTAGTAAATGCTTCCAGCTTCTGGAGTTTAAAAGAAAAAGGAGTGGATGGAAAGGTGGTGTGCCTCCATGCATCTGGCTTCTCAAAACCTGAGCTACAGGTGATGCTCAGCTCAAAGAGCCATATAGGAATTCTCAGGAATATATACTGTATTAGAGCCGGTTTCTTCTCTGTAATAATACTTATTTTTGCCCCAAGAACTTCGTGTCACTCCGCAAAGATATTTAGATGTCTAAAGGCCACTTAGGCATCTAAATACCTTTATAGATCTGGGCTTCAGTCCTAATTGTGTTGCTGCAGTCCACAATATCACCGGTTTTGCATGGCAGGCAGCAGATCGGAATGGGCTGTGGAGAGAAGCACAGCCCGGCAGCCACTGGGTTTGATTTAATTGGGTTGAGCTGGTTTATGGTCCCTCAATGTATGTATTTTTTTCCTCGTTGAAAAACAATGCATCTGCCAAGGCCGGAGTGAAAGCGGGAGCTGTCTGGAGGTGAAATTGCAGACTGACGGGGACGACCCTGCTCGATGTGAAGCAGACTCCAGAGGGTTTTGCAATGTCTGTCAGTTTATGCCATCTCTTCCTCACAGAGTTTGCAGTCCAAAGATTATTTTGGAGGCTTGCCTACTCCCAGAAGCTCCGCGTGCTCGGAACAATTTCAGCTCTGAGTTAAGACAATAATTATAATCAAATCTCATGCTTCGCTGCCTCGGCCAGTCACCTCCGTGGAACAGATGGGAAGGGGGCTCAGATCAGCAAGGGTTTTCCCTCCCAGTGTACAACCAGCCTGATATCTTCGGAAAGGACATTTTTGGTTTTCCCTTTGGCTCCCCTTTACTTCTCTCATGGCAGCAGCGACAGGCTGCACCTGGAAAACTGTGGCCAGGGTTGGAAGTGTGGGGAAAGAGGCAGTGTCTGCCTCCTGCCTTCTGCTCTCTGTTCACACACACTGCTCCTGCTCCTCAGACTGGGAGCAGGCAGGCAAAGAAAACTGTTTTTTTGGTAGCCCCTCCTGTATCTGCTGGCTTTGAGTCTCAGGTCTGAGACCTACCCCTGAGCCCACTCTGGTTGGTTAGGCTGCGTCCTACACTGCCAGAAAGCTTAGGTCAGTTGACAGAAGACTGGCCACTGACCTGCAAATTGGGGGTGTGCTGGCCCGCCGTGGCTAACATGGCCATGAGCATGCATGGAAGTAGCTACTGGTGTTGACAGTGCTGCGCTGAACTGGTTAATTACCTCACACAGCATAAACACAAGGGCAGATATGGGTTGTGAGTTCACCGCTTTGGAAGGCCATCCCTTGACACATCCATTCCTCCAGCTTCCTCTACAAGTTGGGATTAAGGTGAGATGTGATTAAGTCTTTCTCTTCTTTTTGGATGGTCCCTCTCTGCTTTGTCACCTCAGTCTAGTGCAGAATGGCATTTGGGTACCATTCTGACCCTCCAACTGATGTATTAGGTCTCCAGAAAATACAAACTGAGGAAAGAAGTACCCTTGGGAAAATTTTACTGGAATGGGGACAAGGCTGCTAAATTGACTGGGTGTACGTTTCAAAACACACACCTCTAGAGTATGTTGGGTGGCTTTCATTAACAGCCCAAGCAGTGCTGTGTCACTGGGGTGTACTGGTTGCGGAAATGCTCGAGATTGAAGAGCACCCTGCAAAGCCCCTGTGCGTTTAATTTCCAAGCAGTGCTCCTAAACCAGGTTGGAAGTGAGGAGCCACTGGTTACCCGTGCTGGTCAAAGCCAGGAAGGATAATTTGGCTTGTTTGCCATGAGCCCATGGCGTGGGATTGCCAGGTGCTCACAGGGGACTAATGACACAGCCTTAGGACTTGTGTGTTCATTCCTCCCCTGGATGAAAAGTTCCAGGGATTTGGCATTTTATTTTTTTTTTTTAACAATGGCTGATGATGTCTTCTTGGTACTGTAGCTCTTCTATAATTTTTTTTCTTCTATTTTGGTTTATTAGAACAGGAAATTGCATGTAAATGTTATGTGGAATAGCTGCTGAATGTTTGAATTTTTACTGCTCTTTCATGCTGCATCTTTAGTAGTCACCAATACTTTCCTTTTTCACTCTTTTATTTTTTTAAAGGCAAATGAGTCTGATTGTGCCTTTCTACGTGGCATCAGTTACAGAGGTTGTTACTGCATCCTGTTGTACCCTGTGACTAATAGAAATGAGAGGTTTGTTCTCTCGAAAGTGATTGCAATGATTGCTGTTAAAGTAAAAAACCCAAGTTCTGTGCAGACTCTTTTCCCAGATTGGAGATCTTTAGGGTTGAAATCAGGCCCTCCAAATTTATGATGGTGTTTTAGATCTGGATCCTCGCGTTATTCACATGGCTGTCTGGTTCACAAAAGCGAATTCACAAAAGTGAATCAGACCCCTGGGGAGTCCTTCACCAATGCTCTATGTTTGCAGGAAAGGGGCAGGCAGCACCCACACGGCCGCAGAGAGCTGTATTTATCCAGTCCCTCAAAACCCCTTGCAAGTCTTTGCAGACCTTGCAAGACCTTCAGTGGTAAGCTTCCTTTTTACAAACACAAAGAATCTTCTGCCCACCGCAATGCCCAGCCACCAAGGTGATGTCCTCACTCCTGGCTGTTTCCACATCACTCAGGTGGCACCCTGCAATCCCAAAGAGGTAATCGGTGAGGTGTGCCCCAGGCATGGACCTGATGCAGACACCTTCAGGAGCTGTTTACATAGAGCTCTATAAAATTACAGCATTGTTAGCTCTCTTGGCTTCATCCACCAGACAAAGCTTGTGGGATCTCGTGGTTATTCCAGCAAGGAGGAGAAAATGATGACACCGAGGAGGAATGCAGCACTCAGCCAAGGCAGTGGGCACGCTCCCTTCTTCTCCAGTGTGGGATCCCCACACACATTCAGGCCAAGCTACCAGCCTCCTCTCCTCTCTCAGATTCTGCCATCACCTCCATCCTCCTCCTCTTCCACAGACCCACAGGCTCCCCACACATGTGCTCTCCACACGTGTGCTCCCCATGTGTTTCGGGTGCTGCTGTGGGGGTTCAGGGAGAGGACTGCGGCTGATTTAGCTGTTGCCTTCCTGGAGGAGATCAGCTATTTCTTGCTCTTTTCTTAAATGGCGTGCGTCAGACTTACATCCGTGCTCACAGAAGCAGCTGTCTTGATGAATATTTGCCCAAATCATTATGCTATCTAGCAGTTAGCCTGCAAAAAGGCCCAGCACCATTTGTATGGTAATGGAAGGCTTTCTCAGAAATGTTTTGGAAGCAATCAGCTAAACTAATAGGATTTCATGTAAACCAATCTCTTTCTTTAGATCAGGGTGGGTATTTTTTTCTGGAGAGGAGGGTAAGGACTTTTTAATAAATGCAAATTGATATTGCAAATGGAAATGAGAGAAAAAGTTCATTGCCAGGGTAAAATGCTGTGACTTCGCTCTAGCAGCAGCTTCGCCAGTGATTCTCTGCACATTCCCTAGCAGCCACACCGAGTTTCTGAGGCATAGCACAAGGAGAAGAAAAGCTTTCTTCTACTTTCATGCTTATAGTAAGACATAGACTGGGATTTTTCATCACCTCATCGATGCAGTGCTGTGGGAGGTTTCTCCAGACCTGAAGCACTTCAGAGGGTCATGGCAAGCAGTCACAGAGAGGAGGTAGTGGACAACTGGGTTCTGTCTGTTGCTATTGCTCATTTCTTTTGTGAATCAGCAGCTCTGGTACTCTGTAACTTGAGCTTTTTGTACCTTTCCAGCAGGATTTGAGAAAAGTAAAGGATGAGAAGCACTCAGAAATCTGATTTATGTCATGTACTCAAAGCTCTGCTTTTAAGGTAAGTACTTTGTACTGGGAAGTTGCTCACTGCACTCACCTACTACCAAGGGCTTTTGTTGCAAGCCCCAAATTCTTTCTCACTTGGGACACAGCCAAGTTAACTTTCTTGGCCCTATTCCCACTTGCCTTGCTGTAAAAGGGCCTGATATGTGACAGCAGATCATCTGCGTGGAGCCTGGGCTGGCTGAGATTGCTGCAGTCAATCATTTAGCTGTTTTCTTGTTTATATATTAAAAAAATAACAAATTAAGTTAAACTGGGATCAGCCTGTAGACATGGCGCTACTGCTGGGAGTGCCTTTTGAGGAGACTCAGGCCAGTGAGGGTCAGGCATCCAGAAGGGTGATCAGGTGATAAACTCTCATGCTGTGGGGCTGAACCTGAATTGGAGCAGCAGGGTTTTGGGCTGTATAGCAAAGGCCAGCCAATGTGCGTGGACAGAGAAGTGCACTGAGTTCTCAGGCCCTTGGAGAGCACCCTCTGGAAGCACCTGGGCAGTGTGGATGTGCCGACCATTAGCCTGGTGGGGTCATACGCCCACAAGTCCTGTCACAGGCTGCCGTTTGGACTTGTGAACAGTGTAAAAGTGTCAAATAAAAAAAGCTTGCAGGAAGTGGTGTAATGAATAGCTCTTTTCCTCATTACTGCTAGGTGATACCTGCAAGGTATGCAAACTGCAATGGGGAAAGTTAAATGCACCAGGATGGCATGCGGTCCCTTGGAAAGTCCCAAACATCCTGGATGGGTGGTGGAGGAAACAAGTGATTTTTTTACTGTGCTGGGCTTGATCTTGTGGTGTGCCGTGACTCTGGGTGCAGCAGCAGCCACAGAAATGGGAGGCAGTCCAGTCGCAGGAGGGACGTGATTTGATAGGACAGTGGTGGTTGAGGAAAGCAAGTAGTGGTCAGTGCCTTATCACATTAACACCAATCTAAATCTACCTGGCCTACCAGCATCTTTAATCAAGTTCATATCCTTCTGTGTTACCTGCCAACTGCACTGTGGGTAACTAATGAATTGCTCTCCAGTCATGCCTGGAAGCTGGTATCCAAGGTCAACTTGTGGTGGGCTCATAAACTGCCTCGAGAGTAAAGATGGGCATTTGTCCACAGTGCACTGACTTTGATGGAAAAGTTGGTTTGAGAAATACCTTCCTTCCTCCAACTACTTTTTCCTGACCCTATACTTGTGCCAAGACATTTGTGCCCATTTGTGCCAAGATTGGTGATGCTATCCTGTAAGCAGATTGCTGAAATAATTTTGAGGGTTTAGATGTACCATCTATCACTTCAGTGTCAAAGGCGGGTACAGAATTCCTCCATAGTAATTCTTCCCTCGAGAGGGATTTGCTCAGTGATCTCAGTGTGACAGAAAGCCTTTGCCCAAGTTTTGATCATGTGCAAGAAGACAAAGTCTAATCAGTGTCCCATGATGTGAAAACAAAGATTTGACCTACAAATATGCCTGGTGAGTTGTTGTTCGGCTTGCCTGAAAATATTCAAGTTCGAATGCAAGAACAGAATCCAACTTTACAACTAGAAGAGTTATATCCAAGATATTAAATCTGCATTTATTCAAATATGTTTTCATATCTGAAACTATGTGAAACAGTATAAGCAATATGAAAAGAAAGAATATGTGTTTTTACAGAGTGTGATCTTTTTTGAACCTCCCTAAGTGAAGACTGTCCCAAAAGAGCAAGCGAAGAGCATGGTGCTTTGGTATTCCACATTCCTGGTTAGATGCTTTCCAGATATAATACTGCATTTCCAGACATTGCAGATAACACCAACTAGATTATTAAACCAAATATTTAAACTGTTACACGGTTTAAATGCTTTCTGAGTTTGTCTGGGCTACATTAAGTTTATATGAGTAAATTCTTGAATTACAAAATCAAGTAGCTTTTGCTCGCCTGACATCTCAATCCACTCCTGGAGATACATTCACTGGAGCCTTGGAAAATTTGTTTAAACAATTCAGTCTCTGGCAGATCTATAATCTCACCATTCAATAAAAATACTACTGAAGTTTCAAACTGCATCTGATTTTATCTTCTAAGAGAAAAAGCAAAATAAACAGAGTGTATCCAGAAACCTTTTCTAATACTGACCACAGATGTTAAAAAACAATTTTAAAACCAATTTAAGCTGATCAGAAATGTTCAATTGAAAATTTATGTGATGGAAAATGAAGTTTCTGCAAAAAAAAATATTTTTGCTTTGATGGGTAAAATTGAAACAAAATCTTTCAGTGTGGTTTGGATCTACTAGAATAATAAAAAAAAAAATCTCTTTTAAAAAGTGAGTTGAACCTCTTTCAGGGGAGGCTGCCTCTAATTTAAGTTTTTGTACTTCATTTGGCTCCTGTTAGCTGTGGATCAATGCCACCTATAAATGGGGAATGCCAACAACAACGTGTGGACACTCCTGGAAACATCTCCTTCCCACTGATTTTCCTTACTTCTCTAAATTGCTGTTCTCAGGAGCTATGTGAGTGGCAGACATGAGGGAGGAATTTTCATTAAACCAACGAGTCACTGATTGAAACACCTCAGAGGTTAGTGCTGGTGCTTTTCATCATGGCAGGAATTTTGGAGGAAAAAAGACAATCCTAAGTCTTCCCATTGGAAGGGAGAAGTAAGGAAGGGGTGATGTTCTCCAAGTACCACAAGCTGCCTATGCACGAGTAAGGTTTGTATTTCATAGCAAATTTTCAAACCTGAACAC
Organism: Pedionomus torquatus; assembly: GCA_013398155.1. NCBI lineage: Eukaryota > Metazoa > Chordata > Aves > Charadriiformes > Pedionomidae > Pedionomus > Pedionomus torquatus. The sequence continues at coordinate 86,345 of VZRU01000583.1, forward strand.
AGGTATGGTTAAGCTGGAGACTCCTATTAATAGGAATGTGTGCATAATGTCAGCTCTGCCAGAGGACATCTGCCTGCCAAGGCAGCAGCAGCTCCCTGCATGGTGTGAAACAAAGCTTCTTTGGCCTCTGCTGTAGCAGAGGGAGTGGTGAGGGTTAGTTGCTGCTGCTATCAGAGAAAGTCTGCCCATTGCAAAAGGAAAAGGTGAGCAACCTCATGCAAGGCACAGTTCAGGTGCTTCACATCTCCACTTTTGTCTGCTGGCCAAGAATTATGCAGCATGGACAGATTCCTCAGAGCTGTAGGTATAACTTCGGGATATTCTAGGAGCCCTATAACCACCATGCACAGGAGACATCTTTCATCCAGGGAGGCAGTCAAACTATACAAGGGCAACTCAACACCCTGACAATTCAAGGGGGCACAAAAGGATGTTGAGTCAAATAGGGAAAAGGTCTCAAAATTTCAAAGGCAGGTGTTCTGGGCAACAGAGAGGTGCAGGGAGAAAACTGAGAATCTGTCATAGCCCAGATGAAGAAGATACAATACAAGATACTCCTACAGGATGGAGAGGCTAATTTTTAATGAAAGAATGACTCAAATCATCAAATCCTTCTGCTGACCACGAGGAGAGCTTTTCTTCCTCACTTTCATCATGTAATATTGAAACAATTTAATACATGAAACAATATTCCAAAGGTTGCAATTGTAATATTTTTGAATCCATTTACCTCCTACCTAGCTTCTTCTGCTATAGTAAAAAATTGTGCATACCTGTGATAGCTCTAACTCCTAGCAATATAAACTCCCTTTATGATCAATGAAGAGAAAAGTATGTCTCATCAGGGCACTTCAGCTCATTCTTAGAGGGTACTGAAGTGTCCTGTTTGGCAAAACACCTACATTGACGTCTGGTGAGATGAAGACACTCTGTTCCATGCTTGTCTTTTTAATGCGTCTATAACTAATTAAAAGAGGATTGAACAGGTCTTTTAAATTATCTATGCCAAAAATGCTCAGTAAAGTTGCAAATTTTCTAACACTTTTTTAAAAAAGCTTTTTTTTTTTTCCTTGTGAAACAGTTATTATGCTTTCTTAAATAAGTTGCCACAGGCTCCAAGGTGTGTTGATGACAGTTTTTTCAGGTTGTCATTCATACTCTAATCATGTATCAATGACTTTCTCAGCTGTCTGGACTGAAGAGTTTGCCTGTTCAAAATATTTTGGAATCCATCCACTTTGGCTTTTCTGTAGATTTTTCATGGCATTGAAAAGCACAGTTGGACGGTTATCCTGCTTAGTGAAGTCCTCAATTTTGTTTCCATCTGGAATCACACATCAGTTCTTGTCAGGCAGTTAACTTGGCTAAGAAAGCATTATGGAACTGATCCTCTGAACTTGGTGAAAATCTACTTAAGAGGTAAGTTCCAGTTGATCACACTTTCAAAATCTCTCTCTTGCTTTTTTGCAGGGCCACCAAGTTTTATTTAAACAGTTTCCACTTAAGCCATACATAACATTTATTCTTCTTATTATCTTACTTATTCTACCTGTCTCCAAGGGTGTCTCAAAAGCAGGTAAATGTGATTAATTCAATATAATAGTAGACAGTAAATTGACACTGATGCTGGAAAGCAATCAGAGAACTACATCAGTAATCTGCTGTATAAATATAACAAGTTGCAGCAAGTCCAGTCTGCAAGAGTCTTCACAAATGTCTTGCAGAGCTCTGCATTGTTTGCAGGACTGACCAAGTAGCTGGGAAGAATAGATGTATTAAGGGTGAACTGAGGCTGGTTGAGAAGATTTGGGCTGTATATCCCTAAATAGGTCCTTTTTTCCATCATGTCTTCCACCAGGCTGGTTCTGCTCAGAGCTTTGTTGGCTGCCCTGGAGATCAGAGACATGGCCTGGAGGAGAGTCCTGCTGGTTATTCACTGAAGATGGAGAACTGAAGTTCACCTTCCCTAGCCCCTCTGCTGGAGCAGAAAGACCAGCAAGACAGGAGACAGCCCTTTTACTTTCTCTTCTCCATGCCACCACAACAGAAATATTAATGAAGGTAGTAGAGCCTTGGTGGCCTGTTCTTGGGACTGGCTCATCTAACTATGGGCTAAGGCCAGCTTTGACTAATCGGTTGAGTTTGTACAGGGTTGTATGATGCCATGTTTCACAGTCAGTAAGTACTAAGTGATGATACATATGTTGCATTCCTATGAGTGCCTTATTCCTCTAATTGTATTTTAAGTGTCTTATTTTACCGGTCTTGACAGTAATGTTTCAAGATGTGGGGATCTGCATTTTTTTTAGTGCCTCTGATAGAATTCAGTCAAGTATGCAGATAGCTAATAAAATAAGCTACCTTTAAGTGGGAAAAACTGTGATGTGTATCTAATCTCAAGTGCTTTTATGACCATTAAGACCAGAGGCCATATCTAATTTTTAAGTAGAGGTCAGAACTGGTACACAGGAGCTATAGACAGCAGGGACAGAAACTTGGGTCCAGACTGTTTCTTTGTGTTGTCCAAGTGTCTTCCTACTTATAGGATAAGTCAGGAGTAAGGGCCTGACTTAAGCTGGCTGCTATGTATCCCATGGTATCATGTCAACAAAACAGCTTTGGCTCTTTCCTCAAATCTCTGACACAGTGAACAGAGGATGTGGGACACCTCTGCAATGCAGGTGTAAGAGCCTGAGTGCTATCAGTGGCACAGAGTACACAGTGCTTTGGGTAGCCTATTTGTGGGCTTAAGTGCAGCTACACTGTAGAAATGGAGCCAAGGTGTCTGGACCATACAATAACTGCTCATCCTACAGCACCTTCATGAGTCAGGGATTTGCTGCTCCCTGAGTGATTATAAATGACTTTCTGCAGGGTCATCTAGAGATGTGAATTCTGTTTTCTCAAGTCATCAGTATCACCAGAACCCCAAGAGTGTTTGACCTCACTCAACACACCTAACACTTTAGGCCATGATCTACATTAGGCCCCAAGAGATGGTATAAGTGTTATATTGACAGGTGCACTGCCACAATCTATTAGGGCTAGATTGTATTTGTGAGGCTTTATAGAAAATGTGTCGACTGTGGGTTATGTGGCCTTTGTTGCATTCACTCACCCCATCTGTTATTTTCCTGAAGAAGAAATTTTCATGAATCATCTGATGACCATTTTAGACAGATTCAGCTGTGGGGCTGACATTCCAGTATGCTGAGCAGGGCTGGTACTGCAGGGATATATAATTTCAGAGTGGTGTCAGTATTTCATACAGCTGCAGCCCTCTTTACTGACTGGGATTTATCGGAGTAATGAAATGCTCTAGCATTTGCATGGACTTCCAGACTGAATCAGAAAGGCTAAACACTAAAATCTGCCCTTCATGCTATTGACATCTACAGTGCAAATTCCCATCCAACTAAAATCCAAGCCTAAATTTCAGAGTGGTTAGTTAAATTATACAGGCGTAGAGGAGCTGAGTGGATTGGGAGTGGGAGGTGGAAGTTGCCTGGGGTTTTGTAAATTGTCCGCAGTGGTCCCCTGTGCATGGGATGGCCCCTTCTGCACTGTGGACCTTGCTGTGTCCAGAGAGAACAGCTCCAGCTGGGCAGCAGGTGTGCTGCAGCAGTGACCTGGTTTGGAAGCGACCTCTGCTAACCTCCCCAGCGTGCCAAGACAAAGAGTGGCCATGTGTTCCAACACACACCTCTGTGCCGAAAGGTCATCTTCCAAGTGGTCTCAGAGAGAAGCTGCACTCCTGTGAAAGAAACATCTTAAGATATCCCAGGAAAAGAGAATACCTCTACTCAAACACTTTTCTGTGTGGGTACACAATGTCAAACAAACGTGTTTAAACACTAGAGGTAGTTCAGTGCTGCTTCATTCCTAGCTGTGTCATTAAAAAACGTGGATGTAAACAGAGAAAAATGAAGCATACAGCTGAAGATCCCAGTACTGCAGAATAAACCAAGAAAACAAGAGAGATGTCCTGTGCTTCCACAGCCCTGCTTGAAGTACCACTGTAGGCTGACAAGCTGTTGAAAAGTACTGGCTGCTGTGGTAGAAATGGGAGGGCAGGCCTGTTTTGATGGTTTGTGGATCGATTTTTTTAAAATCAGTTTTGGCTTTTCAGAGGCCTTTCAAGCTGAAGAGCATTGGAACTTCGACTTCTAAAACCCTGGTATGGAAAGATTTTTGTTATCTTTTTCCTATTTAATAATCCTGCTTCTTTGATTTTCAGTACTGGCGGTGAAAGTTGAATGCCTTACCAAAAGTCGACTGTCTAAATACCCTGCAGATTGAGACCCAAGTCATATTTGAAAAAGAAAGCATTCCCACCTGACTTACATGCCTTTGGAAGTGTTGGCTATATCTGAACAATACAGTGTCCTACAGGTGCTTGAAAATTGCACATGGGAAAGGACATTTTACTGTATTAGTCCCAATTTCTGCACAGCTGAGAGAGACACCAGGTGATACCTAATTGCAGCTAGAAATAAAAGCCACATGATTTCAAAGGCAGCTAAACACTTTTATCTGTTCATTCTTTGGAAGTGAGACTGCCTTTTCAGTGCTGCCATTCACTCCTGCTTATCACATTTCCATCCACAAATCTCCCAGTCAAGTCCTTATCTGCAGCTTATAAAGCGCTGTTCTCTGCTTCACCTTTCTTGTGTGAGAAATCTGCAAGCAGGAGTGCACCAAAGCAGCCTGAAAAGAATTTGTAGGCTTCCTACCTATTCATGGGGTTACTTACATCACCTTAAACAATTTTGCCATTCTATCTCTGCTTTTTGTGCTTGTGGAGCTGGGGCTGTGGACACACGGCATTCGCTGTGCTCTCACTAGCCCTTGGTGGAGAGCTTGCTATAGTCTCCATGGGAAAGTCAGCAGTGCCTGCCCCAGATCCAGGGGTGCAAGGACCTGAAGTTGTGGCTGAGCCGCTGGCATTGGTGTGTACATGCTTCTTGCCTATCCAACGGGGTGGAAAAGGTCTCTGATGCCTCATTCCTCACATGGTCTTTTTTTATTTAGCAGTCTCAGGCATCCTGAAGGAGAAAGCTGCCTACAAACCTCTAGAGTTGCAGAAATCTCCCCACCTTCCTTTCTCTGCCTGGCATAGGAGGATGTGTCAGGTGGGACACAGGAGAGTTATGTTGCATACTGTACCTTGGTGACCTTCTCTGGCCTTCTCTGCTAGAGATCAAGCGCTACAAGGAGAGCTGGGGTATACTGCAGAGTAATGAAGGGTTCTCTCGGTTGACAGGTCAGCCAGGATGCTTTTTGCAAAAATAGAGAGACTTTTACAAAAGACATTTCTAAGCTGTGTGTTTGTCTGTTGGTGGAACAACTGAACATGTTATTCTAGTGGTATAAACTAAAACTGCACGTTCTGGCTTTCACTTGTAGCAAAGCCAGACAGAGCACGAGGAGGGAGTTTTGAGTTAAGCACTTGATCAATCATATTGTAAAACCTCAAAACTTAGCCAGAAGGCAACTTCGGTTCAATCTCCAGAAGGGAAGAAGGAGCATACATCATCTGTTGGCCTGCCTTTGCTGGACCTGAGGCTTCATTCATGTGCTCTGGACACATCAATGCACAACAACCCTTCCACCAACAGATGATTCAAGTTTGTTTTCCCCAAAGTGCATTGTTGGATGTGTCGAACTGAGATAACAGCCAGCAGTGGGAAGCACATGGCCTCTGACATGCTGAGTGTGCTTTTCAAATTTTAGGATTGTCTCTTGGCTTTTGGCACTATCATTCAAGGTCCAGTGGAGATCTGGAGTCACAATTTCTGGAAGTCCATGTAAATCTATAGCTTTCAGACCTGTATATTAATTTGTGGCCTCAAGTACTTAATATGAAGGTGTCTGCAAATGCATCTGAACACATCCAGGTGAGGTAAAATGACCTTCACTTCACTATTGTATAAAGCCACATTATGATCTCAGCTTAAATGCTTCCTGCAGACCTGCAGCTCTCTCAAGAGCACTAAGTTGAACTGGAAAAGCTTGGAGGAGTAGTAATGGCTATGGAAGAATGAGGGCCTTCAGAGGAGGTGCTCTCTGGGGTTTGCTTGATGATCTTGTGTGTGATGATCTTGACTCACTGCTATTTTGCACAAAGCAACTAGTAGCAGCAAAACAGTCTGACTGAAGTAGTTTTTACCCAGAATACAATTAAGGTCACTGAGCTTCTTGGCACAGGCTGTTACAAAAGCAAACACGGATTCCGAAAGGGCTTTGACAAATTGTGAGAAGGTCAGTATGTAGTGGTAACCGAACAAAACAAGGGTCCAGATGCAACCTTCTGCTTGAGCTGTTGCTAATGTCCTTGTTTGCCAGAAACTTGGGGGTTTGGCCAAGAGTTACATCCTCTTCTTCCCCGTGCAAGTCACAAGACACTGGGATCTGGATGGAGCTTTGCTCTGACTAATGTTCAGGCTCTAACACTTGGGGTTTACCTGGCAGCAAGTCCCAATGATGTAAATTAAAATCCAAGTGCTAGCACTTGTCAGGGATGTGACATTTGTTTGGATTGTCTTGGTTAGTGTCATTTTTCTTCTGTATATTGAGTTATACACCCTAGTATTGTTTCTGCAGTAAACCAGTCACACCCTGCTAGAATTTTTGTGGCCTACAGATATTCTATTTCCTTGATTCTTGCTCATATATGGTCATGAGACTGAGCAGTGACAGCTGGGGTTTGAAAAAGCAAGCAGTGATTTTCTGTATGCACAGGAGGATACCTTCAGGGAAGTTTCAATTTCAGAAAGTGCTGACCTCTGAAGCCTTTCTAAGATCAGGTCAGGCTGGGCAGCTCAAAACAGAAAGGTCCAAAAACACCAATCACTTGAAAAACTGGTGCTAAAGCTGCCAGAAATAAGTCAACTCTTGCATAAAAGCTGCAGATAATTATTACCTGTGTAAAATGTGATTTGCAAGTTTGCTTTAATCATTATGCAAATGCAAGTTAAGCCCTCACTTATGGTGTGATAGATTTGGTGTCATTTATCCTGTGCAACAGAACCGATTCATTAAAGTTCCCTGACATTTGGCAATCAGCAAAGGTCCAATTTTGTCTCTGAGATGAAATGACTCAAGGCATAAATACAGTGTTTCTTGATCTGTGTAATAATACTGGTGCACAGTTCATGTTTTTAAGTGTTCTTCTAATTAGAGAGAAGTAAAATCAGAAAGCTTATCATAAACTTCCCACCCTAGGTGTTGAAGGTGGGCTAAGTGGGGTTTTGGTACCTCTATGACTATTGAGATAGCATTTTTGGGTGCGGGTGCCTGGGTTGGGCACCCAGACCATGCGTGTTGTGGAGAGATGAAAGGTGAGATGTATGTTGGGGGCTACATTTGCCATCTGCTTATGGCACTGCCGGTCACTGCTGTACTCTGCCGGCAGTGCCAGGCCCTGGGCAGCCATGTCTCTCCTGGGCTCCTTCATGCATTTGTCTCCACCCCCGTGGAACAGAGCCTGACCTTGAGCTGAAATTGTCCACACACAGCATCCCAGGGAGCAGTCAACAAGCAAGATCTCTGGATGTGAAGCAGAACTAGAGATCTCAGTTTTCCTGGGGCAGAGGAGCGGAAGGCAAAGGTTTACAAATCAAACTGCCCGTTGCCTCTGTAGAAGACCCTGTTAAGCAAGTCTGACTGCTCTTGAGCTAGACACAGCTTTCATATCCACCCCCGTGCATCTACATTGTCTACATCAGAGCTGCAAGGACAAGGTTGGCAGACAACATTTTTCCCTGCAGCCAATCGACAACAATTTAGAGCAGCATACATCACTTGTGATCAAAAAGTACCCCTAGACATCACCTGTTGCCACTCAGTAGCCAGGTAGCTTGTCTTCAGGGTTTCTTTTTGCTGGTCACTGTTGTTGGTACCCACAGGTAAGGAGAAGGTCAGAAGGAACCTCTGGCAAACACAGAAGGCCAGAAGGAACCTCTGAGCTGTGTTTTCTTGCTACTTGTGCCTTATCCTGCAGGACTGTGAATGCTTCTCAGAGGTATTTACATCAGTGAGCATTGCATGCCTAAATTAGATGCTTAAGATCAGAGCTTGATTTCCCTGTGGAGAGTGAGACAGACTTGCAGAGCCTTCAAGGTACTTGGAGTGTATGCATTCCTCTGTTGTGAGATTTTTCCTTTCCTGTACATCCATATGACACCCCTAGCAGGGTAGCACCCCAGCCTCCTGAAGTGCTGTGATATATGCCTGGATGCTCACTCACAGTTGAAAGGCCAGGTTAGATGGGAGCAGAGGCAACACCTCACAAGGGAGATGCAGGTGCTGTAACAGTATTCTCTCTACATACTGAAAAATGCCATTTCCAGCCACGAGCCAGGGCAGCTCCAGTTGACTGCAATCCTGACAGTGTTTGCAACACCCCAGTCAATTCACTAGTGCTGTTTGTTTGAACGAGGAGCTCTTTTGTTGCTCTATCAAAGTCTTGCTGACATAGCCTGCAGCTATGAACAAATGTTGTGTGGCTGCAAGCTGGAGCATTGAAGAGACAGGAAGCATGTTCAATATTGATAAAGAGCAGAACGGGGCTTGTTTAAATTGTGCACAGTCAACTTTTCCATAATTAAGGGAGCAACAGACGTGATCTCTCGCCTACAAATGAAGTGACTAACAAAAGCCGGAGACACATATGACATGCAGCCTGATACACGCCTGTGAGCAGAAGAGATGGTGAAAGGGACACGAGATGATTCCTGAGGATGGGCTGTATGTGCCCATTGTTCCTTTGTTTCCAGCTGGCAGCACAGGTGTGCAGAAATCTCGTTCCGCGTTCTCAGCTAATAAACAGTGCATGCCTTGAGCCCTACTGGAAGTGGAGTCTGCTTGTATGAGACTCTGTCTCCTTTGAAGTGCTCTTGTTTACGCTGGAATGATTCAGCCTGCAAATGGAGTAGAGTAAGGGATCAAACCCATCTTTATGCACAATCCCTATTCATGGGTGCTAATGGATGTATGTGATTCCTTCCTTCCTATCTTGAGCTTTATTCTACGTTTGTTCTTGGGAATGTGTGCCAGGGAAAGGTCTGGGTATGTGTCTTAATAGAATGAAGACTTCTGGGCAGGGAAAAATGGGACTAGGGAACTGTTGGGAGAGATAGCTTGGATGCTGCTGGATTTGAGTGTGTGATTTACTTCTGACACTCATCAGTGCCTGATGTGTGTAGGTTACAACTGCTACATTAGAGTTGTGCTGACATGCTAACCATCCTTTTCCAAATGTCACTTGCTCTGTATTCCCTTCTTTCTAAATTTTGGGTGCCTTTCTCCAAGCAGAACTTTAAAAAGATTTTGCAAACCCCTCCCACTGCACCAGGCTGTTTAAAGCCATCATCCCATGGTCCATGCACGCTCGTCTCATCCTGGAGTCCCTGTGAAGTTATCAGGGTTTCTCTTCAATGTTCTTCTGGTCATTGAGGGTTCAAGCATGCTGATCTGCTCACAGGATGAGGGCCAGCATGGGCAGCCTGCTATCCTCAGATCTCATTGAGCACTGTTTAAAATGGGCACAGGCATCCAGGTCTGTGCCAATGTTGTAATTTAGCAGCTGGCATATTTAAATGCTTGCAAGTGGGATCAATCTTTTTTTAATCATTTATGTTTAATTATTGTTTCCAGCTAGTTCTCTTGCATCTCATTGCTAGCACTTTTCTAAAGAACAGTTTTTAAGCTTGAACTGAAAACCCTAGTATTACCCAGCAAGGAAGAGCTTACACCACTTCAGTTAGGAGACTTGTCTCATGCTTGGAGCTCTTGGGCAGGTTAAGAGTTGAATTTACTGAATTATTTTTGGATGGAAGATATCTGGTCTGACTTGTGCTTACAGCTGGGTCATCTTCATCTTGCCCAGTCAAATTCTGATTGTTTCCAAAGAAGAAGATTTCAGAGTCCTAGTTATATCACCAGGTGGTCCCCATGCTGTACTGCTGTATCGGGTTATCCCATCCCAGATTCAGGACTTGGTATTTGCTGTGTTGAACTCCACAAGGTTCCTGTCAGCTCGTCCAGGTCCTTCTGAACAGAGCCCCACCCTCCACCATGACAGTCACTCAAGCCAGTCTGGTGGTGTTGCAAATTTGGTGAGAGTGTGCAGAGAGCTGGCCAAGAAGGAATGATTGTAGGATGCAGTGTGTTGCTATTTGATGTAATGGATCATACATAGGAAAGATTTGAGTCCTCCAGGAACCTTCCCTGGAAGAAAAGGAGCTTTGCTGTGTCAAGAGTCTCAGGGTGGCCTGTCTCTCTGGATATTAAGGTATGTATTGCTTTTTGGTTGTCCTGGAAAGAAGAGCATTCACCAGGGTCACTGTTCAAAGACCCTTGCTATTCTATGTGTCCAGAAGAAAACACGAGGGGCTCACAAAGCTTTTTGGCACCCACCCTATTTCCTAATAAACATTTAATTTCTCATTAAGTAATTAACATTTAATTGATATTGCTCAGTATAATTGCCTTTTCTGAACTCTCTATTTACCTGGGCTATGGAGAGAACAAACATTAAAGACCCAGCCGATTTCAGCCACCTGATATAAGCCATTTACCTGCCATTTTATAGGATAATTCAGGTAGAAGGGGGCCTCAGGAGGTCTCTAGTGCTCAAAGCAGGGTCAGCTATGAGATCAGACCAGATTATTGTACATGCTATGTTGAAGAAAGTGTTTTTGTTCCAAGCGTTGTATTTGCTCATGGTGTGAACACGTCCAGAGAGTCTGCATGCCACCCCACACATGCTCACACTCTATGGGGATGCAAAGATGGAGCAGGCTCCTTGCTCTCATTGTAACGTCCCCACAGGTTGTGAAATGTGGCACTGTGTTTATGAATGACTTTGGATATCAATGTGTTCAATTGCAACATGCATTACCCTATCAACCTCCATCTATTGAGAAATGAAAAATTATGGATGCCAACCCATCCTTCACTATTCAAAGCATGAAGGAAGATGATGATGGTAATTGGGTGTTTGCTGTCTAAAGGAGGAAGTTTGTAATCCATTGCTATCACTGACATGATGCCTCTGTAAACCCCCAAGCCATGATTTATCTCAGCCATTTAATATCTGTGTGGAGGGACAGAATGTCGTATTCAGGATGAGCCATTATGAACTGTCTGTTTGGGAATACAGAACGTTTTATAATCTTCTGTGGATGCATTTTACTTAAAATGAAGGAAATTAATGGCTAAATTCTACAGAGAAATAATGCTTGATGCGATGCACTGTTTGAAGGACAGTGCTACATGAAAGCTGAAATTGTCTTTCTCTTTCAGCATGATATCTGTTTTCTTTTAATCACAGGAATGAAGGACTAGAGTTTCAGCCTTAACTGTTAATTTCCTGTCTATTGTCTATTCAAACAAGATCCTGCTGTATCTCTCATAATAAATACGTTTAGAGACGAGGCTGAAACCTGGGTCTGCCCTCTACCCCTCTTCCAAGGGCAGCTAACTCCTGCAATCTGGGACACCCTTTCCATGCGGTGCAAGGGCTAGAGCAGCCTCCTGACTTCTGAAAGAATGGGGGCTGAAGCACTGAGGAAAGGGCAACAGAGAATAAAAATGGGCACCAGAGGATAAAAATGGCCCATAGAGCCACGTGGAAATTCGGGTGTGAGAAAGATGCCAGAACATATTTAGCAACCGGGCCAGGGGAGAGGACACAGGAAGACAGGGAGCGCAGGGGCAGTGCAGAGCCCTGGGCACAATTGCTGCCACGAGTGTTTTGGCGCAGCTCCCACACAGTCTGCGTTTGAGAAGGAATTGCTTGAGATTGTTTGAAAAGGGGTATTTATAGTAGCCAGAGGGTGCCCTAGGCTAGTCCAGTGCTCTGTCCTTGTCCCACATTAATGGCAGTAGTTAATAGAGCAGGACAGAAATATTAAGGGCAAATTGCTATTTTTTTTTTTTTTTTTTTTTTAAATTAAGGCTGATACCTATGTTTTATTTCTCATCAGAATTTTTGGTACCCTGTAGTAGATACTTCAGAAAACTTTGTCTTAAAAAGGTACTGGTTTTGATCTGACACACCTACATTTACACTGATCAGTCATGGGGAGCTACTGTGGGGGTAATATTTTTTTCAGATGAGCCAAATAAATGTCTAAGGCTTGATGTGGCTTTTTTTTTTCTTTTTTTTTTAATTTATTTTTAAGCTTAGAATTCTGGAGAAAAAGAACAGTGATCTTATAGGAATCCAAAACTGTGATGCTGAAGCTCTTGAATTATTCATACGATCTTATTCAATGCACTGTGATTATTTCTGATGCTTCAAACTCCTGGATAGCTTTTGATGCCTGTATTATTTCTATGTAAATTCCAGCCATTAGTTGGTTTTATCAATAAGGTTCAGATTGAATCATGCCTCCACTGCAAATTAATGCAGGCTTGACAAATGGAAGAGATTTGAAGTATCAAACCACAGACTGTTAGACGTGGGTTTAGAACAAAAACATATATATGTTATTTCAAGCTTTAGAAGGTGGTATCTTAAAATATTAGCTTGTGTAGGGACATTTAGCAGATTAATGCACATGGGAGACTGAACTTAACTTCAGGCTTGAAAGGTTTTTAAGATGTGTAGATAGACTCCCAGTTCTGCCATGCACTCTGTACTTCACTGTTTCCAGGCTGGAGACCAGAAAATGTTACACTAGTTATTGACTTATTGTCACTATATCTAATTAAACCACAAAAATTGTTTTCAAACAACGTTAAAGATCAGTTTTAAACTCATAAAAGTAGGAAAATCAGGATAGGATTGAAATTGTCTCTCTAATTCACCCCAGCATGCCTTTGGGCTGTCTTTTGCAGAAACGGCATGTGTCATTGATTAGAGCCTACCCAGTGCAGAGACTCAGTGGGAATGGCATGGCACTCTGAACACTCAATTCTCATGCCCTTCTGCGTGAGACTCTGCCTTTAATATAATTTTATTTCATTATTGTAGTGTTAATTTCTTTCAGACTATTTTTTTTTTAATTTTCCTTTCTTTTCTCAGCAAAGTAGGGGCAAAAAGATGATCAGCTTTAATGGTTAGAAAAGTTTTCTGGGCAGAGCAGAGTCAATGCCATGACCGATTGAAGCCTGCAGGCACACAAAGCTGTACCTGCAAATCTGGTCAATTTGTTCTCCTAAAGCAGTGGTGAAACTGGTTTAATTACTAATGAAAACTTACATCTGGTCTGGCGTAGTAAACTGTGGGAGACGTTGTTATAGAAAGCAAAGGAAACCTCACTTCCCCTGGTATTGACCACTACAATGTGTCACACTTAAGTAGGAGAAAATATTAAATGGAAACTGGAGCAGTAAAGGCCAGGAAGAGAAGTTTTGACCTTTTGTGGAAATGGAGGATGGTAGCAAGCTCCAGATGTGAATCTGGTCTCCTCTAAAGTAGAGCAGATGTTTGAACCCATGTTTACTGCAGAGACAAGTTACACCTACCAGGTGGCAGAATCAGAGTCATCTGTAAGCCTGTTCTACCTCTAAAACATATCCTGCTTCTCTCTTATGCTCCCTCTGCCTGCCTGTCTTTTAATCAGGTATTTAAATCTCCTCATTAAGTTTTCAGCACACTCCTTCCCCAGCTGGAAGAGAGATGTTGTGGGGAGCAAATGGTAACAAGATGAGCAAGTTTATGAAATTTTAGTGGAGCACTGATCCCTCAGCCACCCCCCAGGGCTGCCCACCAAGCCTGCAGGCTGGGTTCAGTGTCAGTGCTCTAAACAGGCAGTAATTCAGCAGACTCTCTGGAACAGATGCCTACAAAACCTAATCCCCCTGAATTACATGGGATTGTGCTGTTGACAAGCACATGAAGAAAAGGGGGTGGGATAGGAAAAGTTGCTTCCAAGTTGTTTCTGCATATGCTATTTTTCAGGGATTTAACAGAGTCCCACAGGCAAATGCGCTCCAGTTTGTGGGAGATGGGGCTTAAGCTACCTTGAGTTAATTCAGGATTTATACCCAAGTCTCAACAGAGTAATTTATGCAGAGATGACTGAGTAAAGGGAGTCAGCATCTCCCCTGGCTGGACTTTGTTCAAGAGAAGACTATTTAGTGTGTAGGTGCTGGGACAGAATTGGTGGATTCAGTGGTAGACATTGCCGGGCAGGAGGAAAGGGAATTAAGCCCAGTTTGTCCCTTGATATTTTCTCATGGTCAGTGCAGGCAGCTCTCCCTGGAAGGTCTCAGGTTTGTTGTCTTCTTAACATCTGTTGTTTCTTACCATCCCCTTCCTGGGAAATGTGCACAGGCACACTGATGCTGCTGGACCACACAGCAGACGGGGGCTAGAGATGCAAAATATCAGCTTACATTTGCCTGTTGTGGACTGCCAGGACTCTTCTCACCCCATGCACTTTTTCTGCTTGCTGCTGCTTGGAAATGGACTCCTGCATTTTTTTGGTCCAGTGGGGAAAATTCTTGGCTGCAAAGCTGGATCGTGCAATATGGTCCACAGGCCAGCAAGGCCTGGCCAGTTTCCAGGCACAGGATCTTTCAGATGTGGGGGATTTCCATTGAGGGTATTGTGCTGCCTCTTCAAATGTTGAGAGAGATGCATTTTGAGAGTGGGTCTTGCTGATAATCACCCTGAAAGGAGAGAGAGAGAAAAAAAAAAAGCATGTGCTACTTTCCTACAGAGGCTGCTCCCAAGCCCTGCAGAAGGCTGGGGTCTGAGATCAGCCCCTGGACTCCTGCCCAGAAATAACTGGCCATTGGTATGCCTACAGTGTTTTGGGGCTTGTCTGTCCAGCCAAAAGGGCAGCTGTTGCCTGTATTTCCACAGGCCAGAGAGTGAAATGTCTAGCTATACCAAAAAGCCAAAAAAGATTTCATCTTAATATGTTTTTAGGCATATTGAAGAGGGTGTCTGATGCTGTTTGGTTCTTCCCTACTTAAGTATTCTTACTGTTTTACAGGAATCTAAAACACCCCTATCCCTATTTTCTTTTCTTTCTCAAATGTTATAAGCCTTGTGTTATTAAGGGAAGAAGAAATACCTCAGCGTGTGTTTCAGGCGTTGTCAGAGTACTATGCTGCACACTGCAATCAGCTCTCCTGGTAGATGTCACGTCCATGGGCATCAACTGCCATACTCAATGTCTAGTCCTTTACAGCCTTCAAGAAGCATGTCTCTTCCATGCCAGCTGAAAAGGGGTCTTGCTTCTCTTTCAGCAGCATCAGGAGAAGAGGCAACTACACACAAACCACCAGGGTTCATCCCACAGGCAGAGGAGAATAAACCAGAGGATTGTTATACATCTGGTCTTTGTCTTTCTAGGAAAGAAACCTCAAGAAGGAGTTGCTTAGCCGCCAGGAAAATTGCAGGTCCCATTCCCTTGTGAAGGTGATGAACCACTTTCCATCCATGGCAGCAGGTCCAGGAAGGAAAGGCTGTTAGGAAAGGAGTAAGTAGTGCAGAAGAAGGTGTTGGTGGTGAGTGCTGATTTCTATAATGAGAGGTCTTGCTGGGTTTATTTAAGCACTAAGGGATGCTGTTCCAAACTCACTGTTGTTCAAATATCTACTTCTGGGTAGTGGTTAAATGCTTGCTAGTCAAAGGATTATTTGGACTGATTGCCATGTTTTCTGAAGTTATTCCTTTTGGGGTTAAATGGGTTGTTAGGGGAAGCTGTGTCCACTTGTGCATGGCACTTCAGAAGGGATCCAGATGAGCTCTCTTTTTGTGCTGGGGCACAGAGAAGCGCTTTATTGCAGAAATGTGTCTTATTAATGTAATATTAATGTATTATTAATGTAATATTAAGAAGTTCAAGGTTAAAAGCTTATGCTTGGTCTACAAATGAAACTGAAAGCAATTGATGCAAACAGCTATGTTGAAATACAGTGCCACTGCTCACACCCAGGCTTTCTGTATTGGCTGCACTGTCACGATTATTACTTTGATTTTTTGAGGGTACTCAGAAGAACAGAACTTTATAATGGCTCACTGAATTGAGGATCAGAAAATTTCTCACTTATTTGGATAGAAACAGCCTCTACGGCTCTCTGAAGCAATGAGTTGCTTTGATACTACATGAGCACATGCTGGTAGATTCCCATTTCTCATAGAGCTTCCCCTCCTAACTACTATTTCATCCTGCTTTGCAGCTGAAGTGCTATGTTTTGTTCCTCTGTATATTCTACTTTACTATCCTTAAATATTTGAGCACTGTTAAACTTACTGAACTTACTGGATGATTTCTAGTTTGGTTTTTTTTTTTTTTTTTTTTTTCAAATTGCTTCAGGACTTATGTATCCGAAGGGGAAGGTAGCAGGGATGATGATAAAAACAATAGATTTCAAAAAGATAGATATCAATCAAATGAAATTTGGTAAATCTGATGTTCCAAGAGTTAAAGCTGACAGAAGATAAAGTCGTCAGGTCCTCCGAGTAAGCAAAGTACACAATTCAGACTGTCCCAATGAAAGAAAAGGAAATTCAGTAGGTGCCAAGCTGGGTAGATGAAGAAGAGTTTTTCTCTAACTTTAACACCAGACAGAAAAACATAGAAAAAAAGAAGAGGTCAGATTTCTAAGAATAAATCTGAAAGAACAGCACAAGCATTCAGGGATAAAACCAGAAAGGCCGAGACACAAAATGAGACCTCAAAGATAACCAGAAATCATTCTGTAAGAACCATTAATAGAATGAGGAAGATCAAAGGGAGGATTGGTCTGCTAGTCAATGGAGAATGAAAGCTGTCTGCAGATAATTACAATAAGCTTGAAGAATACTGGAGAAAGAAAAAAATGTGGGTTTTTTTTTTTTTCCTCAAAGTAGCTTGGGAATTATACTCCAGTCGATTAACAACAGTTCTAGATGAAAAAAAAAAATAAAATGAACCATAAAAAATTGTCTGTGACATTTACAAAAATAATTGGAAGATGAATAGTAGTCAACATAGGTTGTTCAAAAATAAGTTATGTTAAAATCATTTTAATATCCTCTACTGCAAACCAAACCCTTGCGGATTGGTTTAGGAACAAAGGCCACATAGCTTGATTTAAAAAAAAAAAAAATTTGCTTAGTAACTTTGCAGCAGGCATAAAGCTGACAAGGACTGCAGGCATGTTGGAGGTAAGGGTTACATTTATGTGGGAAATTCAAGAAATGTCTGAAAACCAGGGTCAAATTCAGCAGGGGACAAGTACAAAGTACTCATTGCCAGAAACACTTTGCTACACAAATAGGCTGGGCAGCAGCTAGCTGGAAAGCAGTTCTCCAGAAAAGTATCTTTTGCTATAACAAAACAAAAAATTAACTGAAAGTGGGCATTTGCATGCTGCTGTGAGAAAGACATCCCTCTACCAGGTTCAGGCAGGAGTGGTCTCTGCCCTGCTCAGCGTGGGAATACTGTGGCCAGTTTTGATCAATGAGTTGTGGATGGACAGGACAGAGTTCAGTGTCCTCTGTGGGTTTTTTTGCCTTTTTTTTTTTTTTTTTTTGC
This sequence comes from Pedionomus torquatus, assembly GCA_013398155.1. Classification (NCBI taxonomy): domain Eukaryota; kingdom Metazoa; phylum Chordata; class Aves; order Charadriiformes; family Pedionomidae; genus Pedionomus; species Pedionomus torquatus. The sequence goes on from VZRU01000583.1 coordinate 103,831, forward strand.
TTTTTTAACCTCTGATCCACGAGTAAAAGTGGAAAGACCTGGGGTTATGTAGTGACAGAAAAAAAGGCTGAAGCCTGATGACAACCTTCAGGTACACAAAGGGCCATTTCAAAAGAGGAGAAGGTTTTCTGTGTTTGTGATGGTTAGGGCAAACAGTAATGTAATTAAATTAACATCAGGGAAATTTAACATCAGGCATTATAGCACTGGAATGGGTTGCTTGGAGAGCTTGTGAAGTTCTTATGATTGTGGTGTCTTTAGGAACAGATTGGACAAACATCTGTCAGGAATGACATGTGCCCATACCACCTTCGAGTAAAGGCTTCTTTGATTCCTTTCAGGGCTACTGTTTGATGATTTTGTCCAAATGTAGAGATGTAAGTGACTTACTGGGAGGAATTCTCATGGCCATGTCGTTATCTCCTTCCTGAGAAGGTACTACTTTGCATAATTCAGTTCATTTAGTGCTATTCACTTATGTGTAATTAAATATGTGATGTGAGCAGGGGCGAGGGCAGTTGTCAGACCCCATTATGGGAAGGCTTGGCTCCAACTGATCAAAGACGCCATCATTTGGACAGTATACATTCTGTTAAGGCAACATGATGCTGTTTGTCACTAACTCTTTTACTTGCTATTTCCTTCCCTAAATATGTTGTCTTTATCTGACAGAGCCTGGGGAGCTGTAAACCTCTGAAGAAATTCTCCATATGCTGATGATTTTCAGGGAACTCTGCCATACATAATTTCTGATAGGAATGTTTGAATAGAGAATTAATTTGCTTTGGGTCCTTGATTATTCTGTCTTGCAATAAGAAGAGTATTGGCATCAGGCTGAAAGTTAAACAAGGCGCTAGTTTCCCTTTTCTCTCTCTCTGTTCTTCACATCCACAATAGGACTGTTGGAGTTGGAAAGCAACGCAGATGGGATGTACAATGATCGCAAAAAAAAAATCAGTATTGTGTAGCTGAAGCAATCTTTTAATTCCGGGAGTTTCTAATGAGTAACGAGACCATGTTTCATATAACTCCTGTTAACATGGCAACATAGGAGCCTGCATCTGTCTGCAAGCAGAGAGGCTTCAATAACACGTGAGTAAATTACCTCACGCATTTCTCTCTGTGAAACAACAGACTTCTCTTAGGAGAGATAAAAGGATCAGGCAAGAGCCCTGTGAATTGCTTAAAAGTGTCATAAATAGAGGAGAGGGATGGATTAATCAAAATCATGACACTTGAAAAGATTTAGATTCATGGATTTTCAGTCCAAAACATATAATCAAATTATAAAAAATCACAGCCCTGGCCATCCACCCTCACCCAATGAATCCTTTCTCCATAACTTCTGTTTGATTTCTGTCTTCACTAGGGTGCTGAGGAGGCAGAGTTTACCCCCACTGGGAAACTTGTTTCAGCTGTTTGAAGACACATGTTTATAATGATGACAATTATTTTGATTTGCCTTTTCTTCAGTTTCTGAGCAGTGAATCTTGCTGTGTTGCAGTGAAAAGCTCTGGTTTTAGTCCTGGAGGTATTTACAGATTGTATCTCTGCTGAAGAAACTTAGAGTACTATAGTAAATTATGGGCCAAATTCTGTATGCTTTCTTTTGTGAAAAGGCTTATATGAAGGCAATGGACCATCGTCTTAGAATACAGCTTGACAAGTGGTGGCCTTGTTTGATACAACTCTCTGTTTACAGCCACAGTGTCTTCCCGAATAGTAGTGTTTTGTTGTTGTAGGAATTTGATGCGGGAATGGTGATTTGATTGGGAAGCTCTCTAGATAGTATGTTTGTATCATGTTCTGGTCCTCCAAGTATTTTATCTTTAATAACCTTCTGGTTTAAGGTGGTTTTTTTCTTTTTTTTTTTTTTTTTTTTTTTTTTTAGTTTTTAAAGCAAAAACTACAGAAAGGCTCAGTTAAATTCTATATTCACCTTTTCCTTAGAATTTGGAATGCTGCAATAGTGCATATTTTCTGGGCTTCTCTTATGAAGACCTCCACAGTGTCTTAAGTAGGAATATAATGTCACGTCTCAGTCCTTCAGACTTGATTTAAATTTGAACTCATCGGCCAGCAGCTGAAATACAACCACATGCAGATAAACCATAGGTATTAGCCACATTCGAAATTTAAACACATGAAGCAAAGTTTATTCAGTCAGAAGATGTCAGGTTTTGCCAGAATTTGGCAAGTAACATGGCCAACTATATACAGCAAGTATTACAGCACCTTTAAAGACAAACCAGCCCATGGATCGCTTTCAAAGGCAGTATAGATTTTGTAAGCAGTACACTAAAATAGATCAGAGTGACCTTTTAGCTATGTTAGAAAATATTTAGATAAAATTTTAAAGGAACTGCTGTATTTGGCTATTCATTAAACGTATGAATCTGTGTGATCTGTCTTTGCCCATCTGGAGACTGCAATGTTAATGAGTTAACTGCCTGAACACAGTCTCTATAGAGTCACTTGGATAATTTGAAGCAGTGTCGTTTCAAACTAAGGATAAATACAGCTTTGTATAAAATGAGTTCTTGTTCCAGCAATAATTGCTTGTGTGCTATATAAGATGGTCTTGAATCACCCATCAGACTTATTCCCAGAGCAGTAAGCGATATGGGTTTCCATAAAGGGGCAGTGCATCTACTATTAGATTTACTAGTTTTGTGGGGTGTCAGCACATGGAATCAATTTACTTCAGCAATCAGAGACTCTTTTTATAGCAGAGAAAGCAGCTAGTGGAAAAAGAAAGTGTATACAATTTATACTGCACTTCCACGTTTAGGGTACCAGCAAAGTGCCTTTCCTAACACAGGTTATTTTGTGGTTATTTTGATGTTGTTAATGATAACACTTCACGAGAAATAATTTCTTCCTGTAGAAATTAACTGTTTGTTACTGTGGAACCAATTTGTTGTGCTCATAACAGGCTGCTTTTCTAAGTCTCAGGCTGTTTTTCTAAGTCTGCAAATCCAGATTCACCAAGGACGCATCTGACCAAAAATAAACATCTGCACTCCTGATGCTGTGTATCTTGACCTCACTTTCAAAGGGGAATAAGAAATACTTTAGGGCATGAGATCTCTGATCTGCTTGTGGACAAGCAAGGAAAATATTAATATTTAACATTTTAAATAAGGTATTAAGAAATTAATAATTTTCTAATTGTAATATTAAGAACATATATGAATTAACAAAGAAAATCCAACTGATTGTTTATCAGTTGCACTTAAATCTGGTCAGGTGAATAGGGTTACCCCAGTTAATCCATAAAGAAGAACTCTGCTTCAACATTCTTGGATTGAGGAATCCTGTGTAAAGGCAGTTTTGATGGAGCAGATTCTGGCAGGTCAGAAAAAGGTAAATCCTTCCCACAATAAAGGGAAAGACTGAAATTTCTTTCTTGGTAGAAGATAGCTCTGCTTTATAATAAGGATAAAAGTCAACTGTATTAGGGGGTTGAGATCCAGCATTGAGACTTCCAAGGCAAGGTCAGATACAGTGCTAATTTCCAGTGTAATCACAATTGTTTCAGGTAGGTGAACCCCTGTTCTGATATAATCCTGGGCAGTTAGGGAACAAGAAGATTTCTCCTTCATAATGCTTCTTCATCCCTTTTAATTATCAATAATTACAAAAATAAAGAAGGAAATCTCTTGCTTATAAGAGTTATGACCAAGTGTCTGTTCCTCAAGGTAAACATCTTGAAATACCATGTGAAGCTGACAAAGACAAAATTCAGATGGTGACTAATACTCCATTGGGTTGGAATCTCTCCAGAAGTCTTGAAATCAAAGCTTGTTTCAAGTCAATGTGTGTTAGGGCAAAATGCAACTAATAAGTGAATAAGACAACCAATGCGTTTAATGTGACAGCACCACTTTGGGTATTTACATCTGTCTTAAGAGAGTTCAGTCAAGATTGGACAAAGCATTTAAATCACCAGCAAATCTGCAAAACATTTCCATAACCTGCCAGAATAACCCTTTTGTCTCCAGCTAAACCCCATCATTTATTGAACCTACAGTGACTTAAACACCACTTTCCATCAAAAGTAACCAAGACGCAAATAGTTTTGTCTTCATGTAACCAAGGCAAGAAAACATTAACCAGCTGGTCCACATTCAGGAGCATGTGTAACCATCTGGAGGGAGCCCCAGACTTCAGTGCAGCAGCTCAGTGTGGGACCAACCATGACTCAGTTTATGCCTGCCAGAATCAACACTCAGTGACTGGAATGTGTTCAGAACTTCCTTTTAACAATTCTCCAAATACTCTTTACCAGGCACTAATGTGGCCTTATTTCTATGAGCCAAGTGGGACTTGTATGGTTCTGGCTGGCAAAAGCTGGTGTTGGGTGGTCCTGCAATGTTGGTGGTCTTGGCACATGGATTTCAGTTCTGGGAATAAGTGATCTTAGGATCCATTCTGCATGATGGCTGTTCTTGCTGAGGTTGAGTGATTACTGGTGTTGTGGGGTCAGAAATGAGAGAATTGCCCATTTGTGTTTACATTTCTCTTCATGCTCTGGCAGCTTCGTATTCTTATTGGTAACATTTTAGGATAGGTCTGTGGTTAACTACAAGTGGCTCCTGTTATCTCTGTCTTCGTGAGAGTGGTGAAGGTAATTTCCTTTGGCTTTAAAGTTTCTTGTTTTTTGGTAAAAGTTTTCTTGTTTCTTTTTGGATATAGAATTCATTCATCAAATTAGTTAAAAATGCAATTCGGACATTAGCAGATATATTGAAGTTTACCCAAACACATGTCTAACAATTCAGCTCAGGCAGTGTTTGAGATCTTCCTGATGTCTGATGTGAGCACATGAAGCCATAGAGATGCTATGCTCACTCTCAAGCACTTAACGGGCTTTCAATGCAGCTTACCATTTATCCTGTGGGTTTTGCACCTGTAATTAAATTAAAGGCGATGAAAGACTCAATTTAGTTACTAATCTACAGCTAATTTAGTGTTACTGTGCTTTTTGGTATGTCCAAAAATGAGCTTTCGAGTGTGTCTCTAGAATGTTGGCATGGAGAATGGCAAAAAAGAGGAGTGGTGTCCAGGCCTTATTTGGTACATCAAGCATAATGAATAAGCTAAATCAGACCTGAAGAAACCTTTACACACTTTGCTGACAGGTTGCCCGTATGACAAATCTATCCCTTTGAATCCAGAAGGACTGCTTGTAAGAGCATCCAGTCATCAATTTGACTGAGTTTGTGTTAACTAACCTGACTTTGGAGAGTTTTTGCTTTCAATGGAAATACAGACCATTATTTATGTTGAGGCCACTTTTCTGAGTAAATTAAGAATATCAGTACATCTTCTGCTAACTCCCTTATTTAAGTGATAAAAAGTTGAAAAGATATACACTAAATAGTCATATAGAATGAGAGAAGACAGTTTTATTCATGAACAAATTCCTGTGCTCAGGTCACTTTACTGAGGAGCTGAACGGACTATAAACTGTTAGTATTTAATCCTTAAATATCCTGTTACCTCCTTCCACATTAAATTATTCAAGACTTCTGTGTGAAGGACTGCATAAAAGATATGAATGTTCTTTTCATTGTGCCACAGACTTTAAACTGGAAAATGATTACCCCTAAACTATTTGTTCCCTTCTGTATTTTCGAGTCATCAGCTCGAACTTTGTCTGGTTTTGCATGAGTTTGAAATAATATGGTATAATTTATCTGTTGTTTACAAGGGCTTTTGTAAACCAAATCACTGGACCTCTTAAAAAAATTGCAGAAAGCTTGCTGCAACCTGTAATCATAGAAGAATTCGTATTAGACCAGAGTAGGATTAATAATGCATGTAATTATAATACACAATTTTCTTTAGGCTTTTCTAATTATAAAAAAATTACAGATAACATCAACAGTGTGATTCTGAAATGCCTCGCATTTATTATGTAGCTCTCTTAATCAATGCTCTGCCACTGGAAATCAAGTCAGAATGTTATTATGGTCTCTCCTTCTGGATTTAATTACAGCAGTAACTCATGGCTCAAAGTCTGGGCAAACACACCATGCAGTTTATAGCTTTGAAGAACAGCTATTAATCCTGCCGTCTACCTCCCAGTACAAGCCAATGAAAGCTTTTTGAAAATCTTTATGCCTGAAGATAAACACACACTTACATACATGCGTAAGGTGGGGGTGCAGGGAGCCCAGCCACCCTGCCTGTTCTGCGCACACGCCGCAGAACCTCCTCGAGGTGTACAAACCTCTGAGCTTTTGCCACCCAGACTGAGCTATTGTCTTGCACCCTTAGCATTTGTGAGAATGATTTCAGGATGGCAGCTCCTGCCCATTGGTAGCTTGGAGTCAGGATAAGGAAGGCTTTTACTATATAAATAAGGTCGATGAAGATGTGTACATCTGTGCCTCTGGTATTTTATTTTTTTTGGAATCAGTTTCCATCATGCATCTCTAACCTGACAATTAGCTGCAAATGGGAATAATGCACTTTTCCAAGAACTTGAATTAATATCAGCAACTGCTTTTAGTTTTGGCAGCAGCCAGGGAGGATGTCTCTCCCTCCAAAGAAGAAACATGCTCAGCCACATGCAAGCAACTGGGAGGACAGGGCTGCCAGAGAGGTCTGGGGAAGGGTGAGGCAAGGCATGCACAATAGTGAAGACGAACATGAATGCTTGTTTTTTGATGCTAACTCTTTTTAAGAAAATCTTGTCATGAAAAAGGAAGGACAGTTAAAATACCCTACTAGTGCCTGTGTCTTCCAAAAAAGGATCTAAACTGTGGTAAGATTCACTTGTCTTCTCAAGCCACCAAGTTGAGCACCAGGTTTCTATATGCTCAATATTTTGAGAAAGAGTAAATTGAAAAATAACCTGCCTGACTATTTTAATGTGTGGTTTATTTGAACTCACCAGGGTTGCGAGAGTCATCTGCTTGTGTTCCCAGCTGGATGCCTGGACCGCCAGCCATTTGGGAAGCTGAGGGAAGAAACCAAGGAAATATTTGCATTTGACTGATGGAGCTTACAACCACACCACAGTCTGCTCTGCAAGGTTATCAGAACTAGTCAGAAATGTGGTTTTTTATTATTTTTTTTAACCTAAATATTATTTCATCAGAACCTGCCAATTGTTTGAAGCGGAAAGTAATGACAGGAAAAGATAAGCTTCAGCAGATAGGTCTGTTTGAAAGACAGTGTTACTTCAAAATTGATATTCTGAAATGGCCACATGCCTCCAGGAAACAAAAAGAAAAAAAAAAGATTGGTATTTCACTGAAACTTCTCAGAAACATAGACATGAAGTGCTGTAACTCACCAATCTGAGTTTTGTGTGTTTTTGGTTTCCTAGCCCTTTCCACATTGCAACATTTACGCCTTCGTGGAACAAGTTTCTTTTGGCTTTTCTTTTTTTTTTTAAATTTTCTGAGAGTTGTCTGTAACAGCAATTTTTTCCCAACCCTGGTTTCCAACTTATGTTCCAGTGGAACCTGGGGCCCTTTTCACCCCAGTAAACCAGACAGGAGGGGACAAAGGCACAGCAGGACTGAGTACAAGATGTTTTGTGTGAAACAGGAGAGGACAAGAGTAGAAAAAGCACTTGGGTATGAGCGCAAGCTAAGTTGACAGTGAAAACATCCCTTTACTCTCATCTCATCTAACATGAGCCTTCTGAAAGCAAGTTCTCTTGCCAAGCATCTAAAACGGTTGTGCAAGCTTCCACTGCCCTGCCCAGGGAGAGCTGAGCACCCACTCCCAGCAGTGAGCAGCGTAGCGCTGCCCTTTTTAACATTTGTCTCCTTTGGCTACAGGAGGAGCTCTAGGAAGACTAAATATCAAGGATGTGTAAATGGCATGAAATGAGCACCTTTGTGCTCTTTCTGCTTGGCAGTCTCTTAATCTGAAGGAAAAGCCTGAGAAAAATAAGACTAATTAATCCCAACTACTGTGGAAAGTGTAATTTAAATTTTTTCAGAGATTGACATTGCTTAGGCTGAAACCTGCCTCAGCCTCCCCGCCCTGCCCCCCCGCCCCAGCTTCCATCCCCAGACACAAGAGTATTTGTGTTTTAGACAAGAAAATATACAGCCAACTGTATTTTCTAAATTTGCTTTCAAACTCATCACAGGAAATAGATCTTACGGGAAACAGAGGAAATTGGTAACTCTACCATATTCCCACAAAAAGCTGTGGGAAGAGTCTTCTGGATTGAATCCATTCTGCTATTTAGCACTGAGGATACAGGCAAAAAAAAACCCAACCTCCCCTTCCAGCATTCACATCTACTGCTGTAAGGAGCTGTGTCCTTGATGGCAACGAGCCATGGTGTCAGCTCGGAGCAGAACAAACTGGGCTGGAGGAAGAGAGGGCTTCTGGCTGCAGTAGTGTGACACTGACACATAAGGCTTTAATTTCAAGGGAGGAAGTAGAGCAAACAGGATTGCAAAATCTGGTTCCATAATGGTCTGTGATTCTGCTTTCTGTGCTTGGTATAATATTTGTGGTCTCGAAGAAAACGTCAGCTGGTCCTACTTGGTTTGAAGCAAGATGGGGAGGTGGGTGGAGTGCAGAATTAAAGTGTGAACAGGGAAAAGCAGGGATCCTTGATGCATTAGCAGGAACATGAAGAGTCCTGTCCTCTCATCCTGATTGAGAAGAAACAGTAGAGTATTTAAGCATTTCTTCACACATGATTTTTTTAAGGCTGATCTGTCTTTGTCTGTCGATACTGGAAACTTCTTGACATTTGTTTTGCAATATGCACATGAAGACATACACGTGCCCCAGGTCGCACATCTCCAGGTCCCTAGCGGACCTCAGCTTTGGGGAGCTTTGTTTCAGGTTATCCCAACTGTCTGATGAGATGGTTCACAGGCTGCAGGAGGTAATTTGCTCTTGGAACTGAGAGGAGAGCGATCCGTACAGCATCCTTAGAGCAAAGCAACACAAAGAGAAACTATTGCAGAGAGTAATTACTCTCTCGTAATCCTCCAGGCTTGCCTTGCCGCAGCATTGTGCCATGAGATCTGTATGAATTCGGAGGCTTCTGTAATTCCCTTTGCCATTCTCTGATGTGGAGGGGAAGGTTGTTTTCATAAGAAGGCAATCACTTACCCTTTATTTACTGTGAAGGATGAGGACTCCCAAAGCTTTTCACAGTTGGTTTTGTTGTCTAATTATTCTGTGGAAGAGCTTTTCCCGGCAGCACAGGGCTGTGTCCTCTGCAGCAGAGCCTGGGGGACTGCTGCCCTTGCAGAAGGCTTCTCTAGAAGTGAGTGTTACATGGTGGGGTAATACTGCAGCCTAAATGCCTTTTTCACTTTGTTTGTTTATTTATTTTTAATGGCATCACATGAATAAAGAAAGTGCCTTCCATATTGTCTTTTGAAGGCAGATAATTGTGTTGCTGTTGCATTCAGTATCAGCATGTCATGTCCAAATGAATTTACATATATGCATCTTTTCCTTCAAAAAGCAGCCCCGCTGAGTTTTCCCAGTTGTTCAGTCACAAAACGCTGCTGTAAACTAAGTGCTGCTTTATGTTGCCTAAATAGATGTGGGTCCTCTCTTGTTCTCACTGTTAGTTTTATTGTTAAATTGCTTTGAATTTCCAGTGAATTGAAATTCTCATTTCCAAGGAGAAAGAAGTTATTACTTGTAATTAGGATTATTGGGCAGTAGCACTTTTCACTCTGAAGTTAATGAGTTATGATCAGAACATATCCTTTTGTTAGTTTAAAATATTTCCATTGTTATTTTGATATTGTGATTTATTTTTAAAAAAAAAGTGCAAATAACAGTCCACTTAAAACAGCAGAAACATGAATGGCTTCTCAGGCTATATTAAAGTTTTGGATGGCTAAATGTAAGCCTGTGTCACTACTCAGGCTGCAAAGGAGTCCAACTATGATGGGTTTCACGAAGGTAAAAACATAACATGGGGAATGTTGTGCACTCAACTTGGAGAAACTCTTCTTCTTTCCACATGCTTTTTCATTGCAGGGATCCAGCAGGATGTTTTCTGTCACTAAACAGAGGAACAGGCACCACATTTCAGCAATTACACTTAATAAATGGTAAGATTAGGGTAGGCATTGGGCTTGTGTGGCTCAAGGAGGAAAGTTTATACAGGAAGCATAGGAAGCCAGGATGTTGGAAAAAACTTCCAGTAAGGTAGATTTTAAAGCAGTGATCTTCAAAGTCTAGAAACGATTCTTTGATGTTCCAAAGCTTGTAAATGAGACCAGCGTCTGCAGGATGGAACACATATCCAAACAATCACAAGAAATCTAAATTGAATTGTGAAGCAGCAAAACTCTTAAAATAGAATGGAAAAGGGGCATAATTCAGACAGCAAGTCCAAACAACAACATGGGTGTCTCAGATGTTTTTAGTAGACTTTGTACAATAACTTATTAACTTGAAAATAAGCTATTTGAATTGCTAGCTGAATTCCTGAAAAATGAGGGACCTGATGTAAAAAACCAAACCAGAACAAAACAAAACAGAGATGTGGACTTGCAATAAGAATGATTTTAGTCTGTACAGTTTTCTGAAAAGATCACAGCCTCAAAAACAGAGGAACATTTTTAGGTGGGAGGAAGTAATGAAAAACATTGTGAAATGTTTTTGTTGTGGTTTTGTGACCTTTTACCAAGCACTTCAGGCCTGCATGAATCATAGAATCATTTGGATTGGAAAGGACCTTAGAGATAATCTAGTTCCAACACCCCTGCCATGGGCAGAGACACCTCCCACTAGACTAAGGTTGGTAAATGCCCCCTGATCTTGAACACCTTCAGGGTTGGAGCATCCACTACTTCTCTGGCCAACCTGCTCCAGTGTCTCATCACCCTGACAGTAAAGAATTTCTTCCTAATGTCTAATCCAATTCCACCTTATTCCAGCCATTACTCTTTGTCCTCTCACTACACTCTCAGATGAAGAGTCCCTCCACATCTTTACTGCAGGCCTCCTTTAGGCAGTAGAAGGCTGCTACAGGGTCTTTCCAGAGCCTTCTCTTTGGAATAGAGGGACAGAATCACCTCCCTTGACCTGCTGCTTTTGTTGCAGCTGAGGATATTGTTGGCTTTCTGGGCTGCAAGTGCACATTGCCCACTCATATTGAATTTCTCATCAATGAGCACCCCCAAGTCCTTCTACTCAGGACTGCTCTCAATCTATTCTCTGCCCAGCCTGCATTTGTGCCTGGGATTGCAGTGATCCCCAGGTGCAGGATCTTGCAATTGGCTTGGCTGATCTTCATGAGTTTTGCAGAGGTCCACCTCTCAAGCCTGTCCATGCGTCTGGATGGCATCCCTTCCCATTCCCCAGCATGTTGACCACACCACACAGCTTGGTGTCATTGACAAACTTGCTGAGGGTGCGCTCAATCTCACTGTGCATGTCACCAACAAAGATATTAAACAGTGCCAGTTACACTACCAACCCCTGAGGAACACCACTTGTTGCTAGTCTCCATTTGGACACTGAGCCACTGACTGCAACTCTTTGAGTACGACCATCCAGCCAATTCCTTATCCTTATCTCCATTTTAGAAACAATGATGTTGTGCAGGACAGTTTTGCACAAGTTGAGGTGGATGACATCAGTTGCTCTTCCCTTATCCACTAATGCTGTAACACCATCGTAGAAGGCCACTAAATTTGTCAGGCATGATTTGCCCTTAGTGAATCTATTCTGGCTGTCACCAACTGCCTCCTTATTTTCTGTGTGCCTTGGTATAGTTTCCAGGAAGATTTGTTCTGAGACTGGCTGGCCTGAAGTTTCCCAGGTCTTCCTTTTCTCCCCTTTTAAAAGGGGGGATTATTTTTCCCTTTTTCCAGTAAGTGGAAGTCATGGACTACCATGACTTATCAAATGTGATGGATAGTAGCTTAACAAGTTCTTTTGCCAGTTGCCTGCAGTTGCATCTCATTAGGTGCCATGGATTTGTGGACCTTTCCTTGCCTTCTGCAACTTGGCCAGTGGCTAGAGTGCTTAATGTTGAACTGTGGACTTGTTTGCTCTTAGGTAAAGCACACTCAGAGAACATCCCAACTGTGGGCAAACAATACTTGGAGACCTTAGGTAGGTCCTGCATGGCCAGCCAACCTTGGGAAGGCTCTTCAGGCTAACATTTGACTTGATGTATAAATTTGGGCTCAGGTCTGCATTGATGCTTAGCTCTCTGGTTCCTAATGGAATAGAATTAAAAACTTAAATGCTACACTAGTTTTGGATCAGCATTACTGAGAATGTTGGAAGGGGAGTATGTATGAGCAGTATACTCATATTCTTTCTAGAGATGTTTTTGATACATGAAAACCAAATTGCTGAATTCATTTCTGTATTTGTTTATCTTAGAGTGCAGTACATGACTGGGGGATATATCCTAAATCCGTGTGCCTCTCCTTCCTGATGTCTTACCATCAATTACAACATTACTTACCCATGTTTTCTATTTCTAAATACATCTGGAGTTTTGTTTTTGATTATTTGTTGAGACAGAGAATTCTTTTTTGCCAGAGTTTCTGAATGTGCTCTGAAAAATCTTGGAGCCAACCTGTGACAGCCAGAGGAACAAACAGGACTGGACAATGGAGTCTGTGATGTCAAGGCAGTTGTGTAAAGAAATGAGGTAAGATTCAGCATTTACTTCTAATGTACCTTCTTGGGGTATCCTATTGGAATTTTGTACGATAATTGCTTTTAATAAATGGGCTGTGACAAGCAATTACACAGCACTCCACACATCTTAAGAAAGGAAGAACAGAATAATTGAAAATAGGGCTTAGAGAGCTCTTGGGAGGTCACCCATTCCATCTCCTTGTGCAGGTGGGACTGGCTTCACACTAACTACTCCTGGCATATGTTTGCCTCACATGTTTTCAAAAACCTCCAGTGACATATGTCCCACAACATCCCTAGGAAATGCTGTTTAATGTTAGAAACTTCTTTCCTACTGCCTTGCTCAGGTCTCCTTCAAGGCCAGCTCAACACTGTTGTTTCTTTCCAGGCTCCCAGGGAGCACACGGGATGTTCATTTCCTTTCTTCTACAGCTATAAACCCATCTGTCTGGAGACTGCTATTATGATTCCTCTTTGTTTTCTCCTTCCTAGACTAAACAAATCCCAACCTTTTAATCTTTCCTCATAATTCATGGGGTTTAAACCTCCCCTCATTTTTGTTGTTTCTTTCTGGACTCAGACTGACTGATCTGTGTCCTTCCTGGAAGCATCGACCCAAACCTACATTTCAGTGGCTGCATTTTCTCATCCTGATATTTGTTTTGCAAGGGGTGCATTGCTCATTGCAGCAAGGATTTTCAGGAGCCTTTGTTAAAACAGCCCTTGGTAAACACCCAGTCTTGGCTCTCATGTGGTGTTTGGATAGACGGCACAGACTAGAGGAGCTTCAACATAGAATCATAGGATTGTCTAGGTTGGAAGGGACTTTTAAGATCATCTAGTCCAACCATCAACCTAACTGTGATAAAAAAACATCTTTGCTGAACTCCAGTACCCTAAGTGCAAAATTTTAAATGGGAAGAGAAGGTGGCAGGTAGATGGTAATAATACATAGTGATACCATTCTTAAACATGTCCAATTCTTAGAAATACCTTTTACTGGTCTCTGTTGCTTTTCAGCAGTCTATTTAAGCTGAAATTTCTCAAGCAGTGAATCTATAGAAATGACTTTCCAATGCGAGCCTCTGAGCTTAAGAGCAGGTTAGGAGAGCCAACTATGACAGCTAAATAGCCCTACAAAACTTGCATTGTATGTATGTCAGTCAAGAGGATTCTCCCCTCCTGGAAGAAATACTGGTATTTTTAGCTTGTATTACACTATTTGAATCCTGAAATCTCCATTAATGGTGGTAAAACACCCACTAAGGATCACAGCCAGGGTGTCTTGCAGTAGGTTTCTATTCCAGTTGAGTAGGATTAGTATGGAAAGGGTTTCTCTTCCCGAAGCAGCCAAAGGACTAGATGGCTTTTCCAGTTACACTGTACTCAAAAAAGCCTCCAGTGCCCTTAGGGTTAGGCAACCTAAACATCATCATCTAAGTGCAGTTTTTGGCAAAAAAATGTCAGCAGATAATGATTTGATTTGATAAGAACTTCATTAATTTGAGAGGGGAAAAAAAAGTTATTTGCTATCCTTTCCACCCGTAATGTTAATTGGGAGATAGGAATCCCTTCAAAAATAAGCAATTATAATTGCATGAATATATTTTTTTTGAGTTCCCACAGTTTTTGCTTGGAGCTGAGCTGATACTGCAGCCTATGCTGGGTATCTGAAAAATAAAATGAAGGGAAGCACCCTTGCTTTGAGTATGTGAGGTTAAACTTGTGGCTACCTCTCTCTATTTGAAATTTCTGTTTGCCACAGATTATGCACTCTTTTCAGTAAGCAGAGTTTCAGTGTTTTCTGCCATATAGTGTAATACTACATAAAGCAAGAGAAAGAAAAGAAAGTTGGCTAATGCTGGAATTGTTTCGGTGTTTTCTCATACAATGGAATAGTAAATTGTTTTCCTTGGCTTTCTGGAAAATATCTGACCTTGATACTTCATATTCAATTTATGTAAACAATTACAATAGCATCTGAGCCAAATAGAAAAGGCTATTTCTTGAAAACCTACAGGGAATGCACATGGGAATTTCCCGCATGCTGTGGTAATCTTAAAAATACCTCCTTGTAACCCCACAATATTAATGATTAACTCCGGAACTGTGAGTTTTTCCAGACTTCCAGTGAACTCAGTGATTTGTGTGTTCAGCTGCATGTATCGGGGAGAGGTAGTAAAAAAAAGGAGTCATTTACCACTTTTAGTAACTTGTGTTTAACAAACAATCTGCCAGGTTTTACCCTTGAAAATCAGGGATTTCTGCAGATTGCTCAGCTGATAAATATCACAGTATGGGAAATGCTGTTTTGTGGCTAAGCTGTGTGTTGAGATGCTTTTGTGTGAACAAGCTGGAACTAGTTTTGTTCTTAAATTTCTCAAAGACAGAGTTGCACTGAGCAGACTCACCCACACATTGCAACATGAACCTTCAGAGATGTGCTGAACATCATTGATATCTTGTTCATATACATGTGAAATCCAGTATTGGTGTTAACTGTGAATTGTTTCCATTGCACTTGCTGAAGAAAAGAGAAGTAGAAGAGGTGATTTCCCAGAGCAAGCAGGGCTTCTCATACAAGGCGATTCACATCACTCAGGTTCTGTTCAGCTAATGGTGTGATGGGCAGCACCACTGACAACAGTTTGCAAATGCAAGCTGTTGCATGAAGCTTTCAAATGATGCTGAGTGCCAAACCCTCACCTATATACACCAACTGCCTGTCCCATAATAGTTAAGACTATTCAGCCTCTTGCATCACTTTTCTTTATCTTTACTGGTCTTGTTTAATGTAGCAGAACGGTCTATCAACCATCCCACTGCAATGCCTGTGGCTGTGATAATATATTTATCATTAAAAATTTCTAAAGCACAGCTTTTTAATTATTTCAGGTTGAGAGACTGGAGCATGGCTGTCATGAGTGCCAAGACAATATTCAGCTTTATTGGGCCAGAATAAAACTGTTTTAGTTTACTTGTGAACCAGCACACCCACATTTCAGGGTGTTTTTTTAACTTCAACATATGTATCCATCATTTAGTTGCATGTATATAATTTAATCTCCCATCACTCTATCTATCATCTATCTATCTTTCTGTCTGCCTACATGTATACTGGCTTTTCTAGATGCTTCTTGTGCTCATGGAAGTTTCTTTCACTAGCGGAGCAGTCCCACCATCCTAATGACACAATCACACACAATTCACCATCCGACCCTCAGGGCTTTGCTTCAGCAGATGCTGGGAACTTACCTCCTGCAGACAGAAATGCTAAATATCTCTATAAACTGGACTGGGAACCCAGGCAGCTGGTGAAAGACAAGGATGAATATTCTATTAATTTATTTCCTGTGATTATATTATTTTGGGTTAGCACAGAGATGAAATAGAAGACACAGTGTTTTTAGGCCTTTAGTGTGTGCAGTGGTTTGTGTTTGTGGGGAAATGGCAGAAAGTCCAACAGGTAGGGTGGTGGGTTTGTATGTACAGGCTGGATCTCCAGAAAGATGCACTGAAAGCTGTTTTACAGCATCAAAGTGATTAAAATAACTTAATCTGGTGAAGTACTGCTGAGAGATTATTCTAGTTATGAACCTTGCATTTTTAATACCATTCTCAAAACTTTAGCTCCTATGGGCAGCTCATTTAATGAAAACATTAATTTCTAAAAATCAGGTTGGCTTCTGGTCCTTCCATGTATGAGAAATGTCCTGGAAATCAGACCTGCATACACTTACAGAATCACAGAATCACCTAGGTTGGAAGGGACCTTTTAAGATCATCTAGTCCAACCAATGGGGGAAAAAAAAAAAAGAAAAAAAAAAACCCACAAAAAAACCCCCACAAAAAACCCAACAACCATAAACAACACACCACCCAACACTAAGCCATATCCTTGAGCACCAAGTCAACTTCTCTCTTGAATACCTCCAGGGATGGTGCCTCAACCACCTCCCTGGGCAGCCCATTCCAATACCTAATAACCCTTTCAGTAAAGAAATATTTCCTAATATCTAGCCTGAACTTCCCCTGGCGCAACTTGAAGCCATTACCCCTTGTCCTATCATCTGTAACTTGGGAGAAGAGACCAACCCCTGCCCCACTTAAATATTCAAAGGTCAGAAAATCATGTAGGAAAACAACAAATGTTTAAACCCAGGATGTTTCCCCTCACAACACCTTTTAAAGAAAGGATGGGGACATTCTATCTTTTGCAAAATTTAAAAAACTGTCTTAGTATGAATCTATGGTAGTTGTTTAAAGGATGTAGAAATTGGCAACTGGCAAGCAATGAAATCTCACTGGAGAAGATGACGACCTTTTCAAACTATTACTATTCTGGGGCTCATAATGTTGTGGGCGTAATTCACTGCTCAGCATCTATGTGTGTGTATATAGATATATATATATATTTATATATATGTATT
>VZRU01000584.1:1898-24723 GCA_013398155.1 Pedionomus torquatus
CTTGTTAAAAAAAAAAAAAAAGCTCAATTTTTCTTTAAAAGATAATCAAGTTACAGAGTTAAGGCCCAAGCAGAAACACCAGAAGTTTAATACAGTAAACTCTCAATAGTAATATAATATTCCCTTCTCAAACTTTGGCCTTTCAGTCTTACAGTCTTTAAAACTCTCGACAAGTTTATCCTGTACAGTTGTTGAGTTAGCACCCATTTTCTTCAAGTACAGCTCTGTTTTTATGTTTCATTTAAAGTCACAGGCAACTTTTGGATTTTTGTTTTCACAGGCACTTCATTGACAAAAAGCACTCTCCTCAAAAAAATACTGAAAACTATTTGAAAGTTATGAGTTAGACCCGCACTTACAAACATGTTTCTGTAACTCACAGCAGACAGCAATGAAAAAAAAATAAAAATCTTCTCATAGTGAAGTGCATGTCACATCCTCATAGAGCTTTCATTTTTGCAGGGCATTTAAACATGCAGCCATTTATCTCAAAGTTTCCAAAATATTGCACTTTTTTGGTAAATGAAAAAAGGCAACCAGTTTTCTCAAAAGCATCTAGCAATTTAAAGATAGGAAAGTTATACTTATGGATGACTTCTGTTCTGTCTTTGGCTTTTCCAGACGCCCTACTGGTAAAACAAGCGCCAAGAGAAGTACCAAGACAATAGAGGCTGTTAACAACGATCCATCTTCACTCAACCAAAACACCCAGCCAGCCCTGCTTTTACCCTGCATGGTGGATTTGTTTCTGCTTTAAATGTATTTACTCTAGACCTGGAGTATTCTTCTCACAGACACAGAAGTTCAATAAAATAGATCTTAGAGAGGCCTATATATTTCTTGAAGTACTAGGTGCAAGTGACTCACGAGAAATTCTTCCAGTACATGAAAGACAGCTGTTTAGTGACCATATCTCCACATCTCCATATCAATTAAGGGCATCACATTTACTTCAGACTTGACTATAGTAAGATTGCCAAACGTGTTACAGGCAGTGGCTTTACAACTTCAAGTTGAGAAGCAACTTTTAACAAGAACTGAAGGCTTTGTATTCTCCATGGAGAGAAAATGTAGTTACTGCTGCCCAAAAATGCCTCTTGAAAAAGATTTGGAAGCGTGCTGTCTGTCCTTCATTATGTGCAAGATAAAAATCACAGCCACATTGGGGCGGGGAAAGAACAATAACTTCTGCAGCAGAAGGCACAAGGTATTTTTTCATCTTAAGAGAAGGTTGATTGTGAAGCTTTAAAGCAAAGCTAGAAAGTTACTTTGCTGTCTCGAAATCTAAACAATCCTAGCCTAAGGGTCTTTCATGTGTGTTTATAATGCCCTACTATGAATAGCCTTGATAATTGTGTCAAGTTTCACTTCTGTTCTTTTGTGAAGGATCATGACCACGTACCTGTATCTAGTTTGTTTTTTGGAAGTTTCAGCAAAGATGGATCTACACTGCATATTCAGTGTTCTACTAACGCAGTTGTTTGTTTTGTTGTTTTTTCCATTTCGTGTCCTGTCTTTCTGTCTCCAAGGCTTCAACAATAATGACGAAGCTGGAGAATTATTATTAGTTTAACTATTAGCCTATGCCTTAACCTTACCCAATACAATTTTTATATTAGACTGATTTTCAGAAGACTAGCTATCCTAATAATGTATGTAAATTTAATTTTGGACATGTAGTCTAGACCCATATACACTGCTAACATTTTCCTGCATTAAAAACACTTACCACAATATTTTGCAGGTCTTATATAAAACAGAAATAGAAAAGGGACATATTTCTATAAAAAGCATTTGGAACAGGCTTAAAACACACAGAGAAATTTTGCTTTATTGAAAAGGTGTCACAATAGCTTTTCTTAATGTTCATGGGTAAGAAGAGAATACCAGCTCTTGGTTTTTTTTTTGTTTTTTTTTTTTTAAAAAGAGATCATTAGCACCATAAACAGAAACAGGTTTTTGATTTTTAAAGATGTGTGGTCAAGTAAATCATATAACAAAGTATTGCATTTGTTAGTACATAGGCTGACCATAAAAAGTTTCAATTTGTATGTGCTGAATAAACTACATAGGACAACTTCTTTAACATGTTTTTACTAAAGTCATGGTCAACAGTGCAAGGGATCAGATAGCACCTTTGGAGATAAAAGCTACAAGATGCTTACATTATTGCTTTTTTTAAAGTACAGCTAGTGCAATAGGGGGTTTTCTTGGTGTTTTGTTGGTTTTTTTCCAACAGTGAACATAGATTGCAACATCCACTAAATCACAAGTCTAGTATCTCATGGTACACAGAAAGCCACAACACTGACTTATCATCCACTTAACCAAAATAGCTCATGTGCTAGAAAGAGTTACCTGAAAGTTTTGCATCATAAAAGGCAACTCATGCTAGTTACGAACAACTTATGTACAAATTAGGCCCAGTTTATAAACATTAACAGAGACTACCAGCACAAAAGGTCTCCAAGTAATATTTGTTATTGTTTTATGCTGCATAGTGCTTGCAGAACTGGACCCTAAAGCTACATATAAAAAAAAAAAGGTCCATATATTAGCTCCATATCATGCAAGCATTACAGTATTCCCATATCACCATCTAGGGTTCCTCAGCAGCCAAGAACTTTTCCTGCCAAGAATTTTTCCAGGTTGGTTACATAGCTCCAACTGACATACAGAGCTACAGATTGAACCTTGCATAAACCCCACAAGAAAAGCTGTCAGCCAGTGAGGCCGAAACCACATTTCAGTTAAAAATCGGACATCCTGTACCGATTCTTCAGAGTTCAGTCACATGAAAGCATGAGAACCAGAGTCATCAAACCATTATTTCCTGTTTCACTTTCAGGTTCCTTGGTATGACCCTGAGCTTATGAAACACCCAGAATTCCATCTTTCACATCTCTCACATGCTCTCCTGAATCAGGAAAATAAACATCAGTGAATGCACTAAATAAAATGAAGTAAATAAACAAAAGACAGCAATAATTCCCAAGATAGAAAGTATGCCCTAAGATGCTGGGGTTTGTACTTGCAAATAAGTTCAAGTTTCAAATTGGGCAAAGATCTGCCTGATGAGAATTTTAGCTCCAAAATTAACACTAAAGCTATTCTCAGATAAGTCCTACTCTTCTGTATTGAGCCACTTAGAAAACGCAGTTAACAGAAGCAAGTAGAAGAGCCCAAAGCAGCCTAGGCTAAAGCCCAAGAAGTATTTTGAATGGCAACAAACTATGGAAAGAGTGGAAAGCAAATAATAGCCTTTACAGGACTAAGAAAGCACTGATAGCAGATTACTCAAAAAGGAAGAGTGGTTGGAGTTTAGCAATATTGTTTAAGGTTCATTTACAAATACATCACTGGCACAAGTAAGCAGGAAAATTTCCTCAATATTCTCAGCACTCTTGCCATCTCCAATTAAAAATTATAGTAATAATATTTGAAAAATAAAACAGACCCACTCATTTTAAATGCAACTCAGATGCTTGAAAGAATACCAGATGATATCCCCAGCTCAATCAGAACGCAGCTCTCTGGCAGCTCGTCTCACACTGCTCTCCCTTATCAGCCCTTTCATAGTCTTTCTTTGCCAGTGATCTTTACACTTTTCAGCTATTGCCACTGAGGTACTGTGTCCTCAGTCTGAAAGAAGCTCAAAAGGACAAGCAGTGATGGCTCACAACCTACTAGGTAAGAACAACCTACAGTTAACCTTCCTAGAGAAGCACCCAGTATTGCATACGCCACAGAGACCTTGTCCACACACACCTGCCTGCACAGTGCCTGGGTCCCCAGCTGCTCCAGGCAACCTTCACTTCAGACTAGTTTCTAACCATTTCTTCTTTTATTAAAGACAAAAAAAAGTGTTGAGTCACTTTCAAACACATTATAGCAAAGATATTTTGTGAAAATTAATCTCAATTGGCACAGAGGAGATTCTTCTGTAATAGGTCTTTGCAGCTTCACAAATGCTGCCCCCTAAAGACCTTATTATGCAGAGAGCAAATGCAAGAGCCAAAATTAATATTATATAGGCATAGCTTGAAAGAAAAGTACTTCTGCTAGAAGAAAGCCACACAGACTTAAAACACTGTAGGCTCTGCATACAATGGATCTACTTTTCTCCATTGACATTTACCAGAACTAAACCCATTTATGACAATGCATAAGGTAAAGGATAAAAGCACTCACTCCTCATATAGCGGAAGGACTGGGCCAACCAATACAGAATCATTTGAAAAATAATGAACACTATGTATAATGCTATAATACAGCATCCTTTTTCCACTATAGTATGAGTAAGACAGGCTGAGAGAGCTGAGGCTGTTCAGACTGGAGAAGAGAAGGCTCCGGGGAGACCTTATTGCAGCCTTCCAGTATCTGAAGGGAGCCTGCAGGAGAGGGACTCTTTGTCAGGAAGTGTAGTGATAGGACAAGGGGTAACAATTTTAAATTTGAAGAGGAGATATTTAGATTAGATACTAGGAAAAAGTTCTTTCCTGTGAGGGTGGCGAGGCACTGGAACAGGCTGCCCAGAAAAGCTGTGGATGCCCCATCCCTGGGAGTGTTCAAGGCCAGGCTGGATGGGGCTTTGAGCAACCTGGTCTAGTGGGAGGTGTCCCTGCCCATGGCAGGGGGGTTGAAACTAGATGGATCTTTAAGGTCCCTTCCAACTCTAACTGTTCTACGATTCTAAGACTGCCTGTAGCATGCAGCCAGTACCATGTGAACTCAAAGTGAGAAGCTTCTTGTAGCAATAGCTGGTTTGCCCTTTCCTCCTACCTGGGTTGCATCTTTAAGTTAAAGGTCAGCCCATAGAAGAGCCACAGAAAAGAAACTTCACATAGTATTTGCTGAACTCCCAAGTTCTTCTGAATTTAAAATATTTTAATTGAGAACAAGGTCAAATCTTCCCCAGTTTTTAAACACAAGTTTTGACCAGAAGAGAAGGTCTCCTCAACACCAGTATTTTAGATACAACAGTAGAAACCATACAATATTGTTACTTCATCTTAAAACATCAATTCAGGCATTCTGAGCGTTTTGTCAGGAATGATTACCAAAATAAGAGATGAGTTTACAACTAGAACTTTTTCCTACAATATTTAGGTTACCCATACCTAGCCTGAAATAATTACGCGATTCTTTCTAGGTTAGCATGACTTAATCAAATACTTATCTCAATGGCAACTTAAGCCCACTAGAAAAAGCTTCAGTATGTTTTAAACATTACAAGACTTTCTCCTTGTTAAATAAACTATTAGTGACAACTTGGAAGAAGAGCATATGACAGTTTGCTAATCATATTTAAATATTTTAAAATCTCCAGGCATCCCTGAGTTCAGGTTTATTTTTATATTCTAAGTTGCAGAGGAGAACCAGCACAGTCCACAGCACAAGGCATGCCTGTTCTGTAGAATTAAGTGCAGCATTAAGGAAACACATTTCCTTGTGAATTTCTTTTTTAAGCAGCGTTACACAAACAATTAATTCTGTATTACTTAGAAATTAGGCGTTGTTTTAGCTCAACTTTATGTAAAAAGCAATATAGGATCACCATCTTTAATAGATGGCTGCTTCTTCCTTTTCTTGCAAATACTAGAACAAAAGCCTTGTTCTTCATTCTCAGTTTCTCAGCACTTTTTTTTTTGTTAGACACTGGAAGCACCATAAAGTATATATGAAGGCTAACATAAGCGAAGTTACTTCAGTGGCACAGCAGGATATTTTTCTCATGTGCATTTAAGCAGCAACACTCATCTGAACGATGTCCAACAGAAGTATTTACTTTTAAGACCCCTTTTTTTCAGTAACTGAATTTAAGATGTTGTTTTTACAATACTTTGTATATAACACCTAAATTTAGAAGTGTTCAATCTTACAGTATCACTCTAATTTTGTGTGCTCATAGAAGACTTCTAGGTAAGTCCAAAACACATATATTGCAAAAATATCAAAGTGACAATGGAGCTTTACAGCTGTTAAGTCTGCCAGTAAGGCCTGGCAGTAAGTTCCAGTACATCTGATAGGTTAGACATGTTTTCAGAATTACCCCATGAAGTTCATTTAAAGTAAACAGAAAGACTTCACCTTGCACTGAATTTAATGGATCTGGTCTCTAGAACTGCAAATGGTACTTCGTATCTACTAAAACACAGAAAACAATTTGGGCTAGTACCAAAGAACTAGGATAAGTTGTCTAGCCAGATACTACTCATGGGATAAAGCCAGAGTTTGAACAGATTCCAATTTAAGATACAGATAAGTGGATTTGCAGTAATCTAATTAAGAGAATTCCTTCTCATCTCTTAAAATACTTCCCAGTTCTGTATTTGATACTGAGCTTTAATTCAGTATTACATGAAAGTAGTGTATCCTAACATATAAATACAGTCTTTTTTTTTTTCTTTCCTTCTTTTCCATTTTTCCATCCTCCTCCCCTCCCCAGCTTTTTTTAAGGGGGAAGCAAATCCAGTACTAGAGTTCATAACATTTAGCAAAGCTCTTTTTGCTGCTACACCACTTGTAGATATCTTTCCAAGAACAGTGTTGAATAATTAGCACTTAGTACCATTTATATCCACATGGGAGTGCTAAGCACCTACCATAAAAATGTCAATTTACAGTGGCTTCAAGTGGATTTCTGGCATTGGAATTAAACATCTGTACATGACCGCATAGCAGCGCATCTCTAAGTACTTGTTAACCTTTTAAACCCAGGTGTAAATTTAGATTAGGCATTTAAGAAAGCTTGTTTCATAAATGCAAAGCACGCCACAGCATTTAAGTCATACTAATATGCCTGCTGCACAAGTATGGTGCCTTTTTTCTTTTTTAAAGTGTCTGGGAAGTTCAACATGTAAATGCTCTTCCACAGAGAGAGGGAAGATTTTGTTGATAGTCACAGTACAGGTGCGGCTCATTTGACACCTGTAAGAAAGATTTTAACTCCAGGAAAAAAAAAAATAACTAAAAATCAGTGACATACTGTAAACCAAAGGGCATAAACAGCCTGAATAAGGTACTAATCACTGGAATGTAGGCTTAAGTGAAGTTTAAGTTCCTCCTTTCTACACACTGCAATCCTTTCTTCCTCTTAGGATGAAACCATGTTTTCAGTTTCATGGTATTTTTATACAAACCACAGAACTGAATCATCATTGTATCAGATAAAATACTATAGCAGTAAGCACTTGCATATAGCATTACTTACCCCATTTCATCACCTCACATATAGGCCTACAGAATCTTCAAATACAATTATGCCATCCAAGTTTGCAAAAGCAATTTAAAGCTATTGAGATAGAAAAAAAGTAAGGGTTTCTCCTATTGAAACACACACATCTTGAGGTCTTTGATACAACAGTGAAAGTTTAAGCACTTAAGGGAGGGCCAAGTCAGAACAGGAATCAAGCTGCTGACATTTAAACCTTCCTTTTGTATTGCAATAAGAGGTTCTATAAAATTCAGCAGAATGAAAGCTCGCACTGCCCAACAAAAGCATAATCTTTCCTTGGCTCTATTTCATTACTTCCCCTCTCTTTTTCTTCTAGAAGAAAGTATAAAAAAAAAAAAAAATCAAGCACCTCATCCTGCATGAAGAAATTCTACTTTGCAGATAGATTACAGAAATCTCACTGAGACATCGTGGTGGTTATGCAGACAATTAGCTAGCTAGGCTATCAAAGTATTTATTATTATTCAGCCACCAGATGAAAAACACTGTTTAAGCTCCTTACCAGAACATTTCTCATGTTATTTTCAAGGCATGGTTACCACTAATGGAATTCATTCACGATTTCTAAAAGATCATTTAACTTCAAGTGACTTAACACAACTGCATTTAAGAAGTCACAAAGCTTAGAATTCAGCTCCAAAAAAATATTATGTTCTATGAAGTAGTATTGATACAACAAGTATCTTGGGAGATTTACAGACTGACATCAAACAGGTTCATCTATGCGATACAGAAAATGGACTTTTGTATAAATGTTTTGATGCTGGCATTTTAGCTGCTCAAGGCCTGCCAGGAGCAAGCAAATGAAGACATAGATATGCCCACACACAACTTCCAGGGGGATAAGACTTTAAGAAGCTTATTTTAAATAACAAAACCAAACATCAACAACATTTTTTTCTTAGCTAAGTTTTACCAAAGATATATTGGAAGGAACTTTGTTTATTGTATTACTTTGATAATGCACAAAAATATTTGAAATGCACATTAATATTTTCACATACAACTTTTAGCAACTGATCCCCTTAACTGAAAAAAAAAAAAAGTTGTATTTGAATACTCTGTATTGCATTTTGTAACTTTAACTGGATTTCTTTTAAAAAAGTTGTAATTATTCAAACCGTGTTCACACTTGTCACTCGGTTCAAGACATTCTTAAAATAAGCAGCATTTCCTTTATATTAGTATCACTTTAACATATAATGCGGTTTTGTTTTTGTTATTAGGTTTTACTGAAGATTTGAAAATAAAATTGAGTTTATCTGCAGAAATTAATACAGAACATAAATGGTTAAACACGGCAAGCCGATTTCCTACTTTACTTTCCCAACAACACAAAACAATGAAAACCAACCAGAACCAGGTAGCTGCTGAACTGTGTTTTTGTTACACGTTTGCCATGGTAATTTCCCCACATTCTCACCCCACGTTTCTTTAGCAGCCATTTTAATTGGACTGAAACACTGAAAAAGCAGAGGAGTCTGCACTTGAGTTCTACCAGTGTCATTTGATATGAAACCGTTTTAGGTAAGACTTGAAGAAATGCTACTGTTGAAGGTATTCACCTTGGCACTTCGGGGCTTGTTTTTAAAGTCAGTCACAGAAGTGTGTGCGCGCCAAGAGATTTAAAAAAAAAAAAAAAAAGATGCAGAACTATGGTTCCCAAGCAAACTTGCTACATAGATTCAGCAAGAGATAGCTACTGAAAATCAAAAGTTGATTTTAAATACAGACCCGGTTTTGGACCTGATTTTGCATTCTTCAAGCAAGTGAGATCTGTAGGACTCTTGCCTGAATTAAGAACTGTAGGATCACTCTTTCCAGTAAGTAGTTCTGTGTAGTTAAACACATACTAAAGAGCAGTGTGTGCTTTTGTCCATATATGCATGTACATACATCAATAGGCACTGTATAGCTATATACACAAGGCCAAACTGCAATTAAAGATTTAGACTTTGAAATTGTCTTTTTAAAAATAAAATTTTAGGCTCCTTGAGCTCTGATGTTAGCAGCTATTCCTAATTTGCAAAGTCATCAAGTAGCACAACAGTTTAAATATAAAATTACTAATAAAAAAGTAAAAATTGGTATATAGCAGGATATATGGGAAATAATGGTGGTAAGTAGTATTTTAGGGTCCTAGGATATTCATACCCAGAGAGTGTAAAAAAAGTCAAGACTCACTTCCAGCTGTACCAGTCACACAAAGGTCTTACCTTCATTAGCAAGAGTAATGCAACAAACCACTTCCCACAATTGTATTTTTTTATATATATATATACCAATACGCCAATATCGTGCCTTTATGTTTTAGAATGTTTTTGCCCTTATGCACTCCAGAATTATGATGATATTTTTGGGTGCTCCTGTGCATGAGTGATAGTTAGTAATGAAAGTGTTAATGTGGTCTTTGGCACCTCTATCTCATTAGTAAAACAAAGTCCTGCTCCATTTTTTTCTTTAATAAAAAAAAATAATCCCATCAGTGGTGCATTCGATTAGCACTGAAGAGTAGAGTAGGTCTGTACAGCCTGATGATAGAAAAACATATGAAATGGCAATGTGTGTCTACAATAGTCTTTCTGATCAATTGCACAGAAGCTTGGTCCACTTCTTCAGTTACAGTGTAGTCCTCTTAAGAACTTTGGTTACAGCATTAATGTTTTGTAAAAAAAAAAAAACAACAAAACAAAACAAAAAAACCCAAACCACAAAACACCAAAAACCAAAACCAAACAGAACAGACAGGTGCTTTCCTTCTTTTCTTCAGGTAGATTTTTCATTGTCCTCTCCTGTCTTCTGAACCCGTGAATACTTTTTGCATGAAGATTTGAAGCAGCTGGGAGGCCAAGATATTGGCCAGGAAAAGCTGCAAGGAACAGAGCCTTGCACATTCTTCTCAAAGAAATAAAATATTGGATACCACCATGCTCGAGAGAGGAAATTTGTCTGCGAAGAGACCTTTAAAGTCTGTGTGGCACAAGTAGGTAAAGAGGAAGAGGAAACAGACAATCAGTTTAAAGCGTTACAACTGATTAC
Source organism: Pedionomus torquatus (assembly GCA_013398155.1). NCBI lineage: Eukaryota > Metazoa > Chordata > Aves > Charadriiformes > Pedionomidae > Pedionomus > Pedionomus torquatus. Next base: position 12,175 of record VZRU01000584.1, read on the forward strand.
ACTGAGTCAAGACAACTACAAAATGCAATATATTTCCATGCATTTCTGCAAAGACAAGGTGCATTTAGCCTAGAAAAAACAGTATTGAGATAGTGTATACATCATAATCCAAACCTATACTATAAACTGAGCAGCTAATAAAAGGATGCTTTGTTGCTGTGTGAAATATACAGGGAGATGAAGAACTGACTTTAGACAAGTCTTTTCAGGCATATCATGTTTCCATTAATGACCAATAGTTGAAAACTAGATTGAAATTACTTGAGAGTTATCCTCCTACTTGAAAGTGATCTTCAAAACAACTACAACAGACACTGTTGAACAACATATTTCTAGCAACACTTATAGAAAAACTGCCACTCAAATGGTCTGTGCAATTATGTCAGTCAAATCTTATTACTGAACTACTGTTTATTCGTAAGCTTAGCCAAACAAGGGCTCTTTATCCATTCACAACAGCAATAAAACCTTGAAGTTAAAAAAGCATTTTTAAGCCAAAGTATCAGAAATTTTAGAAATAAATGTAAAAAATAATTTTTGAAATAACTTAGTAACAGGTGCAGATCAAAAAAGAACATCTTAATCCATTAAATATTTACTTAAACCAATCAGTCAAGTGAAACTCCTTGTCCAATTTGTTTAAACTTCAATATGGAAGTTATTTTGAAGTTAAGAATGAATTTTGATCTTTGAGCAGTATTAACTAATGCTAAATTAATTAATACATTGATTCTAAAGGTATTTGCTGCTCACCTTTTCATTAGCCATTGAGTGGTACCACCAGAAAAGCCGCGTGGTGATATAGTAGGCAATGATGACATCTACAGTATAGTGTTCATGAGCAACAAGGATACAAATTATGCCAGCAGCACTCATTAGCCAGCAGATTAAATGATACCACCAGAAATGGCGTGGCGAATCTGTGAAATAGGGAGGTGAGAATAAAAAAAAAAAGAAAAAACACACAAAAAGAACCATATGCATTATTATAGCAATCCACAAAGGGAAGGGGAAAAGGGGAAAAAAAAAACAGCCATGCACAAACATTATTTAATTAAGGCTATTAAATTTTAAAACATAACTCATTTAATACCACACTGGTATAAGAACCTTGTTTTGACACAGAAAACACTAGAGAACTGTGCAAAATTACTAATGTGTTCTTACTTTGCAAAATGAACAGAACATGAGCTTACAGTTTGTCTGTACCATCACCCATTTTCTAGTCAAATTCATAAATTTTCCAGGTAAATAATTTTTAGAGTATGGGGTGCAGGGGAAGAGACAGAACTGAAGTAAGACATACACTTGGGTATATAAACCTCTGGGTTTGGGGTTTTTTTTGTTTGTTTGTTTCTTTGGGTTTTTTTACAGCGTATGCTCAAACTTACACTCAAGTAACATATCTAGAATTGATATGATCTGAGCAGAGATCACAGCTTATATAGGAAAAGACACTCTTATTTTACCTCCTAGGTTTTAACTACTTTGCATAAAACCTCTGCTCTGAAACAGAATACACTGTCCAGGGAAGTGCAGTATGTGAGTTTATACCCTTTCATTAAAGATTAACAAATAGGAGCGAAGGTGTTCTTCAACATGCATTTAAGCCACTTCAGTGGAAAGTTCCCCTGCCCTTCTTTCTGCATTGAAAAATGCCTTGGGTGTCACAATGACCATTCATAACTTCTGACAGGCTAATGTGCTTCATTTCACTCACAGCAGGAGGTCTTGGCACCCGTTGCCCTGTGGAGCAATGGTCAGCCTGCACTTTCACACAATACCAGCAGAAAAGCTACCATCTCAACAAGCCTTCCCAATAGTAGCTTGAGAGGCCTGTGCTACATATTTACTGTAGGAGGACTTAAATTGTCAAAACAGTAAACTCTCCTAACTCTCCCCAAAACATTGCAGACAAATCTGTATCTATGAATTAAAAAAAAAAATAAAATTTAAGGAGCCAAGTAATCTCCAGAAGTTGATGCAAACAGCCCCAAGCAAGACAGACATCACAGCTAAAATGTAAATGACTATTCTGGAGAAAAAGGCTGGAGTAGGGGGGAATAGGTAAAGCAGCAGCAAAGGATAGAAGGAAGAGAAGAGCAGAGCAAAAAAAACCACACTAAGCCAGAAATAAAAGCCTTAGAATGCATTCATTTTGTACTGCTCTGTTGATGACACGTCTTCAGACAAAAATACCATAAAGCAACCTCTAATTCAGAGCAATTATAGGGCTTAAACTCTTGCTCAGATAACATTTTGTAATTCTATGGGAGGCAGAAAAAGGAAAGCTACACTTTTCTCGTTTGCAGAGCACAACTTCACCAAAACATATGCCTAAATCAAGCAGCAAAGGGCTTATTACAAGAACCTGTATTATACAATTCCTCCAACCCTCTACGATAAGAGTATATGAGCTGTATTAGCCCTGAAAATATACTGGGTTATCTGCATCTTTTGTGATACTAAAGATATTAAAGAATGTGACCAGCATTAAGCTCCGCTAACATACACAAAACAAGGCCAAAAGAAAGGCTATTTTACTCATCAAAATTACAAAAATAGTATTGGGAGAGTTACACATACTATCATCATTCCCCCAGTAACACTCACTTTACACAAAGGACCTAGGCCTCACAATCAGCACACTATAATCAGCGCCTTAAATCACTATTTGAAGAAGACTGACTCGCCCACAGATTTGCAGTTTTTCATATTAAACACATGTTTTTATACTGTGTTTTTTGGTTTAGGAAGAATGTAGTACTGCAATGTCCCTCAACATTTTAATAAGAGGAAGGGATTCGGCTGATGCTGACTAGTCTTATCTGTTTCAGTAAGAATCTCACATCCCCATGAGTTCAGCTACTATTTGCATAGTTAGGGACACAACAGTAGAAGAGAAGATTCCAATCCCAAATACTTGAACTGGAAAGGGAACTTCCCACTACACATTCATAAGCAGCAAAGTTCCCAGGGTAGACACATTGCTTACCATGTATCAGATTTAGAAGTTGGTGCTCAGTTCTCCAAAGTTTCAATCAATGCTCTATGCGTACAGCATAGACAGATTTTTCCCCTGTGCCCCACAGCAACGTAAAGCAAAGGGGGAAACCATAACCCCAACTGCATCTTCTGTGTTTGCTAAATTCCTACCAAGAGGCATAAGTAGGACACTCTAGCACAAGACGCCCCCAGGGCATGATCCAAATTCCAATTGCTTGGACTGATATACAGCACACTTAAGAGAAATGACATTGCTCCTGGACATAGCACAAGTATGCAATGGCACTGTGCTCAAGCCACAAAAAAAAAAAACAGAAAAAATCCCTTAACATCTAAGACACATCAGCCAACCTGCACAGAGCTGATCTGCATAATTAACTACAGTATTGTTTTACCCCAAATTTAAATAGCCTGTCAAATAATGAAAAGCTAGCTTGCTTCAAACAGCAAGCACTATTTGACCAAAAAAAAAAAGTGTATTGAAATACCATCACTTACACTCTTTGATGAACAGGTAGATCAGCGTTAATACCACAGTGTGACCACTGAAAAGGAAGTCTCCACATAGGATGTGTGATCCAGTTATGGATAGACCACCACCAGAAATCAGTCGCAGGATCCTCTGAACCTTTGCCTGAGAATCTCCATTCAACTAGAACACCAGAAAAAGTACAAAAAAAACCCCTTTAAGATACACCATAAGTGACTTGAGTAAATTTCTTATCCAAACATGTGGATTCAGGGAGATAGGGAGAAAAGGACACAAGTTATCTTCATTGTCTTTGGCTTTCTTTCACATATTCTTAAACAAACAAGCACGCATTTCAAAGTTGACTGGTTCTAAAGATCAGCTTGATAACACTAGCATTCTGCCTGTGCTTTCCCAGGCAATTTTAAAACATGCATTGTATGAGAATGACATAGAGAATATACTGGAAAGGTAAACATTAGAAGTTCATATGGTCAACTATCTCATGATAGACACTGATAGAACAGATAAGACACCTTCAAAACTGGTTACAGTACAGTACTACCTTGCATGCCACTTTTGTTATTCTGTACAGAGCTGAGCAGTGTTTCTACAGGATAAAAATCTCAGTTTAGTTACAAACTCGATCAGGACTTATTCAGATTTAGAGAGGTTTTTTTTTTTTCCAAAACATGCATTAGGATCAACTTTTGATTTCTCATAGATACTAGGCAAACATTCAAGTTTCACCTAGCTGTTTAAAGATTAACTTTGGGGAGAGAGGAAAAAAAGCAAACAAGATAAAGACATAACTGAGTTTTTCATAATCAGAAAAGAAATATTCACATAGGTCAAGAAAAGAAATCCAGAAGAGCTATCAAGTTTATCCAGAGTTCAAACAATTAATCCTGCTTTGATAGTAGCAAAGTCTGCTGGAAGTAGATACATTTAAGTTTTCCTTTGCTTACCCCTTCCTACTCCTCGATACGGTCTACTACACACAGTCATTCCCCAAGGTACTAGAACAGAATTGTTGAATCTTTACAATAGTGCTATGCACATAAGTAGAACTTACTCAAATAGATACTGATTCATAAGAGAAGTAGTACATCCACTATGTTCCTAAATGTCCCAATGTGAAAGCATAAGACTGAATAAACATAATGCTGTACCTCAAGATCAAAGAGATCTGACATGGGAAATAAGTTTAACTCCCAAACTAATTGGCAATAGTTTCATGTTTCAAAAATGCTTAACTTCTCAGTGCACAACCAAACCACTTCTAACTCTCTCCAGTGCACTGTTCTTACAGTGCAGCCAACACAATACACTTTGTTCCAAGGTATGTCTGCAACTTTTTATTACTAACCTGAAGCAGCAGAAACAGAATGCCTGTGTGTCACCACCTAACTACACTGCCACAATTTTTCAGAAATATTCTTGTAGAAATACTAACACATACATGTTTCTATATGTATCTGTTCATCTAAATAGCTGAATTGTTTAGTCATATTTATATAGATTTTTCAGGTTGGAAGAAAGGACAGGCAGCTGACCAGGTATTGCAACAGCTCTAGTTAAAATTACGTGAGAAACAGGACATAAGACTGAGGTTTTAAACAGTGTACTACAACATGAGCTTGTTTATGATAATATTGCCTTCAGGTATCCCACCATATAAGAAAAAATACTGTTGCAGTATTAGAGTGATTAACTTGAGCCTCAGAAGCAAGTTTACTGATCTGGTAGCAGCACTATTTCCAAGTAGGTACTCTCCTTTGAAGTATGTGTACTACAGCAATGGCTTGAGGCTCTTTCTGTACCACACAACCTTGGTTTATCCCTATCTATGTCTCTGAAGACATCAACTGAAAGTAATTTGTGTCATTAAATAACACCTGGAACACTATCTTCTATCTGCTCTAGCAGGCCATAAGGACTCAGGCAGAAACTAAAGCAAGAATTAGGGAGAAAAGGGTCTTACCTTTGGCGCACACTGAAAATGCATTCCAGGCACAGGTAAGGTGGTAACATACATAGTAATACAGCGGTACAGATACAAAGTTCCTATTATAAAAAAGAACCTCCGTCCCACTATTGATCTGAAAATATGGGAAGATGGAAAAAAACCACAGATTTGAATACAAAATTCACATGCAAGATATACATGAAACAGTTATGGAGAATTAAAATAGCTAAATCTCTAGAACTAAAGAGCAGTTCTGCCTCCTGCACTTCACCACATACTTCTCTAAATCAAATACTAAAAAAATAATAATAATAAAAAAATATCTTTCTTCTGGTTTTAGTCTTGCTGCCTCATAATAGCACATAACTACCACAAATCTCCCACCAAAACTATCTAACCAATTTAACACGGCCTCAGTCTTAACTTTGGTGTGCAGTCAGGCGTAGTGTTCCTTGACTCAGTGACCTTCTCTTTTTAGTCCCATATTATAACCACACACTCAACTTCAATAACTCCAGTTTAAGGAAATGAAGACAGTAGAAAAATCTTCTAGTCTAGCTGTAGAGAACAGTAGACTTCTCGAATTTGGATTACTTTTTTTTTTTAAATCCAACATACGATTTCCTCTCTTTAAACATCACCATGTCAACAAACACACTTTGAAAAGCCCAATCCCAGAATAAATTTGATTAGTACAATGCAGGTGCCAAACTCAGATTTAAAAAAACATCACTCAACCAGGAGAAATCTGTGCTTCCATATACAGCATGGTGACTGGAATACTCTGTATAGAAATCACCCCTTTGTCATTTTCCTGCTAGCCCTATTCTACAATACTGCAGCCAACATCAAAGATCTCTTCTACCCGAAGTGAAGAAGGGAAACTAACATTCTGAAATTGTACATCAGAGGAAAAAAAAAGTATCATCTACTTACTTGTATCTAAGAAACAACCATTGGAATATCCATAATCCAACCAGTATCATTCCATTTATTTCTGATACAGAAAAAGCCCATTTCACACGATCAATGTAATCAAAAAATTTGTCAGGCAAGGGAGGGCTTAGCTCCTTTGGAGGTACTCTCTCATGGACCACAGTGATCATGACTGTTGTTAGAATCAAGTTGAAGAGAGCATAGACAAAGGCAATGCCCGTTTTCCACCATTCCAGAGGAAATTTGTTCCTAGACTCAGCAGGCATAGCAATCTGGATGTAGTCAGGATATTTCTTTGTTGTTTTTCGCAAGCCATTAGACAAGCCCTTTGGTTTGCTAGTGCCATTTTTGTTCTCTTCACTGACTGCAAGAGTAGGTCGCGAATAGCCATTAGATATATCATTGTTCTGACCCTCCATATGCTCTTCAAGCTTGGCTGTCTCAATGGTATTCATTCTCAAGCTGTATGGCCAGATCAGCTTTATTACTGACCAATTTCTGGGCTTTCTGAAGTCTGTTATTCCTCAAAATCCAATGATCTTGTTCCTAGATGATTTTTTTTTTATTTCAGTAAAACTCTAAAAAGTGTCCATTGTGCTTTCACTATTCAGATACTGTAAAGCAAGTCATGAAGAGAAATCTTTCTTTCCTCTACAGCTGTATCATCTGCAAAAACAAAAACAGATACTGAGAAGCTTCAAAACCAATAATGAATACTGAACAAATACCTTAAAAACGTTTCTTCTAAATTCCATCCAACTCTTCTTAAAAACACAGTCAAAAGGCAAACTAGGGAGAGGTGGTTACTGTGAAATAATTCAAGCCAGTTCCTACTGAGTAACTTTATAAATCCCTGATCAGTTTTGGAATTAGTAGCAATTTAAGCTTTTTTTTTTTAAAGGCAAGATCCACAGACTTTCATGATCATGACCGCACTTCCTTTATCAATTATCAGAATTAAACCTAATCCATGTTTGCAGCAATATTGAATTTTAACGCTTAGGAACATGCCAGACAAAACATCTCCTTTTTAACCCTAAGGTTGCTACAGATACTAACAGTTTGTCCATATAGATCAGGTAATCTTGTTAGTCCAAGGTGACAAGACAGAAAACAGAAGGGTTTTACAAAGCATAAAGTAATTTAGATTTGTCTAGAAGATCTACTCAGTGGATAGCTCTATTAAATGTTTTTGGACCCAGGTGAGTACTTTAATCAAAACAGTGTAAAAAAAAAAAAAGTGTCTACATATTCAGTGGGTACCACATTAGCTAACACCTGAAGTTTCAGAAAATTGAGAAACATACCTCTGGATTATATTCTTAGTTATGGTCACCTAATTGTAAGACAAATTACAAATGGATCTGTGTTTAGCCTTCAGTGACTTAAAAATGTCTAAATTCTATTTCTTTTTATTTAAAAAGGAGCAAATAGCAAGATTCATTATCACACAGGATCTTTTCAAGCTGCATTTGTCAATTCAGTTAAATTTCATTAGATAAGATGTATGCTCAGCTAATTTTTTATAACATTTTCTACAAAGACAAAAGAATGCAGTTCACCTGTACAACACTGACATTGCTCTAGTCAAAGGCCATTCTCCCCATCCTGCCCCTGTCTTTAAAATTCTGTGAAACCACCGACTTATCATAGTTGTGATGTACTTATTTTCATTATTCTGTTCAACCCCTACCACTAAAATAGTGTTGTCAAATACTAAGTGTTTAATACCTATCAGCAAATCATAATTCCCTGTTTTTTCAATTGTTCCTCTAAGAGAGGTTGAACACTACCACCACCTCAAGTCTCTGCATGCCCACACAGGCTGCCAGTTTGCTGTGCTCTCCATGCAACTCACTCATCGTGACTGAAGCTAAAGCTGTCAGTCTCCCAGGTACATCACAGAACTTGGCTTAAGAGAAAACAAGCTGTTTAGGAAAAACATATGCAGTAAGTGATCTCGTGGCAGAAGAGACAATATAAAACCAAAACAGCCAGGAGAGTTGGATGCTTATGTTTTGGTCCCTCCCTAACTAGAGAGGACATTTAACATGGTCAGTGTGTAAATCCCACCGATTTCCTGGCTGCTGCTCTCACTGCTGAATGGGAGAAGGGGTAAAGGTTCAGCTCTCAAACACATGAGATTGAAATACTGCTGAGGTTAATTTTGAAATCCTTCTTGACTCTCTTAGTGTTATTTATATCAGAAACCCACACTCATTGGTTGACCTTCTCTAAATCCCTGATCAACAATTGTATGGAAACTGAAACACAAACAAGACACCTGAACAACTCTCCACCACTCAAAAATAGCACCCAAGAGAACAAGTGGTCATTTCAGAGACTTTCTCTCCCTCTTACTCATCAGATTGTAAACTTTGCTTCACTAATAGGTGATGTTTAACCCTGCAGCCAGGAAGTGACCCTTCTGATGCTTCCTACAACAAAGAATGTTATTTTACAGCTGCTGCAAAAGCAATAACCTTACTTAAAACTTTAATAAAGCAACACTTCAACTTTTGCAAGTCCATCTCATAGTACACACACTATTTCCTTTGTGTATTAAAGGCAAGCTTGACAGAAAGATTAAGTGACAATATAGAAATAAATCCAAGCCCATCTAATTGCTAAAGTTTTGGAATGTAGGTCTACCTAGCACTCAGCTATTAAGACCCTTCTAAACACAATGTCATACTTAGATGTAGAGATATGACAGAGATCAGCAAATCAAAACTTGATAGATTTTATATGCTGCACTATTGAAACGTTTTTAGAATGATGCATTTACTGAAGAACAGAGAGCAACATACTAAGCAGCAACCTTAGTTATTTTCTTCTCTTCCCCACAAATACTGAATACCACTAGTAACAGTGTGGTTAAAAAAATAAAGGAATATTATTTTCAGATATTTAATGACAACCAAGTAATCCTTAAAGATCAAATAGCATCTAAACTGCATATGAACAACGACCTAACAATCTAAAAGTAGAATGGCACGCAGTGGTTTATATTAACTTGAGCAAAGCAATTATTGCTTTGCAGGAAATAAAGAAATTGCATTCCTTCCTGGTACTTTTTAAAGGGATTGTAAGGCATATTGATCTACTGCTTCTGATGGCTCATCATGATTATTTCAAGCAGAGTGCATAGTGTGGTCAAACCTTTGTTTACACTGATAGTGTATAGCACCTTGGACTATCTCATCAGTGATCTGTAAGACCATAAAAGATTTCCTTACCTTTTCCATCTGTTTCTCACATATTCTAAAAGAAAGCAGAAACTCTATTGATGAAAAAGGCAACAACATTCTCCTTGAAGCCTTCAGTCCCTTGCTGCCAGTCTGACTGGCCGAAGAAGTGGCAGATACAGAGCACTTACAGCCTGTAGCAGAGGAAAATTAGGCTGTAGAAGGAGCTTCCCCAGAAGTACACTGTTTTTTTCTGCTAAATCCCTGTCCCCAATTTACATGTCTGTCCAAGTACCCTTGCAAGGAATACAAGGAGGGGCACATTCCATTTACCTTCCATGTTGTCCTTATGTTAGTTTAGGTAAAATATCCTATCGCTTCTTTTGTCAAATCTGGAATTCTCCGATATCAAAAACAGGAGATGCCCATGAACTGCTTAGTAGTAGGCCTTAGACTTCTTCAGTAATCAGGCAGCAATGCTCAGACCTGGCCATCTTGCCAACATCTAGGGTTTGAAAATCAAACCCAACTGCTCTAAGCTATAGCACATTCACTGGGGGAGTCTCAAAGACTGGCACAAAATTGACTAAGTAACCCAAAAAGATAAATAAAATTCCTCTAAAGTTTTAGGAACAAGTTTTCTTTTTGGAACCACTTCAATACTTTCTAAAAAAATAACTGGATACGTACCCTCATCAAGACACAAAGCTTCTTAACTAGCAGTATTAAAGCAGAAGTCGTATTTGCTACAAGGTGCAACATATTTCAAAGAAAATCTTAAGCATGAAAAAGATCCAAGAAGAGCAGGGGTCCTAACAGTTTATCCTGAGCTTCTACTTACTCCCTTATTTTTCTGCATCCCTATTTGACTGTCATTCAAAAGAAAATAGCTGACTGGGAGTAAAACATTGAGACAAGTTTAAGGCTTTAGGGCTAAAGATGATCAGGAGCCTAGAGGATCTTTCTTATGAGGAAAAGCTGACACTTGATCTTTTTAGTCTAGAGAAGGCCAAGGGAGGGGGTATTTGATCAACATCTATAAATACTTGACAGGTGGGTGTTAAGAGGAAGGGGCCAGTCTTTCTTCAGTGGTGACCAGTGACAGGACAAGAAGTCACAGGCACAAACTTGTACATAAGAAGTTCCATCTAAATAAGAAGGAACTTTTCTACTTTGTTCCAGTGTTCTACCACCTTCAGGCTGCCCAGAGAGGTGGTGGAGTCTCCATCTCTGGAGACATTCAAAACCCACCTGGACACATTCCTGTGCAACCTGCTCTAGGAAGACTTGCTTTGGACAGGGGGGTTGGACTAGATGATCTCCAGAGGTCCCTTCCAACCCCATATCATTCTGTGAATGTCACAAAGCATGTCTACATTTGGCTCTTTATTCTAGAACTTAAGAATAACAAGCAGTATTATTGTTAGTCATATTATTTTCACAAGTTAGCTCACAATTGGTGTTTCTCATCCAGTATGTGGAACTTATTTATCAAGGATTTGATAGTCACAAATTGCACAGGCATTCCAAGCAGGTAGCTCTTAAAAAAAAAACATAGCATCACAAACCAAAATCTAAATGCTAAACCAGAACTGAAAGTACATTTAGATATGCAAAAACAAGACTAGTTTAATAGGTTTGCTTATTTCTATATCCCTACAGTAAAAATATTTTCAGAGCTGTGCTCATCTTCCAGCTGTTCAATGCTTATGCTCACGATATGTAATACACACACAAAGTGAATTGTATTTTATCTATACAAGTTTATCTACATTTCCTAATATGTTGCCAACACATTTCTTGCTCATGTGATGCTAAAGCGCAAGTAAGATAAGGCTGTATTACAGAAGTACTATTGATTAAAATGCTCTCAAAACAGAGATTATCATCATATTGTCACCTGCAGTAAGCTTCAATATTTATAAAAGCATTAACTACTTACCCTGTACAAAATTCTTCTCAGTAGTAAAAATAGAGCAGATACTCCCTCTACCTCAAGAAAGGAATTTTGCAATTCTCTCATTTAGGATTACTGAAGTACCAACTGAAGCCGTCATTTGAGGACTAAATCCCTACACTTACCAAAATAAAGGGGGGGGAAAAGCTTCAAGGTTACTAGTAATCTATTTGTACAATCCAAGTTTTATCACTTCTGTGGAATTATGTTTCTTCATGCCTCTTAGTAGTAAAGAAAAGATTACTTTGCATTTTTCTGGAATTTAGTATTCAGTTCCACAGCAGTGCCAGGTTTCTGAAACAGTACATCCCAAAAAGCACAAAAAAATTTCTACCCATATATGTATAAATATGTAATTACAAATGTGTTGGCTTTTTTGTTTCCTTAAGAGAACTCAGTAGGGCCCCAGCAACTACCTAAGCAAAAAAGTGTCTTGGAGCTATTTTATCATTAAGAACACCCAGTAGGTTGCCTTAATTGTGTGAAGGCATCTTCCAACTCTTAAACTAGTTAGTCCTCATGCTCCAGAAATACTTGGTAATTAAGAGCTGACACTCTTTAAAGCTGCTTTGTATCCTGACACCATGAGACTTCAATTTTCCTCTAGGTTATTTGCTGACCTTGATTCATAAAAGATAAGGGTGTCTGTTAAATGGCAATTATTCACTCTTTCAGCTCTAAAGTAGCTCATTCTGGCACAATCCTCATTCGTGGCATAAAAAAAAAAAAGTTTTCATTTACTGGTTAACAGGCTTTCCTGAAACAAAGGTTATAATAATGGCCAGAGTCTATAGAATCAGAAATGCTAACAGAATAATTTAGGTTAGAAAAAACCTCAGCCTCTGGCCAGGATCAGCTGTAACATCAGATGAGGTTGCTCCATGCTTCATCCAGCTGTACCTTTAACACCTCCAAAGACGCACAACCTTTCCAGGCAGCCTGATCCATTGCATGGTTGTTCTCACAGTGAAAGTTGTCTATTTTTTTTTTACTTTTTTTTTTTTTTACTTTTTTTTTTTTTTTT
>VZRU01000584.1:24755-55467 GCA_013398155.1 Pedionomus torquatus
TCTCAGCCTCCCACCATCATCAAAAATGTGGCCCCAGTGTTTACGATAACCTCCTTGTAGGTAAGGAGGGGCTGCTGTTCGGTCTCCTGAGCCACTTTTTCCCTCAGCCTGAAGCAATCCAGCTCTCCCAGCTTCCCCTCACAGTCAGGGCCTGTGCTCCAGCCTCCTGACCACCCTGGTGGTCCCTCCTCTGGCCTTGCTTCCAATTCATGCTTTTCAGGATCAGGGACCCAAACTCAGACACAGTATTCTAGATAGAGCTATGAAGTACTGAGCATGGAGGAAGAATCACTTCCCCATGAATACTGACTATACTCCTATTAGATATAGCTCAGGAGAGCGTTCGCTGCCTTCACTGCCAATGCACACTGCTAAATCCCTTTTCCACAGAGCCAAAAGAAATATCGTCCTATTTCCAAGAGACTGAAGATTCCCTCACAACTTAATCTGATTTTTTCTGGATTGAAGGAGACTACATCTTTTTCCTACTTAAACAGGCTCATTCCAGAGAGGATGGATACAGTATTTCCGACCTGGACAGAAGGGGCTGCTGACCTGTATTGGTACTTAGGCTCTGAATCAACTGTCTTTGAATAGAGGCAAAAAAGGTATTCTATGACTGCATATTTTGTTAACACTGCAAAGAAATCTTAGGCTTGTGTCCTTTTTTTCCATTAATTGAAAACTACTATTGTAAACACTCTACAAAGAGTGAAGCCACTATACTACCTCAAGTCTTACCAGACAAAACTCCAGAAAAGTGCCAAAAGAAACTTCTGGATCATCAGCCTTTTATGCAGTTGGTCGTCTCCGCATCTCGGGCTTCTCACTGCTAATCACTTTTAAGCAGACACTGCTAAAGAACCACTCAGGATTCTTCTCAAAAAGACAGCAAGGTTTAAACTATGAAGATCTTAGCAGCACATCTGATGCCCCATGTCCTTTCTAGCTCACACAAGAGCTGCAGATTACTGACTGTGGTAGGGGGGCCCAACACAGAAAGCAGGAATGTTTTTGACTGTTTTGTGAAAACCTCCACCTAGTTACAGAGGGTAAAGGTTGCACTTCATAATGGAAAGTCAGATCCAGAGATTAGTCACCACTTTCAGCACAGGGCAGTGAGGAATCACAGTGACTAATGTATGCTTTAAAGTGACTCAGCCACAGCTTATCACCATCAGGCAGCTAGAAAAGGAAGTCACATACTTAAGAGTAAATTTATCTGTGATACACCCTAAAAATACTTGGGTAATTAAGACAATAATGCCTGTCAAATTCTTCCCCTGTGCTACTCCCAAAAAGCAGCAGCATCTACTGCAAAAGAAGCGGTCACATTTATGAGAACATCCTTTAGTATTTCCTGCAGCAATAAGAACCCTCTTCCTAAAACTTTAGAGTGAGAAGACAATTAATTGCTTAAGTCTACAGACATTTTACAATATTAGCAGGTAATAAGTAAGGAATACATGCTCAAATTGTACAACCCAGACAAAAGCTATTTTAGCACTTAAGTATATACAGAGGTTCATACCTCATAACTCATGCTTAACAAGTCTAATATAGCCATTAGTCCTTGCAAGGTATGTGACATTAAAGAGACAACCATCAACTATAATTGTCATCTAGTGATAGCAGAAAGACACCACGTGAATACTTATGACAGTAAGTTCAAAATGGATTAGTATTATACTATAACTCGTTTCACATATCCCTCAGTTAAATTGGCACATTACAAATTATGGACAAAGGAACAAAGCTTGCCGTGTGCAGAGGCTCAAGCAATTAAAACACCCCTTTTCAGAAGCATTATCATCTTCCAACTCCTCAAAAAAAACCAAAACCAAAAACAACAAAACAAGCCACAAACAACCACCTCCTAGATAGTTTTCAACTTGCTCAACTCTGGTGTAGCTGCCTGGAAAACTTGGTGAATATTATCTAAGAGGGATGACACAGACACAACACATCCTCTGTGACTGGCTGTAAACACCCAGATTGGCTCAACCTGATCAAGAAACATGATCTGCTCCATTACTTTGGTCTTCCCCTTTATCTTCTCACCTCAACTACCAGTTCCTAACCTCACATACTAACCAAGCAGCAACAGTATAAGGCTTTCATCACAGCCAATACCACCAGTAAAACAGAGACAGGAAAATGCGGTCCTCTTTTTCAAGCCATATGTTCACAAGCTCAGACACCCAGATCTATGTACAACTCACACACTGAGAATTTATTTCCCTCTCACATTTCTTCTCCCAGCTTTTCATGCCACACTTTCAGAAGTAAAACAGGGGAAGTTTAGTTCTAATACAAAGTTCAGACTACCAAGTAATTTCAGTGACTACCATGATCAACCCACACAGATGTTTATATAGGGGGATCAAAACAGCACAGAAACCTTTCATAATATATTATTTGAGTTTCCAGTTTGCAATACCCAATAACAAGTTTATAGAGCAGCCCTGAGGAGAAGGGCTTGAGGGTGTTGGTGGATGAGAAGCCCAACACAAGCCAGCAATGTGTGTTTCCAGCCCAGAAAGCCAACCACATCAAGAGAAGTACGGTCAGCAGGTCAAGGGAGGTGATTCTCTCCCTCTATGCTGGTGAGGTAACACCTGGACTGTTGTGTCCAGGATCAGGAGCCCTCAGCACAAGAGGGCCATGTACCTGTTAGAGCTGGTCCAGAAGAAGGCCACACAAATGATTAGAAGGCAGTAGCACCACCCCATGAGAACAGTCTGAGAGGACTGTGACTGTTCAGCCTAAAGAGAAGGCTCCTGAGACCCTATAGTTGCCTTCCAGTACTAAAAAGGGGGGCCTACAGGAAAGATGGGGAAGGACTCTTTGAGGAAGTATAGTGGTAGGATCTGGGGTAATGGTTTTAAACTGAAAGAGGGTAGATTTAGAGAAGACATTAGGAAGAAGTTGTTTACTCTCAGAGTTGTGAGACACTGGTGCAGGTTGCACAGAGAAGTTACGGATGCCCCATCCCTGGAGGTGTTCAAGGCCAGGCTGGATGGGGCTTTGAACAATCTGGTCTAGCAGGAGGTGCCCCTGCCCACTGCAGGGGTATTAGAACTAGATGATTTTTCAACCCAAACCATTCTGTGGTTCTATGTAACTGGGTTTTTCACTGAAATTCTACCCATCGAGTTTAAGTACTACACAGTTAAAACTGGCATAGAAGTCATCACACCCTGAGCTTCCTATGCTCTTCCTTAAACTCATTCAATGTTCCATTAGGTCAGTATTTTCTATTAATAGAAGAAAATACTTTCCACATTATGCTGACAAAAAAACCCAACATTTCCTTTTTATATTATTTCATTAGTCAGGGAAGAAGACACTGTTTACCTTTAAGTACTAAACACTTCAGCACTATGCTCTTCAACACTTCCTTCTTCGTTTTTGTTTCTGCCACAGACCAACGAACAGAACACACATTTCCTTAGACTTCTCTCTTCTGCCTGGCACACTGTCTCCCCACAACACTGGGTATCACTGTAAAATAAAGTTTCATAAGGATGGTAACAGCAGGACAGCAGTAGAAAATCGTTACAAGTATCACCCAACTTCTTTCTGTAATATCTTTCACAGACATTCTGCTATCTCCACTTGAGCTTCACCCTACAGGTCAGAAGAGTCCAAGAATATCATTAACATGTTTTTACTGACACTCACAGAGCTACTATTTACCTCACTACCTAACTAAAAATCTCCAAAATAATTCAAACTGGTCTTCACTACTCCCAGCTTTTGGCAAGAAGCATTTTCTAGCCTCTAGCATTTAACAACCCTGCACTGAACATCACCACAATAACAATATTTTTATGTCAATCCTTTCATGAGGCTCAGCTTTTACCGTTCACCACAATCCTTCCATTTATTTTCCTTTGCCTTCTCACCTAATGGCCAAAGAAGTTTATTGCTTTTCCAAGGCTTTTGCAAAGAATTTAAAGAACCTAGTCAGTCAGAAAGGATTTACAGAAGACAGTCAGCAATGCTCATCCAGAATTCCTACCTTACTAAAACTGCAAAATTAAACCTATTCCTGTAAGAAAACAACCAAGTACCATCGTCACCACTGCTGCCAGGAAAGCAGTCATTAAATTCTCTCCTTGTATAGAATCACAGGATAGTTTGGGCTCAAAGGGACCTTCCAAGATTATCTAATCCAATCCCTCTGCAATGAGCAGGGATACCTTCCAACTAAAACATGTTGCTCAGACTGCCATCCAACCTGGCCTTGAATGCCTTGAGGGACAGGGCATCTGTCAGCTCTCTGGGAAACCTGTAACAGTGAAAGAATTCTGCCCTACATCTAGTCTAAGTCTCCCCTCTTTTATTCTAATGCCATTATCCTTTATTTTATCGTAACAGGCTCTGCTAAAAGGTTTGTCTCCATCTGGAAGGGTGTTTTAAGGTCTATCTGGAGCGTTCCAGCCTCCAGGCTGAACAACCCCAATTCTCTCAGCCTGTCCCAACAGGACAGGTGCTCCAGCCCTCTGATCATCTTCATGGCCCTTCTCTGGACGTACTCCCACACGTCCACATCCTTCTTGTGCTGAGGGCTCCAGAGCTGGACACAGTACTTCAGGTGGGATCTCATGAGAGCAGACTAGAGGCAGAATCACCTCCCTCAACCTGCTGGCCAGGCTTCTCTTAATGTGGCCCAGAGTACGGATGGCTTTCTGGGCTGGAAGCACATTGGCAGCTCATCCCCAGCTTTTTATCTACCAGTACTCTCAAGTCCTTCTCAGCAGGGCTGCTCTCAATTCCTTCACCCCATGCCTGTACCAATACCAGGGGTTGCCCCAACCCAGGCATTTGTCACATTTGACGTTATTAAACCTCATGAGGTTCACAGAAGCCCATCCCTCTGGATGGCAACCTGTCCCTTACACATCAACCACACCACTCAGCTGGTGTCATCTACAAATCTGCTCAGAATGCACTCAATCCCACCATTTATGTCACTGAAGAAGATACTCAGAAGTACTGATTCCCTGAGGGACACCCTTGTCACCACTCTCCATCTGGACATAGACAACCATTTTGTAGCATCTATTTCTTTTCCATGCACCTACAGCATGACTAAAAATGTATAAAGGAAATTAATAATCAAATCACTGGAGTTACACTGATCTTATCCTACTAATTGGTAAAGTCTGGTGCAAAATTACTGAGGTTACTCTGAATCTACAGAGACTGCTTTTAGAATACATTGTACCACATACCTCAGGTAGCAACTTCTACACTGTAAGTTACGTGTTATGCCCAAGGAAAGCTTCTAGTCTTCATTGAACCTGTTATATTTAGAAGTATAGCAAAGCAAATGAACACTCAAATTAATCAAGCATGAAAGTGAAGTGGAAGTATAACCTGGCCAATCAAACTGTCCACTAAATGGCATTTGTGTCAATTGCCCAGTGTGCTACAGATAAGTTTTGCTTGTTTTCCATTTCTTTGTTTAAAGACAGTAACACTATTGTCACTTTAAATTAAGATACTATTTCCACAGTAAAAAAAAACCAAAACAACAAGCTGGCACCCAAGTCCCGTTCTGACATTTGTCATAACGTCCATGAGCAATCTTGGGGGTGAGCAGGGAATGGGACAGGGGGAGGAATGGACACAATTGACATCCGATGGGTGACAGGACAACAAAGATGATTCAAAAAGGATATTTGGAAAAAGTTATTTCCAAATATACATAACAGTTCTTGGTCACATTTCTATTTGAGGTCCTAGAGCTCTAAAACTTTTTTAAACCGAAAGCACTTTAAGGCATTCTTATCCCATGTCCAGTCAGATATCTATGTATACACTGATTTGAGAGAAGAAAGGGAGGACATAAAGAGGCATCATGTAGAATAGCTGAAGTGTGGAAAGACTGTAACTACAAGGTAACAAACAGATTCTATAAACCATTCCCCCTCCCCCCCCCAAAAAAAAGCACCAAAAAAACCCCAACACACACACTGCAGCTGACAAAACTGTTTAAGACAGTCTCACATCTAGAGTCACCAAGACCAGTGATATTCTGGATGCATGCTAAGTAACCATGGTGTACAGTAAACCAGTGGTGAACCAACTAATTCCACATGATCAGTTACAGAAGTCTTACGAAAAAACTAGGAAAGAACCAGTGTTCTACTGGAAATAGTGTAAATCAGTTTTAAAATAAGAGAACACAGAACTCAGCAAAATCAGGGCACAGTAAAAACAATTACTCTGGTCTACCAACCATTTTCTTCTCATGAAGGGCATCTGATTACATATTGCTATTACTGCTGTGCTCCTGCCTGAATCTCTCAAAAATACCAATTCTGCCAAAAGAGATTTGCATGTATGAACTAGAACATTTAATATAATTGTTTTAGAAGTAACCTTCTGACTTCAGGGCAAATTGACATAATCTGAAAGTAATATTGTCATCTAGAGCAGAACTTGAAAAGTAGACACGATAGTGGCTTGGATTTCAAGAGCTTTCATCTACATAGTACTACAACAATCCAGGCCCCTTGTTAAGGTACCTATCTAGCTAAACACAAGCCAGAACAAGGACTTGCAGTATGTAGCCTCTGCTAAAATCAGCTGTTCCAGGAACTGCTGCTGCGTGGCCACTTTGCATCAAGAGCCTTTGTACATACCTCTGCTCTTAATTACTCTCCTTAGGAATAGTATCATCTTGTGATGAGTAGGGACTGTGCACCCAAATATCAGTGGTGCCAGTACTACTCCAAGAACTCACATCTATTCTACAGACAGCAAAGGGCATGAAGGGAAGTCTCATAGGGACTTACTCTAGAAGGTCAACCATGCCAATTTCACTTGGTAGTCACTAATTTAAAATTAGGTAACTTTACAATTTAATAGCTGCATAACTGAAGCATAGATGATAACCCTTCACAATGTAAGGACAATATTAAACATATTAATACCATACCTTGTATGACAGACATTGTATAATATGAAACATAATAGCATAATAGCAATTGCAAGACTGCAAAGGATGGAAACAAATGCCCTCTTGACTAATGCAGACCAATTAGAAAGAAAACAAAAGACACATGTACATTAGGCTACAACCCTAATATTACTAAGACATTAATGACAGCTGGGACAGCCCAAGAAGATGCCCTGAAACATTCTACACTAATCCCAGCTCATGCAATCTCTTAAAATTGCTTTGTCAAGACAAGATACAAAGATGGAGCTGGTTCAGGACTTGCCATACAAGTTGCCACCCAGAAGGGCATCTTTAATTTAGCTGTAAGCAGAAATCAAGCGGGGATACTAGCAAATTCCACCCCACGCTAAGCTGCTCCACTCTACTCAGCACAGCAGTAATAATTGGAGTTACTTCATGCAGTCTAAGCCATGCAATTTTATTTAACTCACAGTACAGGTCAATGTTAGCTTTATTTAACTGCATGAAGTACAATTATCTCTACTGTATTTCTGTATAAACAAAGATAGGGGATCCCAGGTTACCTGTGTGTGTGTGGTTTGTGGTTGTTTGGGGTTTTTTTAAAAAAAAAAAAAAAGGAAGAGATTTATCTGAAGTCACAGGGTCAATCTATTTCCCCCCACACTTCCTAATACTTTGAAATTTAAGAAGCCTTTCTGTTGTGTTTTGGTTTTTTTTTTAATAGCCAGAAGCTTTTTTTAAATTGTAAGCACTTTTGAAAAAGAAGAAAAGACTTTATATTGCAAGGAATGTAAAATGCTGCTCAGGCCTAAGACACAAGTTGAGTTAGAATTTTGTAGTTTAAGTCCTTCAGAAAGTAGAATCTACACCCTACAGCAGATCCATCTGGGAAGTTTTAGGAAGGGATAATGGGTTTCCATCATCCAATATCTCACTCAAGACAAAGAACACACTAGAAACAGGTTTTCTACTTAGCAGTGTTAGTATTCCAGTCTGGAAGTCACATCCAGCCTCTGAGCAAATCTGATTTCCTTTTATTTAAGATAATGCATATTGTGAACTGACATTAAGTATTGAATACTCAGATGTGTGGGTCATAAGCAGAAAAGAAGCATCACATCTTTTGATTAAAGACATATTGCAAAGCCAAAAACATTTCTTCCTATGTTCCCAGGATACCTATATCTGATTCTAACTGAAAACACTATAGAGTATCACTATAAATGCATGCTTAAGTAGGTTTTTCACATTCCATTTTTAGTAACTCATAACTAAAACATATGCTATGTATATATAGTATACATATATGTAGTCTAACATTTGCTATGATTAAGTGATTAAAACAGGAGTAAGCATTTTTATAACAGTAACTTATGAAGGATTAATCAAGAGTAGTTCTTTGACCGAATTATGGAAGTCCTAAGTACAATACTCCTCTTGTACCCATCCTTGAATTGCTATACAGACTTTATAAACCAACAACCTTTCCTCCACATACATGCATCACAGTCAGATTTTGACTAAACTGTGTTGCCTTAAACACATGTTCTAGAAAGGCTTGCAGTGCTAAAAGCTTTGTGTCCAGCTTCACTACAACAGGATGCAGGGAGAGAGAAAAGAAGAAAGAGCACATGCGTGCACACTCAAAAAAAAAANTAGTATACATATATGTAGTCTAACATTTGCTATGATTAAGTGATTAAAACAGGAGTAAGCATTTTTATAACAGTAACTTATGAAGGATTAATCAAGAGTAGTTCTTTGACCGAATTATGGAAGTCCTAAGTACAATACTCCTCTTGTACCCATCCTTGAATTGCTATACAGACTTTATAAACCAACAACCTTTCCTCCACATACATGCATCACAGTCAGATTTTGACTAAACTGTGTTGCCTTAAACACATGTTCTAGAAAGGCTTGCAGTGCTAAAAGCTTTGTGTCCAGCTTCACTACAACAGGATGCAGGGAGAGAGAAAAGAAGAAAGAGCACATGCGTGCACACTCAAAAAAAAAACAAACCCTATGGGTAACGTAAAAGCACATATTTCTAGTGTTTGCCTTTAATGCAGCACAACAAAACAGAAAGCTCCTGCCTTCCTGCAACTCTTTTCTGCACTCCAGGCTTTTGAGGGTCAATAGAGCCCCACTTTAACTTCAGTCACTCAGTACTGAGCTCCTCAAATGTAAGAGAGCCTGCAGAGTCCAAACCCTGCGATGTTTAAGAGTTTATTTTAAACTCTCAAAGTCCAAATCAAGAAAGAAGAAAAAAACCAAACTCTTTACAGGAACATTCATCCTGTAGAGTAACGCTGTGGCTACCTATGTGGCTACTTAACTTGCTCATGTTTTCCAGTGTCTGGAAAGCAGTGTACACAGGAAAGCATGAACTGCCTGCAATCTGCCAAATTATGCTTTTAAAAAAAGAAACACTATGTATCAATGCAAAACACTTTTAGAGCAAGAAGCATAATCATTTAGATTTTTTTTAGAGCTGAAAATTTCTTTAGCCTAACTACCAAAGCTAAAGTATCTGACAGGCCTTGTCCTGTGGTTGGTCAGTTAAGATGTATTTCATGTTTCTAACTTCTAAGGTCAATACAAGTTACTGACTTCTACCATAGACAGACTAGTTCCCCTACACAGGAGAAACTACTACTTACCATAATAGTTATGCCTGCATATGAAAATAGTTTATGCAATTATTTTTTTTATTCTTAAAATCTGGATAGAGGAAGCCAATTACCATGGTTACCAAAAAGAAAAAGCTAGCTTCAGTGAAGAAAGTTTGGCATTCATAGAATCATCTAGGTTGGAAAAGACCCTTGGGATCATTGAGTCCAACCATCTACCCTACTCTACTCTCTAGTTCTCCCCTACATCATATCCCCCAATANGGAAGTCACATCCAGCCTCTGAGCAAATCTGATTTCCTTTTATTTAAGATAATGCATATTGTGAACTGACATTAAGTATTGAATACTCAGATGTGTGGGTCATAAGCAGAAAAGAAGCATCACATCTTTTGATTAAAGACATATTGCAAAGCCAAAAACATTTCTTCCTATGTTCCCAGGATACCTATATCTGATTCTAACTGAAAACACTATAGAGTATCACTATAAATGCATGCTTAAGTAGGTTTTTCACATTCCATTTTTAGTAACTCATAACTAAAACATATGCTATGTATATATAGTATACATATATGTAGTCTAACATTTGCTATGATTAAGTGATTAAAACAGGAGTAAGCATTTTTATAACAGTAACTTATGAAGGATTAATCAAGAGTAGTTCTTTGACCGAATTATGGAAGTCCTAAGTACAATACTCCTCTTGTACCCATCCTTGAATTGCTATACAGACTTTATAAACCAACAACCTTTCCTCCACATACATGCATCACAGTCAGATTTTGACTAAACTGTGTTGCCTTAAACACATGTTCTAGAAAGGCTTGCAGTGCTAAAAGCTTTGTGTCCAGCTTCACTACAACAGGATGCAGGGAGAGAGAAAAGAAGAAAGAGCACATGCGTGCACACTCAAAAAAAAAACAAACCCTATGGGTAACGTAAAAGCACATATTTCTAGTGTTTGCCTTTAATGCAGCACAACAAAACAGAAAGCTCCTGCCTTCCTGCAACTCTTTTCTGCACTCCAGGCTTTTGAGGGTCAATAGAGCCCCACTTTAACTTCAGTCACTCAGTACTGAGCTCCTCAAATGTAAGAGAGCCTGCAGAGTCCAAACCCTGCGATGTTTAAGAGTTTATTTTAAACTCTCAAAGTCCAAATCAAGAAAGAAGAAAAAAACCAAACTCTTTACAGGAACATTCATCCTGTAGAGTAACGCTGTGGCTACCTATGTGGCTACTTAACTTGCTCATGTTTTCCAGTGTCTGGAAAGCAGTGTACACAGGAAAGCATGAACTGCCTGCAATCTGCCAAATTATGCTTTTAAAAAAAGAAACACTATGTATCAATGCAAAACACTTTTAGAGCAAGAAGCATAATCATTTAGATTTTTTTTAGAGCTGAAAATATATTTAGCCTAACTACCAAAGCTAAAGTATCTGACAGGCCTTGTCCTGTGGTTGGTCAGTTAAGATGTATTTCATGTTTCTAACTTCTAAGGTCAATACAAGTTACTGACTTCTACCATAGACAGACTAGTTCCCCTACACAGGAGAAACTACTACTTACCATAATAGTTATGCCTGCATATGAAAATAGTTTATGCAATTATTTTTTTTATTCTTAAAATCTGGATAGAGGAAGCCAATTACCATGGTTACCAAAAAGAAAAAGCTAGCTTCAGTGAAGAAAGTTTGGCATTCATAGAATCATCTAGGTTGGAAAAGACCCTTGGGATCATTGAGTCCAACCATCTACCCTACTCTACTCTCTAGTTCTCCCCTACATCATATCCCCCAATATCACATCTAAATGACTCTTAAACACATCCAGGGATGGTGACTCAACCACCTCCCTGGGCAGCCTATTCCAATGCCCAACCACTCTTTCTGTGAAAAACTCTTTCCTAATGTTCAGTCTAAACCTACTCTGTTGGAGCGTGAAGCCATTCCCTCTTGTTCTATCACTAATTACTTGTGAGAAGAGACCAGCACCAACCTCTCTACAGTATCCTTTCAAGTAGTTGTAGAGAGGGATGAGATCTCCCCTCAGCCTCCTTGATCTCAAACTAAACAATCCCAGGTCCTCCAACCATATAGCATGTGTAGCATTCAACTTCATGGTGCTAAACACTGGCAAGATGGTGAATTTTGAAAAGCATCTGCCAATTCAGGGTACAATTACTGCAGCAGACAGAAGTTTAAATGCATAACACTCAACTCCTCAGTAAGTTATCTTCACTTTATCTTCCAAGTTCTCTAAGGCACCTTAAAAGGAGCAATGCATTTAATAATTCTTGCTTCAAAGCCAAGGACACCACAGCCTCTCCTCTCAAGACTGAAGTCCATCATGGAAATTAACCTGTTTATAGGAAAAAAAGAACGGAGGTTTTTTTCCTATTGTAGTGCATGATCACTTTTAATAGTGCAGGATTCAAATCATTCCAGTCAATCTTCTAATAGTGCAGGATTCAAATCATTCCAGTCAATCTTCTTTCTCACTGGATGGAAAGAAACAATTTCACTTTGGAAGGCCATCTTTTGCTTTCTGGCACGTTTTCCACATGAAGTTTTGTTCTGTTTTGTGTATATATATACACACACATATATACACATACACAAAAAGTACATATATGCAGCAAAACAGAACAATCCTGTGAAAACACAGCAGACTGAGCATCTGCACTTCTTCAATAACTGCAGCTGAAGAAGTGTCTTAAATTGGCCTTGATATTTAAGTAGAACCGAATTTTGTACTCGTAATGAGCCTCTACAAGACCAGGTGGTATGCCAAAAGCCAGGCATGAACTCTTGTCAAGTGACACACTGGAAATTGTATATAAAATCAGAGTGAAATCAAAGGAAGGCAAAGTTCACACTTCTGAGAAGGGCACTGTAAAAAGGTCTTGCATAACAGTTACAGATTAGTATGGTATTATGAAAATAGGAAAAAAATACAAGCTTTGTTAGGAATTTTGTCAGGCTCCTTAATACACAGCAACTAAACATGAGTCAAATTAAGCCACAACATATTGATAGTTTCTATATACTCATGAAATAGGTAAGTTACCAGAAAAACTAGTAGAGACAAATTAATCTAAAATAATTACTATGGATCCACTTTATCTCAGGATTGAGCCAGCAACAACAAACACTTTTTTCTTTCAGAATTTAAGTTTAATTTCTTTTGCGTTTATTTATATTGAAATTCTAATATCCAAATTTGAACCAGAATAACTGGCAGACTTCTACATTAAGCACTGTCAGGACAGCAACTGAGCATTCAAGTTTTTAGTGTCCTTTTTGAGGCTGCAGCAGTGATGGGAACAGTTTGCTTCAATACAATCTGCACTCAGCATCAAACCAAGACATGGGCAGTGGTATTTGGCACCCTCATAAAACATCTACAAATAGCAAATGCTGTTTCCTATTCACAAGGTTGATGTTGAGGAAGAACGAAAAAAAAAAAAACAAAAACCACAAAACAGAAGACAGATGAGGAGCTGTAATTACTGTAGAAATTTATTAGAGCTATCAATGAGCTATGCAATTATATCCCACCCTCTGTATGAAAAAAAAAAATGGAATTAACAGCTACAAGCCATGACTTTTTTCTGCTGCTGCTTCTCTTTAGCAAATTATGTCACCTAAACATGGAGGCTCTGTTTCCTTATTAAGGTCTGCTCAGCTAACCAACTGTTCAGCACTACACTGAACATAAGCAGGAACTTGGGTGTGTGTGTAAGTAAACATCTTGTCACCGTTATGTACATTTAACATGTGAGAAGTCATTCAGCACTCATCACACAACAATGTGAGACCTTAGGAGCCTAAGCAGAATAAAAGCTCTAAAAAGAGAAAAAAACCCTAAGAAATGCAAACATATTTCAACAATAAAAAAAACAAAAAAACAAAAAAAAACACAAAATAAAGAGTAAAGCAAAACAACAAACCCACCCTCCCCCAAGCTACACTCTACAAGCGAGACTCCAGTAAGCCACCAGAACTTGCATAAACTCTAGACCCGAATAAACATATACTATAATTTCACCTGTGTTGGTACTTAAAACTTCCTTCTTGAAACATTTAAGTTCAAAACAGTAGCAAGACTGACCCAGGCCTAAGAAACCAATGGAGACCCTAGGCAAAAAGATCTCTACCAAATGACTAAAAGTTAATATAACTTTACATGGGACATGCTGGTTTAGTGACAAGTAACAGGTAAACCTGCCTCTGAAACCTCATTTCATGAGAGTTTACCAACTGCCTGGGGAGTCTCTGAAAATCAGTGATTAAAAACTGCCTGCAGCAGTTTTTAAATTCTCAGATGAGGAAATAAAATGAATATAATTTAGCTTCCTGGTTTTGTTTTGCTCGCTTTGTTTTGTCTTTCATGATGCCCATCCCTTTCACCAAAGTATTATTACTGTAATCAAAGGTACTCCAAACTTTCCTGCTCAGTTTCAGCCATAATATGCTTATGTCTTATCTAAGAAATTGAATTCAAGTCTATACACTCTGCTTAAGAGTTCAGATTACTGAAAAATCAGAACTAATCCTGAACAAATTTAAGTTCAGCCATTTTTAAGGTAGCATCTAAGTGCTCTACATCAGTTCAGCTTAAAATCACCCAAGTTAGCTGATGCAACTTTCCAAAACATTCAGTGCTGCACCCAAGAGACTCAGCATCTTTTCCTCAAAGAAGTGTACAGCCTTAGTCCACTCCACATCAGTAATCACAGACACATAAAAACACTGCAAAGCTTAGTGTGAAGTTTCCTGCATTGCACAGGATTCTACTGAGGTCCAGCCGAAGGAAATTAGAATATAAAGAGAAAATAATATAAAATTAACTCTGTTTTCTTTGAAGATTTAGACCTGAACACTGTTTTATTAAGAACCATTCTACCTGCAATGAATAATTCAATAGCTTCAGATACCCTGACAAACTATTTCAACCTCTTCATCCATACAACTTCAATATTTTTAATACCATCAGACTGCAAAGAAGAGGACCCACACTTGACATTACATATTCTGAAAGGGACTTCACACAGTAAGGCAGGAAGTTTTACCCAGCAACCACAAGCATGACCTCAAAGCACAATAGTCCCCTTGTATTACAGGTATATATGCTAGCTACAGGACAAGTAACAGGTTTTCTTGAAGCTGATTCAGTTTTAGTATATAGTTTAGTCCTATTAAAATTCGTATCAATAGCTATAAAGAACAATTTCAAAACCAACTGTAGTGCTGAGTAGTACTTTTTTCTTTGTATTACACACATCTCCACACAAGAGCTGTTCTGCAGAAGAGAAACAGTGATAGCACATGCAAATGCCCTCATATAGGCAACACTTGCCCTCATCAAAAGTTCTGGAGCCTCACTAAAACAGGTTCAGTACAGTTAAGAAGTATCTTTCAAACTGGTGCAGAATGAACAAGACAAACAAGAGGGAGCTAACTGTTACACAGAACTGTTCCATCAGCAGCTCTTAAAGTCTTCAGCATCTGCTGGGACAGTGGTGCCTGGATGCCTGACATTCTTAGTGTTTGCAGCATCTTTGGGGACAGTGGTGCCCATGGTACAAACAATTCTCCCAGCAAGCACAGATCTCTGGAGACAGTGGACATAGTGTTACATTAACCTTCCCAGCGTCTGTTCAGACTACTGCAATACCATATCCATACTAAATAAAATGTCACAGCATCTGTATTGTCCACTCCCCACAAAGAACACCAAAGAACACTGTAGGCCAACAGCCCATCCAAATAAGAAAAAAATCTAAACAGAAGATGTATACAATTTTATTACAAATATCTGCATCTTCAAAGTCCATTTCTATACTAGGACACCTAACTGTAGCGAGCCAGTTCTCAAAAAAACCCCAAAAAATTTGTTAATCTTTAAAAATCATTATAGGAATATGGGGGCTGGAAAGTAGTCTACTAGTATAATTTAAGTAAAGAATTCTCTGGCTTTCAGAATGAAAAATACTTGAGAAGAAGTCTCTTATTCAGCTGTCCTAGAGACATAGAGGTATGTGTGGGGAGGTTTTCCTGAGGTTTTTTTTCTGGTTGGTTAGGCTGTTTTTGTTTTGTTTTGTTTTTAAATCAGTAAGAAACTAAAAAGTTTTTCATGATGCTGCATCTAAGATGTTTACTTCGAACATTAAGGTTTGAATTCCAAAGAAAACTACTTCATGAAAACAGGATTGTTAAACCCTATAATTTTTGTGATTTACAACATTAAAATTACCAGATGCCTTTACGATCCAGAAAAACAGATGTTGTCAACACACCAACCACAATATTTAAAATTTAGGGGAACATAAATTGGCAAGTGAATCTAAAATGACTTTAAGTACAGTACAGAAATCAATCTCATTATGGGCCTTTACCTATATACTATTATGATCACCCTATAATTTTACCTAAAGTTTCCCCCCATCACCACTTTAATTTGTCCAAATACCCCTTTTGCGACTGCATATACTACAAAGGGTACACTCAAAGAATATTTTCATTAAGAACAAAGGCACAGGTACATGTTTCTCTACAATCAGGCATGGATTATAAGTTATTATTGAAAAGCGGTGGAAATCATATCCAAAAGGGGGAAAAAAACAACCCACAATCAAACAAACAGAGCAAGCACATTGACCGTTCAAGTAAATTAAGTCCAAGATCATTTAAGTTAAAGAATGCATTATTGGTTTCATAGAGAATAAGTACTTAAGGCTATATGGCCTCCAAAAACCTTCCCTGCCAAGTAGTAATACACATAAGCAGCTACCTTAACTATAGTTTGCCTAAAAAACAAATTGCTTTTCAAATTATCTAATAAATGCAACTTTAAATGAAGCTTGCCAAAACTCCCTGCTTTCTCCATAAGGCCTGCAGTCTCAGAAGATACAAACCTGCTTGGTTTATGCTAATATCTCTATGGAACTAGTCACTCATATATAAATTAATACCCATGTATAAATGAATAGCTGTTAAGTGGTTTGAGAGCAGATAGATATTTGATTTTCTGTGGTCTTAAAGTAATCGAACTATTAGACATGGATTAAACTGGGCAACAGCTAGTTTATGTTGTGTTCTTGCAGTTTTATTACCTTGCCAGAAGATTATGCATTAACTACTTTTCACAAGTATTTTGAGCTGAATTTAAGCCAGAAACCATGCAGTGTTAATAGGACTATACTCCGCCACTATGTCTTCAGGAAGAGTGACTTCAGCAGAGCAAACACTCAGCAACTAAATACCAAACCAACCCTACAGAAACGCACCTTTACGACAGCATTACGATTCTGATAGCGATCTTTATCTTCCTGAGCTAAAACCAGGCATTTCCAAGTCCCCTCCCTTTCAGCTGGGTACGTGGCACTGCTCTCAGTGGTATGCACACGTTGCCCACACCAAAATCACAATTTCCTAGCAGACAGTTTGCTCCATGTCATGCCCACGTTACTAGCAAGTACTTAGGTCCGTTCCACGCATTACAGTTTGCAAGAGAAGCCAATACAGCAAGTGCCCTCCCTAATCAGAGAGGCCTCCTCAAAAGGGAAACTATTTTACAGGCAAAACAGACATACTCTTGAAACGGAGGAGACCACAAGCGCAGGATGGCTCTTCCCAGTTCTTGTCCAGTTCTCGCACAGAGGTCTTCTGCAAAAGCGGTTCTTTAAACGCCACTCTACTGTACACCACGCTTTTAATCCACCTGCGCCGTTCCCAACATACCTCCTCAGCTGTACATGCAAAAGCTTCCACTGCTGGCAGTTCCTCCTCTAAAGGCCGCTGGAAGTCTTTTTTTTGGAGCCCCGGGGCTCCCAGGTGCGGGCTGTGCAGCTCCTGGTGGCCGGACACTCCCACCGCCGAGGTCGCCGCAGGCAGAAGCGGCTGGAAAAGTTTGCCACAATCGCTACCTTCCCCTGCAATTTGCTCCTCGGGCGGCCTCGGGCTCTTCTCCTTCCTGGTGAAAAGGACTGACTGGCTTTAAGGGCGTCAGCGGAGGCGACACTTTCAGGCGGAGGTTTCCTGCCTCAGCGGCGGGCAGGCTGGCGGCGCTGCCCCGCTGGGGGGCGGCTCCCGGGCGGGGGGCGTCGGGGGCAGCGCTCGCCCGGGGCTGCCACCCTGTTTACCGCCAGCCTCATGCCGGCCGCCCTGACATCATTCATTCTCTTACACACACACGCCCGCCCACTCCATTTCCAAAGGGTGACTCACCCCGCCGCCGCCGCCGCCGCTGCTGCTGCTNACCCCGGATCCCATCTCGCCATACCCCCCCCGCCACGGGGCTGGCAGAGCGCGGTGCCCACGGCGTCCCTAAAACAGCGCTTGAAGGGCGAGCGCCGCCCCGGCCACACCCGAGCAGTGCCCGGCTTGCTGGGCGTTTAATCCTCCAACCCCGCTCTCTAACGAAGGATGGCTGCCGCCGAAACTCCTGTTTCACTCAAGTCGCACTTGGCTTCACTCGAGGTTTTTGTTTTTATTTTTGAGGGGTAGGGTTTTCCTCTCCCTCTGTTGTTGTTTTTAAAAGAATTCCCATCCTTATGTAGCAAACGGGTTTTGTTGGGAGTCTTCCAGCGCAACAGCCATGTGATGGGCTGCGGGGGGAGAGGGGGAAAGAAGCGCCACGGTTCCTCCGCACCGAACCTGCCCCTGCCGGGGATACCCGGCTCCTGCCGAGAAGGCGGGCGGCTCCGGCGTCCGGTGCGCTCGCACCGAAGGAAGGAGCCCGGCTCCACGGCCCGGGATACAAGGACGGCACCTCACCTGCGTTTGTTACATCCCTGGAAAGCCCCCTCACCCGGCTATCGGCCATTCGGCTTCGGTCGCTGACACTTTTTTTCCGCCCCACAAAAGCTATGGGGGAAGGGAAGGGGAAAATCTGCTTCATTCCAGCACAGGTTGGAAACGTTTTCTGCACTCTCAGAGCCGGGGGAACAGGGAAACTCTGCCCCTGGGCACTGGTATAGACGGGATGCCAGGAATGTAAGTTTTCCCTCCTGCAGGCTTAACAGGAATGGTGTATTCTAACCAGATTAACAGTTCAGCTACACCGCTGCAGTTCCCATTGCCAGCTGCAATACATACACACCTGTAGCACGGAATCAAAGAAATCTGCTCAGCATTCCTCACTGCCCGCTCCGATTCCCCCCACCCCCAATTCCTATAACAGAGTAACACACCCTTTAAAACAACTCGGAAAAAAAAGATAGAGGGGCCATGGGCAAGGCAGGGTGTTTGCTTATAACAGGTTACCAAGACACACGCATATCCCTAATTGTATGCACTTGACTACATGCGAGCCTTTCCAGAATTTGGATTTACTTGAAGGTATTACACAAAGAGGATAATGACTGACAGAGTCATAGTTCAAGAGTAGAAATACTAATAAGATTTTTTTTTTTAAGAAAGAAAAGGTATCTACAGGCAAACAGATACAGCTATAGCAAATGCTATACAGAGGCCTCCCTCTTTTCTTTTTTTTTGAGTGAAAAAAAGCCACTTAANGTCTTCATCCTGGCAAACAGATACAGCTATAGCAAATGCTATACAGAGGCCTCCCTCTTTTCTTTTTTTTTTGAGTGAAAAAAAGCCACTTAAGGAAGGAAGGTTAAAAGGAAAGAAGGGAATTGTTACTGGCATTTTTCTAAATTATTTAGATATAACAGTCTTCCAGAACATTGTCTTTACTTTTAAATGTTATTCTTTGAAGCAATACATTTCCGAGAGTAAAAAATAACAGTACATTAGCTCACTCTGTCCAAGGTTACATTTCACATCCAACCCTCCAAGCCCATTCTCACTGGTGACCTACCAAAGAAGTGCAGAACTTCAGTGACAGAGCTCCCGTTGAGCTCAGAGGTACATCTATGAGGAGCAGCTTGCAGGAGATGGTATGTAACTGATTTGCTAACTACAGTTGAAGTCTTGAATATCAACAAATCTCTGAGAGCAAGTGGCATATTTGTGAAGTTACAGAACTTGGCAGAGGAATTAGTAACGTGTCTCTTGATCATTACTTTAGACTAGATAAGTTCTGTCCCTCAATTCCTATCTGAAAAGGACCTTGTGAAATTTAAGACTTGCAGAATGATGACTTCTTTCATAAGGAAAAAAAAACCACCCTCTCACACACATACAAAATTCCACAGGAAGACCAAGATACAAGTAAGATTCCCTCTCACCTCTCAGGAAGGCAGATGGGAGAGAAGAAGGAGAGAAGCTTTGAGGAAAGAAAAATTACTGTTCTTTTCAGCTGGATCAAACCCAACATCTTTTCATTACTGTTTATTTTTTTTCCCCTTCATGAGATCAGCAGGGATATTATTGGAAACAGTAATTCTATAAACGAACACAGCCAGCCTGTGCATTAAAATTCTGCCTATTTCCAAAGGGATCCCCAGGCAGTTTTCAAAGGCAGCTGCCACCCAAATCCTGCTTAGTTCTACCATGGGACAGAACTAAAGCTGCAAGACAGGGTTTGTGTGGGGGGAAGCAAGAACCATACAAGAATTTCTAGTTCTTGTTTCACAAGACTTCACAGTTTATGGATAGAGTAAACAGTAGTACAAAAAAATACCCTACTTGTATAGCCAAGCCATAGCAGACATTGATGCAGGAATCTGTTAGGGAAGAACATCTGTTAGGGAATCTATGCTCAGTCTGAATAGGTTCACGACCAATGAATTGCATAAAAACACATGTTCTAATGTGTCACGCGTATTTGTAGCCTTTGTTACAGCTGTGTTAAGGGCCGATAAAGACATACATAGATATTTTAGACTGAAGCATCCTATACCCCCTCATAAGTATAGTACCTCATAATTCTTTCTTGCTTTTTCTTCAAGTATCACGTAAATCAGGGTAATCCTGCAAACTACTTCTATACAGGCCAAACGTTATGTCCTATACCATGGTTCTCACAGCAGCCCTACTGTATCTGTCCAGGTGCTAGTTGATATGCCTAGCTGAAAACAGATGAAGTAACTACAGAATGATTTTTTTATTCCTGACCAATTATGGAAAAATAAAATACACTGAAGCCAAATGTATTAATTAAGAAATTCTTCATCTGCATACATTCACTAAATACTTAACAACACCTGACAAAAATAAGTTTCACAATTTGGGAATTAGATGCATTTCAATAGTGACATGAATTCTATGTCTTCAGCTAATTAATAGTCACTAGCTCTTTTTCATCATCAAGACCTTTAGAACAAGAAAAAAAGCTTACCTTATAGGTTCACCGTTAACGTCACTAATTTTTGGCAACTTAACAAGACAATCCACAGAAGAAATAGTAAGTTTTCCTGTTCCTACTTCATAAGCAACATGGTTCAAAAGTACATAGTACCACCTCACTATTGTAAGAGCTATGGCCTTAAGAAACACATTCATTTATAAACTACCACATCCAGCACAACCGCAAGTGCAGTTGCTTATATTGCAAGCCTACCACAGCAGGTCAGCAGAAACTGAACCCAAATAAGTATGCAAAGAAAAAGAATACAACCTACTACAAAGCACCAAGCTGTCAATACAAGCACTGCTACACCAACCATACAAACGTAGAAGACTGATGAATGCTACCACACTGCAAGAAGACCCGTAAGCAAAGAAACCTCGACGAAGATCACTGAAGTCAATTGAAGGCGTCATCAGTCCTCAGGAGGAAAAGCTCTGGGTGAAGAAAGCCGCCCCTGAGTACCCGGGGATTACCTGCAGCCTCCTGCTCTGGCTCCCGTCTGTCCTGTCCCTGCTGCCCCGCTACGGAGCCGCCGCCCGCCCTTCTCAAGCGTTCAAAGGAGGCGGGCGGCGGCGGGAGGCCAATAGCGGGCGGGCGCACCGCGGCTGGGAGCGGCTGCGGGGGCGGTGGGGCTGCGCTCGGCCGGGGGAGAGCGGGGCTTCCCCGTCCGCTGCCAGGCTGGTCCGGTGGAGCAGCCGGTCCAACCTGCGGCTGTGCGAACCATCTCTGAAGGGCAGGGCCTTCTTCCAGCTACGCGCTTCTCATGTCCGAGACTTGGAAAACCTGGGAATGTCGTTCCCCATTTGTCTGCATCTTAGTACCTCACACAGTTTACGTTCCTCAAAAGTTGCTAGATTGGATGTTTTCATAGTGAGCAGAGATACTGAGTTTTCCAAAGGCATGCCATTGAGAGCATCACTGGATAATTTCAGGAAAAAAATGCTGAAACTTTGTGGAATTTTTACTCCCTGCTAAAACTCATGGGAAAGAGGAAAAACTCATTTAGAGTGATTTTTTAAAAAAAAAAAAAAAAACAACAAAAAAACACCAAAGCAATAACTGAAAACAATCTGCACTTTCTCCTCAATATGTCACTTCCATAAGCAGAAAAGGCTGTATCACAAAGTCACACTATTTTTTCCCTTTGGATACTACTGTAGGTAGCGATGTGGGGGAGGGCCATTTGCTTGTTTGGTTTTGGTAATTCTTTTAGTATTCAATCTATCTGAAATCAGACAGCTTTAGAAGCTGTGAAATAAGAGAACTGGTTCCGTTTCTTTAAAATGGCTTCCCTTATGACTGAAGCCAAAAATTAATTTTTTCTATCTAAAAGCATATGCATCCAAAATCACTGATGCCTGCTTCAGAGCTTTTTCTATATACAGCAGCAGCATTTGAAGAAATGTTTTTCTTGCATGAAACAAGGCTGTAGAAGAAATAGTAAGAGTGTGGGTACTTACTTGAGAGAAGAAGCAGTGGTGTAGTGGAGAAACAGGAGATCCGTGAACAATACAAATAAATTCTAGTTTGTCGCCTCTATCTGCAAGTTTGAAAATCAAGGTGAATCTAGGAAACTATATCAAGCAGAAGTATGGGAAATATTCTGAACCACTTTAGGAAAAGAGGTAACAATTTTGGAAACAACTAGTAGATCAGAAGAATGATGCCAGGCAGCTGAAAAGGCTTATTAAGGCTTTCTGTAACATCACAAGAATTTCTGGATATGACATTAAATGCATGAAAATTAAGAGGAGACTGCTTAGCTGTAACAATTCCCACAAAGTCAACTGACAGCTGAATTGGCCTATTTTCTTTGCTACTCAGCCTCGTCTACTTTAACTTCTCTTCATGCTCCTGAGCAATTTTTCTCTCTAACTTCTCTAATCCCATTTTTCCTTTTCAATTCTCAGCCTTAGGATTTTTGCAGGAGGCCCAATCGAAGTCAGAAGAGTTGTGCCAAAACTGCGACTGCTAGCAACTGTCCTCTGCAACAAAAAAATGTATAGGCCTTTTTCCCAGTAATGCAAAACAAAAAGCCCCTAAATTTTAATACGAACTAACAGTAGCTGAACAGGACTTGCTAAATTATCTGTTTGCATCTCTGTGTGTGTGCTTTTTCTATGAAGGAGATTTTTACCTTATTTAGCTGGGAAAGGAGAAAAAAATAGAGGAAAAGGAATCATAGAATCATAGAACAAGATTGGAATCACAGAATGAGTGAGCAACCTATAACTGCTAAAATTTACCTTTCCCCATTGAAGTTTATAAGCAACGTAATGTTTATCTCATTATCTTACTTTTTAGGATTCTATTGGTATGAAGACTTTTTTTTTTTTTAGCAAAAATTATTTTTAAATCTAAGCAGCTGACACAATTGCACCAGGGACAGGTGGCCTACTTAGGAAAAAAAAAAAAAAGTGAGTGGTGTTATCATGTGAATGTAAATTCAGTATGAAACATATGGAGAAATCTCTCATACGAGGGTAACCTCCTATTTACCCTGGTGTCCTGGCTTTGGTAGCAGGTGATGCAAGAAGCTTCAGAAGAGGCACAATGGCAATACCAATAAAAGCTGGGAAAAGGACAGAAAGGAGTAAACAATCCTTCTATTCTAGCTGCTTATCTACTAACGCTTCCAAAGTACTCAGTTTTTGGTTTCTTTCTGGCTAGCATAACAGGAAATGCTTTTTATCCTTTTAAATAAAAGGACTAGCAGCCAATGGGTAGGTCTTAATGAAATTACACACTGAACACCAGCCAAAAGATTACTGCTTTTGGTGCATTTTTTGAGGGTATTGGGTGTGATGCTCCTCAGATATGTAAGATCTTAATACAGTCACATGCCTATCTCTCCAAGAGTTTAAAAAGGTTCAAGGAAAAATCTGGAAGCTACACCAAATACTCTTAAATTAAATTATGCTATCATTATGTGCAAGACTGTAGAATAAAGTTTGACTGCCAAATAACGACTAAAGATATTCTGACAGATATCCTTCGAGCAAATGAATGAGTCATGAACCTTAGAGATAGCAAGAAGCAAAAGACAGAGCTGACTCATATTATCAGTTCTGAATTTCAAATATTATGTGCTGCTTTTGATATTCGGTGTATTAGCTGGGCTTTAACATGTCTTTTTTTTTCAGAGGACTCAAAAGCTAAATGAGTTTGGTGGAAAGATGCATATCGGCCTTCGTTCCACTCTATTTGAAATGTACACAGAAGTAATTTTGGGCTTACTTTTACATGGAAGCAAAATGCCCTTGTTTTCCTTATGGAAAGTCATGGCCAAGAGATTTGGCACAAAGGTCCCAGCTGAGAAAATGTTGATGGATAGATGATTTTTTAGACTGAAAAGCACCTCCTGTTATGCCAGTTTGTATGTATCATCACACAGATGTGGCTAGATAGCTTCTGATGGCATGAAGCCAAAGCAAAAGCATCCAGGTAGTCTTATGCCCTGCCAAATGTATATTAGCTGTCGTAAAAGTGTGTTCTAAAGTGTTTTTTCCTTTGATTAATACTTTTTTAATTGATTTGGATTGGGATACAGAAAGAGTGAATCATGATACAGGGAGAAGGGTTCTTCCTATAATCTGATGAGGAAAGAGGTGAAGTCTTCTCAAATCTCTAGCTTGAGAAGAGGGGCAGATCTCAGAAGAGATGAGGAGGCTAACAGTGTTCCATGAAATGCCTCAATGGAAAGCACCACAGCATAATCTTGACTTTGCCGTCTAGTTGGTGGTGTCCCTGCGACTGCAGGGAGGTCGGACTAGATGAGCTTTGAAGATCCCTCCCGGCCTGGATGATTCTATGATTCTATGACTTTAGGTAGTACAAGTTTATATGTAGACAGACCTTTGAGATGTCTTCATTGCTGAGTGAAGATTCTTGTTCTGCTCTTATAAATAAATCACAAGGAGGTGTAAATGTAGATGTCTCCAAGGTTACACACACCAGAAAAGGCAATAGAAAGATGGCAATGGAAGAGTATTCTGCTATCTGAGGCTGATGGGAATCTTCAATCTACTATGAATATGATCAATACTGATTAATTATGCACTGAAATAAACTAGGATTGTGCCAGTTCAGGGATAGGCATGAAAACTGTGAAAGTATGAAAGATCTACAGGGTGATAGGGGTTGAAGAAGGGACTATACTAGAACCAGAAATATAAGGATACTTAGCTTCCTTTCAGAGTATGAAGAAAGGCAAAGCATACTGTGCTCTGACTGGAGAGTAGTGCTCCTTCCTGACTCAGGAATAACTGAGTGACTTGTGGAAACACTACTGATCATATATCTGCTATGAGAAAGTGTTGGCATCCATAGTACTGACAATAATGTCCCTAGTGAGTTACTGATCAAATGTAATTAATGAAAAGAAGCAGCTTTTTAACATGCTTCCCTGAAACAAAAGCAGTCTCTGCTAATCATAGAAACAACTCCAGGCAAGCATTTTTCTAGTCCATGTGGAAAACCTGCAGTACCTGTTGTCTTTTGTAAAGCAAAACAAAAACAACCCAAACCCCTCCACTGTAAATATCCAGTATGCATTCTCATTCAAATCACTTATTCCTACTCTGTTCAATAATTGTATTTTCTAAATGTTCTTTAGTAAGTTTGTTAGTTTCTTCACAAAAATGCTGAGCAACAGCTAATGAGAACATCAGAAAAATATTTCAGCAACAAATTTTGCCATAGTAGGCAGTCATGGCTAAACTGGATATTGTGGCAACTGGTACTTAGTTAATTAGGACCTTCTTCTTCTATGCCTTTCTGCTGGGGCCTGGGACAGATGCAGGGTGGGGGTGGCACAATCCACAATACAGTGGAAAATTATCTTCACATCACCTAAGAGCCATAAGTGGAGTCTAGGTAATGTTTCCTGGATTTCATGCTGCAGTGGTTATGTAGGTTAGTTAAACATTGTATTTAAAGGTACTGAGATTTTTTTTAAATCTCCTTTCAGAACCTATCATTAATTCAAAATGCATCTCTTTACATCTTAAGGAGTGATTACTTTGATGGCACATGGAGACAAGGAGAAAGACAAAGTAGAGACAGCCACTAGTTACACATGTCCTTGTTTGTGCTTCTGACTCCTAGAAGAAGGGGAAAAACAAATTTTTAGAGTAAGCATTAGGACACCTCCCACAGCAAAAAAATACAAAATCTGGGAAGTAAAGTGGAATACATGTGTCTTATACTCTTTACATCTCTGGAATCACTTGGGTATTACCTGCCTTTGAACAGAGAGCTCTTGCCTAAGAGATCATGCCCCAGCTTACACTGGCCATCCCAAGAACAGAAGAAGTAGAACCCAGTAGCAGCCAGTGTTAATCACTTCTATTACACTCTTTTCCTTTATATCACTACTGAAGCTGATGGGAACAGGTGTATGATCATGCAGTTCTACACAGACTGCAACTCCTGGGATAATTTTTGCTTCCTTTATATTTCTGTTAATCGGTGACAATACTTAAAGGTGACTAGTAGAATTTTAGTACATTTTAGTCCTTATAACGGATTTGCAGAAATTACTTTGTCACATGGTAAAGTTTTCATGCCACTATCCTTTCAAAAATACCAGGCAGACTAGGGCATAGATGGGATGCACACAAATACTGCTGACTGTGATTTGCCAAAGAGGCTTAAAAGAAAACTGTAGCATGTTCATTGGTTTTCAGTCCTGATACTGGGAACAAAGTGTGCTGCAATTTGCCTGCATTTACTCTACTTAGCTAAGTTTTCCTTGAGAGTATCAGAGTTACACCTTGCTTTCTGTCCTAAACTCTTAAGCAGTGCTCATGTTGCCCATTAAAAAGTTGTCACATTCAGTGCCAGGGTTAGCTGCAATCAAGTCACAGACAT
The DNA here is from genome assembly GCA_013398155.1 of Pedionomus torquatus. Classification (NCBI taxonomy): domain Eukaryota; kingdom Metazoa; phylum Chordata; class Aves; order Charadriiformes; family Pedionomidae; genus Pedionomus; species Pedionomus torquatus. The sequence goes on from VZRU01000584.1 coordinate 51,460, forward strand.
AATCAGGCAGGATGGGCTTCTGTGGGTCACCTAGTACGACCCTTTCCTTGAAGTTAGATCAACACTAAATTCAGGTGAGGCTACTCAGAGCTTTGTTCAGCTGGGCCTTGAAAACCTTTGCACCTTACAGTCTCTCTAGGAAACCTGCTCCAGTGCTTAAATATCATCATAATTAAATGTGTTTTCTTTATATCCATCTAAAATTTGCTTTCTCAATTTCTGATTGCTGCCTCTCATTCTGTTTTCCTGGCCCTGTGTAGAGAGCCTGGCAACGGACTTTTAGTTGGTAACTTTCTCTTAAGCATTGGAAGATTGCTGCTAGGTCCTCATTAAGGCTTCTCTTCTGAAAATTTATTATCTGCTCTGACTCACCATCTGCTAAATCTGTAAAGTGTTTACAGAGATACTGGATTAAAAGTTTTGGTATTAATGTCATCAGCTTCATTAATCCAAGAATTTCTGATAAAAATTCTGATAGAAATTTAGAGAATCACAGTTTTTTCATGGTTGGAAGGGACCTCTGAGATCATTGAGTCTAACCGTACACACACACAAAAAAAAACCAAAACAAAAAAACACACACAAAAACCTGAACCCCACAAGTCAACAATCTCAGACACTGGAGCATACCCTGAAGTGCCACGTCTACATGTTTCTCATCCCCTCCAGGGATGGTGACTCTACCACCTTCCTGGGCAGGCCATTGCAGTGCCTGACCACCTTCTCTGTGAAGTAATTCTTCCTAATATCTAATCTAAACCTCCCCTGCTGCAACTTCTGATCATTTCCTCTGGTTCTGTCATTATTCACTTGGGAGAAGAGGCCACCACCCACTTCTCTATAACCTCCATTCAGGTTGCTGTAGAGGGCAATGAGTTCTTCCCTCAGCCTCCTCTTCTCCAAACTAAACATGCCCAGTTCCCTCAGTCTCTCCTCATAGGACTTGTTCTCTAGACCCCTCACCAGCTTGGTGGCTCTCCTCTGGACAGGTTCCATCTCTTTAATGTCCTTGTAGTGAGGGGCCCAGAACTAAAGCTAGATTCCACTAGATTCTGTATGAAAAAATATTCAGAAATACTTTTGTGGACTTTACATTTTTAAGAGAAATCCAGAATCACATTTTATTTCAGTTCTTAGCACCCAAGTGGGTGATGATAAGTGCCAGCTCTTTCTTTATCTTGATCAAAGAGGAAGTTTCCAAAATAAAATGGAATAAATTCCTTTTTCTGTAATTTGGGATAATAGGAAAAAGAACAACAACAATTTCTGTTCTACAGATCGATATACTGTAAGCAAATGCCACACCATTTTTTATCTGTGGGAAATCTAGTGTGTCTAGAATAAGTAACTCCTGGAAACTTGAAATAAGCCCAGAATTCAAACATCTCAGTAATAGGGGGAGTGGCTGTGTGCATGCTTGCACAGATGTGAGGTTGTGGTACAAAAAATATGAGCAGGAACTTCAGAATCAGAAAGTGCTGGGAAAATCCTTTTAACATAACTGTATTATAATATTATTCCAATAATGTTACAGAGGGAAAGAAGGCCACATAGGTCCACAGTGTTATGCTAAATTTTGTTACCCTGGCAAAAAAAATAATCCCAAACTGTATAGAACGTAAGGAACACTGTAAATCTAGTGTTTATCTTATGATTTTTAAATAGAAGAGTAGAATTCTATTTCCAGCTCTGCACTGTGATGTTGGGGAAGTTGCTTCTAATTATACTTTATGAGTGTTCACTGTTTTTCGATGGCCCAGTTACAAGGGACCCATGACCATTCTCCTCTATCAAAGATTTTGATGGGTTGGAATTGTATTTTGAAACCCTCAAATAAGTTTATATATACATTTCTGTGGGAAAAAAAAGCCCCTACTTTTTCTCCCTATTTATTTATCCATTTTAAAAAATACTTTTGAGATCCTCACCTAAAAGTGAAAACCTGGAAAACTGAATGTATATCTGCACTTGTATTACTGAGTATAGGTTAAAAGAGAAACTGCAGGGACCTCTTTATTTTTCAGCAATATATCCCATGTAGTTTCTGAAAAAAAGAAAAAATAAATCTTGACATCCCTCATACTAAATACAAATAACATCAATAGCAGTAATGGAACTAGAATATTGGGGTTTTAACTATTTGAAAATGTCCTAAGTTTCCATCTGAGAATTTGCACTGTACAGCACTCGTGTGTATTTCCTAAAATTATATTGACAGAAGCACTGAAAAAACAGAGATTCACCTTGCTAATGACCTCTGGTTTTGGCAAGGTAGTAAGTACGATGAAAAGAGATCTGTTCTTACCATAAACAGGAAAAGAGGCTTTATAACAGCAGCCTTTGCTGGCACCTCTAAAATTAACTCTGGGTCAAGCTTTCCATGATAAATGCATTTTTTAGAGTTAGTACAGAGCAGCTCAGCCTATAAACACATTAAAAAATATATTTCAAACAAGTCAGTCTGGAAACTAAGTTTTAAAATAGTACAAGTGGAAACAAAAACATAAATTTATACTGAGTAACCATTTTCTATTATAAATTGTCTGGCCTACAGTATTTCCATCTTTTCCTGTGATTGAAACATAAGGTAATTGAGGGCACAGACAGTTGACAGTAAATTATAGCAGAGGCTAGATTAGAAGGCACCTCTGGAGGTCAGGGAGTGCAACCCTTTTTTAAAGCAGGGCTGAATGTAAAGCTCTATCAGGTAGCTTAGGACTGTCCAGTCAAGTTTTTATTATCTCCAAGGATGCTGATCAAGGTCAAGAAATTCCAGTCCTTAACCTCTTTATTGGGACATTTTTCTCCCTCTATCTGTTTGACATTTCCCTCTTCTAGCAATCCCCATTTGTAATCATCACCAGACAATTACAGTGTGAAGGAAAAATCTTCCATAGCATTTCATGGAACATGTTTTACTAAACATTGCAGTAAGCCAGGAATGCATGTTTGCTGAGTAAGCAGTAACCAATAACCCCTCAGACCACATTAGCCCATGTCAAATCTCTAGTAACCGTCTGATCAAAACATTAATCCCTTCTTATCACAAATTTATTTGTGTTAGATGGTATATAAATATTGTCAGGTAGTTAAAGCTGAGAAAAGAGCTCTGACAGACAATTGTGACATTTAATAACTGATATTCTTTCTTATTAAAATTGAAAATATTTGTTTGGATTCTAAGTTTTCCTGAAGTGGCATACACCAAACACCAGGATAAAAAGTTAGTGTGTGGAAAAAAAAGAAAGGGAAAGCACAGCTAACTGTGTGCACTTAGTGTATACTTTGCAGATGTTCATCAAGTGCAAATAACAGATAGTACTGTTAGGGAAAGGTGATTTAACTTTTTTAATTGTCCAGCTTTAATAGTATAATTACCATTATACCATTACCTTATATATGTGACCAATAAGGAAGTTTGCAGGGCTTTCTCTAGTTTTCTTGAGTTTTGTCAATTGCTGAAGACGTTCTCACCTCTATAGACTGCATGCAAGCTTTTTACCCTTAAAAATGCCTCTATTCTGAAGAACTAGCTTTTTATACCATCAACTAACTTTGACATTATAGTTTCCTTGAATAGCAGTCAATTAAAGAGGTTCTTGCTACTTTCCACCCCCAAGCTCTTCCTCTCTTAAGGGCTACAATTTAATGTTTCCTTTGCTATGGAAAAAAACCCCATTTGTGTCTGTACTTTAAATCAGCTCAGCAAAATGACCCAAGTATAAAAAAAACATTTTTACATTGGATTAAACCCTTTTAAACTGGATTTAACTCTTAGGAAAAACTGTAAAAGTAGGGTGTGTGAAGAACATTATATTCATGTTGGGTTCTCTGTGTGAGACTGATGACAATGGGTGAAAATGAGGCAAGAAAGCTCCTTTCTCTAATAAACAGAGACTACTTTTTTGCTATCCAAGCTAGGGTCACAGAAAGAAGATTCACATTTGCAGAGAACAAACAACATTACTAATCCTATATCTGTTTCTTTTTTTTTCTTTTTTTTTTTTT
>VZRU01000584.1:55488-82578 GCA_013398155.1 Pedionomus torquatus
TTTTTCCCTAAATTACCAGCTTCTTCAGTAGTTAATTCAAGAGTATGAGTGACTGAATCAACTCTAATTTGTCCCAGAGTTTGGAAATTCTCTTTCCACCCATTGCTTTTGGCCAGCACATGACAAATGACATGTTGACCTCTTCTGGTCACCTGATCCTCACAAGTTGTTATCAGGTGCTTTTGCGCTGATGGAAACACTGCCACAAATGTATGTACATTATGGTTTAGGATTCTATAGCCCACTTCTGAAGCTGAGCTACCGCTAGCACTGCACTTTGAAGTATGTAGGAGTTAGCTAAGGACGAGACAGGACAGTGCCTAAAAAAGGGAGTTCCTGAGATGCAAATCTGCCCATATTGATATAGAAAGAGAAAGCATAGCATGTTAAAACCAAATGAGGCAATAATTTATAAATAAGGATAAGCATGAAAAGGAAATCAACTATAAAAAGATTAAAATATCACAACAGAACAGACACAGCAGAATCCAACTTCAAGACAACTAGAAGACATATTACTAGTCTGTGCAAGAATTGTCCATTTGTCTAGTAATGATGAAAACATTTTCCTATATTTTTTTCATGTACCACTGCAGTAAGAAAATGCAATAAATTGTTTGTTCCTGGTATTCAAGAAACAATACTCAACAAACTTGTATTTGTCAAATTTAACTAATCTAGTAGAAAGCAGTTTAACACACTACAGCACTAGATATATTGAATACATTTTCTCATAGCTCAAGTAAAATGTAAGGGACTTTTTTATGGTCTACCAGGCTATGGCAGTGTAAATTCAAGACTCTTCTTGTCTTATCATATCTAGTATTTAAAAATATTTATAGTAGTACTTAAACATATTTATAGTCCTTTTACTAGAAAAAAAAAAGTAGCATTCTTTGTTATGATGTGGCACACCAAAAGTCATACCTTCTGCTCTGTCCTTAGAATAGGAATCTCCGGTGGGGATTTCTCTGGTCCACTCTTGGTTACTGAGTGATCTCAAAATGATGTGGAAGCTAACAGAGGGGCACAAGACCAGTCATGGCCAATAGTGGCCTACTATCACTGCAGCTTATGAGTTGCTCAGAATCCCTGACACTGGAAAGGAAGTAAACTAATAATACCTTCCAAAGCCATGCATTTCTCTGCAGACGTTGCAAAGGAAACTAAACTATTCCAAGCAAAGAGAAGTGAGGTTGGGCTTTTTGAATTTTCCCCTCCACTATAGATAATGGGAATGGGGAGAGGTTCCACTGACAAATGATTCTGAGGGATATTTTTAAGTTTTAAAGGAAAAAGTATGTTAGACACATCACTAGATCCTAACAGGGGCTGCTGTTTTACAACAGGTTGTAAAACCCTGCACAGGGAGTGCCGTGTCACTCCAGTGTTATACAGAAGAATATCCCTCCCAAGGGCAGCTGGGTAACATTAGTTTTAATCCAGAATATAAAATGCAGTAGAGAATCTGTCAGGAGCAGAGGTAGTAGAGCAGTTTAAAACACTGGCAGCAGCCAATGTCAAATGAAAGTGTAGGTGCATATTACTCTGTTATTTAAATTTAAAGAATAATGGCCAGCCATGGGGAAGGGTAAATTTATATTATATTCCACATAGTCACATATTTGACATTATACAAACTGCTTGCCCAAGGGTAAATCCTGTGTTGGTTTGTCATTGAAACTCGAAGGCAAGAACTAGTAAAACCTGTCAGACTTGGGAGTCTGGCAAAACTTATGTTTTGATTATAAACTAAGCATAACTGCTAAATATTTATTTTCTCCAAACTTAAAGTAGTTTTAAAAAATATATATTTTATGCTATTTTTGGAATCAGCCAAGTTTTGACTACAATGTTATCCTGTATTGGTAGGTGGTAAACTGTGTATGCACATTCTAGAAAAAATGTTGAGGTTTTACAATAAAAACGATTCGTAGGCGTGCAGTAATGTAATCTATCTTAAAATGTTGCTGTTTACAGCGGGTAACCACTTACACTGGTTTCTGTCCACTTTTCAAGATTAACCAGCTAGATTCCAGTTAGATATTAATGTCAATTAAATTTTCAGGTTACATACTAGGTCATCACTGTAATCTAGATTCTCCTCAATTCTGTTTATGTGAATTGCTTCAGTTACAAACCCTACATTTCAAATGTAGAACTTTCAAATTGGATCCAAATTATTCTAGTCGGAGCGAGCTATCATTCACATCAACATTAATTTTTGAAGCCTAATTATAACAGTATGAATATTGATCTATGTACTTTGCAGAACTTAGATGTTCATGGACAAAGGCATTTCTATGCGTTTTTCTGCCTATTTGTCATAGAGCCAAATAAGTATAGACCATCTAAATAACTAGTTTTCCTGATGTCCAATTTTCTTTTGTGCTTAAGTACCTAAAAGTATAAATCTCACAAAATATGTATCAAACACCTTGTTACCATCATTATGGAACCACAGTTTCTAATTATTAACATATGTACACAGATTTAAAATAGAAATAAATCCTGAGAAATGAAGATCCATTATTGTTCCCTAAGCTGAATACTGAAAAGCAGCTTTTATTACGTGTTGATACCTAACTTTGTAATTAGAAGAAAGATAAAAGAACTAAAAATCACTACTAGGTACAGAAATAATGGATAGCTTGTATGATTTAAAGAAAATAATCTGTATTGAATTGGTGTGTATGTTTGCAGTTTGCTCTGTAAAAAGAACAGTGTGGCATTTTGCAATAGCTGGCATATACAGTAGTGGGTATGTTTTATATCTGCATTGATCCTTTGAGTTGTCTCATAAAAGAAGCCTGTAAATTATTCATGTCTAAACTAAATTAGATTCTAGAAAAAAAGCTTTACTGAAATCCATTTTAAGGGCAGCAGAATTGTAAAGTCAGCTGGCTTAACCATAGCGATTTCTAACAATCATTTGGTTGCTAATAATACCTCAATCATCATGTAAAAACCACCTTCAGATGCTGAATATAAAAGCAGTGGCACAAAGTAAGTTTAGGTAACAGGCCTTAGAAGGCACCTTAATGGGATATCTCTTTGCCTGAGAAGTGCTAGCCTGCTTAGATATATTTTGTTTCCAGTGCAGGAAGCAAAACCATGTGGATATTAAATGTTAAATCCTATAGGCTTGAGGCTGACACTCTTCAACACATTGAGTAGCATTTTACCACGGGTATATTCCCCTCTGTGGGGGCTGCATTACAAAGCAACCTAGTGAAATAATCCAGGTTTGTAATTGTCAAGGAGAATGGAATCAGGCCTTCAGTGGGCACCCTGAAACACTACTGGCCAAAGCTATTAGTCCTCTTGGACTCTGCAGTTTAACAGTGCAGAAACAAAATTAAGTCTGTAAAATGATCATCTGAATAATTAGATGAATATATAAACACATTGCTTATAGAAAACATATGTATACAACAAGTGGTAATAGTTATTGGATACATTGATAATTGCTGTCACTTTCTGGGTAATGTGGGATACTTGAGTACTGGGGAGGGATCTGACAGCTCAAGACTAGGAATAAGCATCTGTTACAGTCTCATGTTTATGACTAAAAGATTAATACACAGATGCTCATAAAGGATTTGTATGGTATTTCATTTGCTTTTCGTTTCATGAGTGCTCCTAAGCATGTTTTGCAAAGTATTGAGCAGCCAACAGGTACAGCTTGTCTTCTTAGGCTAAGGTCATCCTGAGCAGCATATAAAACAGCTAAGTAGTGTAACTGTTGTAGCACAAAAACTCGGTGCCAGCAAGTTGTCCAAATGTTTACTTACCTTTACAGGCAGATTTTACAGCTGACACTGAACTGCTTGCTGCCATGGCTACGCTGCTTCCAGTAGCTGAGCTAGTTCATTTGAATCTAGCCTGAGTCTCTCTTCAAAACACTGCAGACATAACTCTACAGCTCTACAATGTATATGACTTCAATTACCAATATGCACATTTTTCTGTTCACTTTCTATAGCATATAAGACATCAGAAGATTAGGTCAAGTCTATAAATGAGAAAAAAAATCTTACATACTTGCATGTAAGATTACATACATGCATACTAAAGCACAATTACTCCATCACAACTGTAAAGGGATTACATGCCAAAGCATGTACAACCAGCTGGATATAAAGGTATTTCTCAAGATACCCTAACACCATTAACTTCCCAGGAAACATTCAAGGCATTCCAGGATTTTAATTTGTGCTATGGAAAACCTTTTGGAGTTTAGAGTCTGCAAGTAAAACCTGCATCATTCCATTTCCCCCCGCCCCTACTTTCGTGTTATGTATTGCTCCAGATCTAGCATAGGCTTTCCTACTGCTTTAATGTATTATAAATCATGTTACTATAATTAAAGCTGTACTGTTAAATTGGTAAATAGATTAGATGCTGGAAAATGGAGTTCAGCTTAGACTGATTTCAGTTTAATGGTCCGTACCAAATCCAGATGTATTTACTCACCCTCCATTTTAGTGAAGCATGTCCAGAAAGACCTGTAAAGAGGGAAGAAACCAATAAAATGTATGTTAATAACTACAACATAAAGCCCACTATTTTTCAGTTGCCCCATAAACTCCCATGTAACTTGTCTTAAGATAGATCACATTTATAAAGATAAAAACAGATCAACCTTATTCATATAGCTAATGGTTTATCATTTGAATTAAATGTCCTATCGCAAACTTCACAAGGGTTGTCCGATTCCACATATTCTCCTCTATAACCACCTAAATATTTACATATTCAATATTTATTATTAGATATTTGTTTACACACAAATACACATTCATGCAACTAACTCTTGAAGGACTAAAGCTGTGCTCAAAAATTGCTAATCTTTATATGAAAGAGATGCAGCAGAGTTGCAGATTTTGAAATTCATCTTGTCTGGTTTGGCTTTCTAAAGTTTTGGTATTTACTGAAAGTCATGTAGGCTTTCTTTAGCCAATCTAAAAAGACAGAAATTAACACACACCATTCAAAACCAACTTGGATAAATAATTTCCCTTTCTTATAACTCTACAAGAAGAGCAGGCAGCTACCTCGTTTCTGATACATACCTAGCTGAAGTTAAATGAGATGAATCTTACCATATCAGATAGACCTGGGTTTTTCAAAGAACAGGTTAAAGGAAGTTTATTTTCTGTGTCCTGAAAGAGGCGATGAGTTACATCTTCAAATTAAAAAAATCTGACACTGAAATTAGTGAACAGTAATGAACAATCTCTCACTTCAAATGTAGTTTGTTTTTTTTTTTTTTCCTCAGTCTATAGTACCCACTTAGTTTTTGTTATTGGGAGGAGAGTCTTATGATCTGGATTGCTGTTTTTCAAAGAACAAATACAAACCATTTCTCTTGGCTGTTCTTAAGGTGATACAGCCTGCACATACACACACCACAATGTTTTGGCTGCACTGATAGTTGAGTCAAGAAACTTTTAGACAGGATTTGTGTTTGAGGGAGTATTACATCTCAAAAAACTACCTTCTTCAGGTATCTTAATAAGGAACTTTGCAAGACATAAGGACAATACTGTTTCTGAAGCCTTTGTTTCCGCTTCATGGAGGGTCATCTTCATTTCATCTTCATTGCTTCAATTATAAAAGTTCAAATATTCATCAATAATTTTAGGCAGTGAAACAACATGATGTATTAGTAGCATGCCATGATTCCATTAAACCAGGGTTAAGCCTAAAACACTTGGTACAGGGAAAGCAATACTTTTGGAAATTTCTACTCTCTTTCTTGAAAACTGAGAGCTGAGGTGAGAACTCCTTGTAGGTATGATAAATCCTATGGCACATTCAGAAGTACCCATACTTACGCTCTTGAGTAATCTCAGTAAATTACTTGAGTAATTGCAGTTGGCTTAGTGGTTTTAACTGGTTTAGTATTACTCCCTTCTTGTCTAAAATTACAGAAGAGAGAAATTGTATGCTCTTTGCTAGCTGTAACTTTCTGTTGCAGAAAGACTAAATTCCAGGTTAACTTGCCTATAAATACCTCCTTTTAAAAAAGGGTTGTAGCATGTTCACAAAACTTCAGTTATCTGACGGCATGTGGAGTTGCCTACAGCACATATGTATTAATGCTGGTATACACCTATGCACATAGCACTAGGATCTAGGTAATTTCTAGGTGCATAATACAAATTTTAGATGCATAGACAATTGTTAGAACTGTTCAAAATGAGGCAACATAACTTCTATTAGTATTAGGAAGAATTTATCATATAGTACCGGGGAATTATTTGCCCTAGGAATCCCATCCAATGCATAGTAGCCATCTGATGGAAACACTTGGAACATACTGTTAATGCATTTCTGTAGACACAAAGGTTCAAACAGGCACCACAGGCTCAGTGTGGTTTCTCCTGTAATTAAAAATATTTTCATTTAATGGCAAAATATTTTTGTTCTTGTTCCAAGAACACACCACTGCAATCCAGTGTTTAACCCAAATGTTTTCTTTTAGCTTTCCTCAAATCCTTAGCAGCCAAACTACACATGACTTCAGTGGATTCTATTCAAGCTTTCCCATATAAACCAAATGTTTAGCAAAGCAAAGAAGAGAAGCTACATTATATGGTTAATATCAAATTCACTCCTACTGGAAAAGTTTACTGTCTGTTCCTGAGAAATAAGCATCCTGATCCTTCAGCCAGCACCTGGCTGAGATAATTCATATCCATTAAGGTGTTTGCATAAACTTCGGTAGACTAAACTATGCAAGATAGATCTGAGATTTAACTTGTACTAAATATGCTAATACTCTGAAGTGAAATCACAAGATCTAGCAGATCTATCATGTGAAGCAAGAGTACAATTTTGCTTAGGTTGAGAATATCAGAGAGAACTGCAAATGAGATATACTTTAGAAAAACAGATTAAAACACTAAGTGGGCAGTGCACCCTGACAAATTCCTAATGGAAATAAAATAAATAAATAAATAAATAAATAAAAATTCTGGTCTTCAGATAAAATTCTATCAGCTGCAATAATAGAAACTGGTTTTGGAAGGTATGAGGCACTATAATCCAGATGATAGAGAATTTAAATAGGGAAAGGAAAACTTCCTCATCCTCAATATTGCTTTATTACATAATTTGGTTAAATTAGGTCATTTGTATCAACTGCTGCCTTTAATGCACTCCCAAATGAGCATAAATACTACTACTAATCTGTCTTTTTGTGTTGTGTGTTTTTTTTTTTTAATTTATTTATTTATTTATTTAATGGGATCCAAGGTCAGAATTACTTTTAAAACTTTTTCTTTCTGGAATCATAGGAAAAACATTCAGTGGGAGGAAAATAATTAAGGAGAAAATAGGCGTATCAGACCAAAGGTTTCCTCCCGCCACTCCCCAAAAAGAGATTAAAAGCAAATCTTGATTTTATCGTGAAGTACAAGTCAAAGATACATTGTTATCATGAATTTGGTTTCATTTAATGTTTTTTTTTAATACAAATAACTTGAAAATACAACACCCGTTAATATTATGTTTTTCTATGTAGCAAACAAATGAATTTAAAAACTTGGTGAGGGAGTGGTAGGTGGCTAAATAAATACATAGAAGCCCCAGTGTTTTGTCATATAACAAACTATAATAGCACTTCAAAGTTTTGGACAGATTTCCATATATTATTGGTTTAGGGTGGAGCTGTGTGGAAAATTGTAAATGCTGTCTTTTGGTATTTACTTTACAACCCTTTGTAATCTTCAGCTATATTTATAGCCTAAAGTGGGAAGAAATTAAAGAGGCCTGTTTGAGCATCCTTTGTAATCAAATGCTTTTCCCATTTCTCCTTAAAATAAAAGCCCAGCCTGCATGTTTGGCTCTCTGAGGAGACCACCCGAAGAGTTTGCAAGTCATGACCTTACATTGAAATGTCTTTGTGGAAAAGTGTAAGTCGCAGGAGCACACAGAAAGGAGTCATGGATAACCTTGCTGGTATTTGCAGGGAGGAGAGGGCTGCTTTGTTTTGAAGATTTTTTTTGTTTGTTTTCAGGAAGAAATTTTTCACAGTGAGGGTGGTGAGGCACTGGAACAGGTTGCCCAGAGAAGTTGTGGCTGCCCCATCTCTGGAGGTGTTCAAGGCCAGGCTGGATGGGGCTTTGAGCAACCTGCTCTAGTGGGAGGTGTCCCTGCCTGTGGCAGGGGGGTTGGAACTCAATGATCTTTAAGGTCCTTTCCAACCTAAACCATCCCATCATTCTGTGAATTGCAAGGTTTAACTAGAAATAGGAGCAAAAGGATGAGGTTTTCCTGACTGTGGACAACAGAGGAGCGATGGGTTCTTCCCAGGGTGTTGGGATTGCCACTCACTAGTTGACCAGCGTGCCAAAGCGGTCTGTACCCACGACCCACTCCCGGCCAGGCTTGGGCACAACTTTGAAGCCCTCAGTGAAAGGCCAGCCCCTCCGCTCTCTGTCCCTGGCTGCTGCCCCACAGCTGCCACCCCAACGGCCAAAGCCAACGGCCGCCACCAAGGCCTGCAGTGCCCTCTGCTTTCTCCCACGTGCCGCCCCACAGCAGCCTTGACCCCCTTAGCTGACGTCAGGACTACCTCTGAGGTGCCCCACATTTGCCCGGGCACAGGAGATGGTACTGCTGGCCTGGAGCCAGGGTGAGGGCTGGCTGACAGTACCGGCCCCATGGGAGGCCCCAGGGCCCCAAAGGTGAGAGCTGTCCCCTCAGAGCTGCCTGAGGCCCTAATTGATGAAGACAAAGCAATTAAGATGTTGCTACAGGAGGAAAGACCTCGGACAATGAAAGAAAACAAAAATGTCTTCTATCAGTCTGTAGATAGCAAACAGAGGCAAGGGACACAGCTCGGGAGAACTGGGGCATTCCCTTAAAACTGCAAAGTCGCTGATTGTTACAGTCTTGAAAACAAAAAATATGTGCCCTCTAGGTGACCTTAGCTGGAAAATCACATCTCCAAATCTTAAGCAATACGCCTCCTAGATGAGACCCCCTAATCACTGAGCATGCATGGTAGTTTACAGATCTACTATGTCTTTAAATCGATGTGAATAGCTGATAGGAACTTATTGTGAAACCATGAGCTGCCAATGATAGGTATAATATGCCAATTAGTCCATTTTTGTAAAATATAAACATCATAATGTATAAGCCAAGTTGTGCTAGCTTTGTGAAGTTTTCACCTAGCACCCATCTCTGCACAGGCATGAAATAAATGTCTTGCCTCTGTGCATATATTGACTTCTTGCACACCAGGTTAAAAGAACCCAGATTTGGGACATTAAAATGAGTCTCAAATGCATACCCTGGGTTCACCTGTGGTAAGTAGAAAAGACCATCTGAGGGGAGGTTGCTCGAGTGAGAGCATGCTTATTGCACGGAAGAAGTCCCGTTACTACCAGTGATGGAGGCAGCACAACTGTGGCAGTTTGTTATAACCAGAGATGAGCATCCAGCTAAACAAGGGCACCAAAATGCAGAAGCAAGACAGAGGTGGGTGAAAAACTGGCTATGTATTATTTTATTTAGACTTTTGAAAATCATTTCTATTGCAAATAAGGTGGTCCAAGAGTTGCTTTTAGCTTTTGACTTCCCTCTGTTGTGTGCAAGATGCTCAAGGAAAGGTTTACAAAGAGCATTGTTTTTTATTAGACTAACTGCTCTTTTTGGCAAAACAAGCTAAGCTTTAGGGCAAACAAAACCTTCAGGCTTGTGCTGATGCAGAAATGTGTCATAGATGTATAAATTACAGGTACTCCTTTCCATTCTGCCAAACACTCTTGAAAGCTGCTGCTACAAATATTGCTGGGAAGCCATGTGGGATTTTTGGAGGGTATACAGGATCCTTACCAAAAGAAGTTCTGGCTCTGGACTGTCAGGATGGTGAAAGCAGGCCCTTATTTGCTATAACTGAAACAGAACAGCTCATAGAGGACACAAATCTATCTCCTGCAGCAGCTTTGGAAATGTCCCAGAACTGTAGCTCTAAGAGCAGCTAGGTATGCTGGGAAAGAAACAGAATAGAAATGTTTTCTGAAATTTTAAGTAAGAGAGTTTGCCTTATTTCCAGCTAACCTAGGTCCAGGTGATCGGATCACAGCTGCATTTCATTTAAATTTTGTTTCTTTATATTTGGACTGAAATCTTCTTGTCTTTTGCTTCATTCACTGCTTAAGCCTTCTCATCTGCTTTTTTATAAAAAGAACAAAGAATCAGAAAAGATTGCATAGAGTATGGAGTCTAGTTCCTTCCTGTGGGAATTAAAGTGGTCATATAACCCCTTTTGTAAATTTATTAAGCTTTCATCTTAAAACAGGTTTGGGGGTTTTGCCTCCATACTCTTATTGGGAAGATTTTGCCTTATACTTCTTATTGGGAAGCTGTTGCAGTACTTTATTTCCGTTACAGCTGGAAACTTTTCTAATCTCAGTGAAAAGTTTTCATGGCAATTTATTCAGGTGATCTTATGCTGATACTGAGTTCCACTTCAATTATCTTTCCTTCTTATGTTTCTCTTATCCTCCCAGTATATTTGGTGGACAATAATAAACATTTTCTCAGATTTTCTTTAAATAAGGAGATAAGGTCATAAGCTGAATAAGGTAAATCCTTTCAATCTCCTCTATCAAGGTTGTCACCCATTTTACACTATTTAGGAAAAGTTCATAATAAATTGCCACAAAATACGTTATACATTTTCCTGCTTATAAGAAAACTGTGGGGAGGGTTTCACAGCTTAATCTCCCCAGTAGTACATAGTTCTGCTGCAACAGATTAATATATTAGGTTTTTTACCTAAGTGTCTTTTCTAAACAATGAACTATTAGCTGATAATAGAAAAATCCTGTTATTAGTTCCAAAGCGTACAGCCCTGCACTTTGTACAGTTTAACCTCATCCTCTTTCAGTAACTGAAGTTCAATGACCTTTATGATATTCCAAGCCTTTTCTAGTTTGACACTGCCTCTAGACTTCGTCATCAGAAAATGTCATAAGCACACACTTACGCTGTACTAAAATTAGCTATGATACTATCCACTATTTTTAGTCTCCAAAGTAATCCTAGAGAATTCTGCTGGTAACTTTCTCCCAGACATACATTTCTCCTTTCAATGCAACAGGTTGAGTCTGTGGTTTTTCCATGGTAGTGAAGATACTGCAATCTGTCCAACACCAAAGAATTTGTGTTTTTCTCTCTAATTTTGATCTGATTCCAGTTCATTTCCTACCTCTAAATTCTTATTTTCTGTCACAGTGAAGCTGCCTTCTCATTCTGGGCTAATTTTTGATGGGCTAATGTATAAATATTTTAATAAGGTACATCTAAATTAGGTTTATTTGGCTTATTTGAACAAGAAAAAGGAGTTGGTTTTATCCGAAAAAGGCAGCTAGGTAGACCTCATATAGCCTACTTCACGTAAGGTGATTTTTTACTCTTCACTGTTTCAACTTTCCATTTACCTTGATGTGTTAATCGTTTTTTCCTATGCTGTGGTTTTAAAACCTTGCATCTATTAAAGTTGGTTTAATAGGGTTGTACTTTACTTGGTTACTTTCTCTTTTCTCCCTATACTCCCATTTGCTAATCCTTATAATACGACAAAATACTAATTTTCAATTCACCATTTCAAGCAAAGTAATGGATTTTTAAAAATGTTGTTGTTCTAACAATAAGCTATGTAAGGAGTACTGCTATATTAGGAGCAGAACTAAGGGCCTAAAGCAACAACTAGACAGGACTCATTTGGCTGTCTGCCTACTAGTCAGCAAATCCACAGGGATTGTATCCAAACTAGGGAATAAAAGGAGGAGCCTCACTGTAACTGCATCTCATTTAAATTAATTGCTGAAATGGCTTTTTTTCTTTGTTATTAGAAGTCATATAACAATTACTAACCAGTTTGGTCTGAATCATTCTTTTCTGTCATGTGCTATGTTCTTAAAAAGTGATTCTTTTTTCAGTCATTTATATTATCTTGACCTTCTCAGATATATTTCCTAATTAACATGTGATCTACACCAAAACAGGAAAGATGCATCAACTGCACTGTATTCTGACTACTAGCATTCTGGAGAATGTTGTCAGAATTTGCAAAGGACACAAGCAAAAATGAAAACCAGGGTATTCCCATGAGAAATGGTACAAATCTACCATGTAATAGATACTCAAAATTTAATTTTTCCATGTTGGCTGAGCACTGCAGCACTGAAATCTCTAAGGCATCTAAAACTGTAATACTCACATCCTTTATTTTACTATGAAAAATAAATCTTGTGGTTTAGATTCTTACAAGATCCATCTCAAGCTTACCTGAAAAATACCATTCCAGGATGAAACAATAATTTCATTTTTTGCCCTGTGCTGTAGAAAGGGATCATGAAAGAGAATTGCAAGAATTTCAAGAAGGAAGCTCAACTCCTGCTCCTTGTGTAGGGAACCGGATTTTTCTTTGCAACATCTGCTGTAACCTGTTAATGACCCCAGAGAAATCTGTTTTTTCTTTATTAAAGAAAGGACTTCTACTTAGAACTTTTGTAAAGCACAGGCTTCAAGTTTGACCATTTCTCTGGGAATATGGAATACTTTAGTATTTCCCACTAGGTTCTGACTCTCCCATATTTATCTGTCTTACATTCTTAACACTCATAGTACAAAGCTTTGGCCACAGATACTTTGGAGCTGTTTCTCCTGAGGCCAGAGCATCTGAAAAGAAAGCTCTCCTGTTTTAAACAGGACTGATGCCTTCCTGTTTTAAACAGTGCTATTCAAGGATATGCAGTAGATTATTCTACCTCTTTGGAAACAATGTCTTCTGATTGTTGTTTTTTTTTCAATTAATGTCCTCCTGAAATGTGAATACGTGGTCAATGTGTACAGTGTCTGCTATTTCAGGGACATGCCTATTAAGATGGAGGAAGGCCTCTGCATGCCTAGGCGTAAGATAGGTTGATCAAAAGGGCCAGAAGCCTGTGGTTTTCCTCATTGCCAAAGAGTGAATTTTGCTTCCAAGTTTTTTAAACCACAATGAATCAAAGACTTCAAATATGAACTCTAAAGTGAGAGACTACAGATTCTGAAGAGAGGCCAAACTTGTCTAGATATATCACAAGGGTTGCTATAAATGTTAGGTCTACAACAGACCCTTTTAAGAGTGGCCTGAAAATTACAGTCTTAGATGGAAAGGGTGAGGTTGAAGGAGGAACCAAGGAAATTATCTAAACTTGCCAAATTGTATAGACACTAACAAACATGGAGTGTGGAAGAGTATGCTTGAGTTACTTTGCATGGGAACTGTTGATCCCATGTTTTCCTTCAGTTGGAAGATACATCACTGTGTCATCTCAGAACAAGATGGTTGCTCTTTTTTTTACTTTGAGCTGCAGATCTTATACGGTGTGAAGCCATGGAAAACCACCTGCTGGGTCTCAATTACATTTTCTAAGTAAACAACGTGAAAAGTTTGCATTGCTTAAAGTGTGGGGCAAAGTCTGTGAGATGTTTCTTTGTGTTCCACATGTTGAACAAATTGTTCTTCTGTATGAAAGATTTAACAGCCAACATTGTGCCTTGAGCACTCACATGACGTAGTATCTGTAGAGAAGAAATTACTGGTTTTATAGTTTGATTTAATACAAAGATTCAGGTTCTACACTTCCCTGATATACAGAGAGACAAAGATGGATTAAAAGATTAAGTGTGTAAACTTCTGATCCTAGTTTTCCCTTCTTTTTTTTCTGACTTTGACAGGTTAGGCCATCCCTTAGTTGTGCCACTGGGAAATTTCTGAAGCAGCCTATGAAATTCTCTGAAAAGAATGTGTTCTCTGAGCTAAAAAAGATACATTAAACTCTACTTCTACAATTTGAAATTACAGAGGAAGATTATGGAGGGCATACTCATATGTCAGATAAGAATAAAACTTAATAGGCTGCTGTGTAAATATACACAGAGTGGATCTTGATGTGGTTTCCCACAATAGCTGCTCTAGGCTTTCATCTGCTGCAATTTTCACTGAGTGCCATAATGACAGATTCCACAAAGCCCCCCTCATTCCTTTTTAGCTCTACCAAACCAAAACAGAAAAAAATCAGAAGAGAACAGACAGTAGCTAAAGAAACTCAGACTTAGAAACAAGACCTTCTCCTTGGTAAATCCTGTCTCCACACACACAGAAATGGTCACTATATCTCTAATGAAAAACTGTATGTATAGAAAAATATTTAGAATGCAAGTAGATGGAAGTATTTCCAAGCACATGAGGCAAGGTGAATGTGAATGATAGCAAGAAATGAAGTAGTTCTATGGTACGGGTCAGTTTAACCAGATCAAAGGGACTCAGCACAAAAGCTCAGGGTCACGCAGAGCTACCCCCACAGGAGGTAGCCAGCTGTTCATGTGCAGCTTTGAAACCATGTTCTGGATGAAGTCAAGTGAAAACTTTACCAAGCCAAGGGTGTAAAATCAATGTAAGTTGAAACAAAGTCTAAAGAGTTCTCTGTGACTATGCTATCCTTAAATCAAGGAATTTTCATAAAGCAGTAAAGATGCTTTAATGGTTAAAGAAAAACTTAGTAAGAAAAATTAAAATTATTCAGTTAGAAGGAACTTTCCTGCTCTGTCTGAGCTGTATTTTTGGTTAATTGGAGGAGTCTGAAATCATAAATACTAACAAACACAACGAATAACTGTATTTCCTGTCATGACCCTTCCCCTGACCATTGCAAGTAACCTTTTTTTTTAAAAAAAAAAAATAAAAATAGTCCTTTGGCAATATTCCATCTTTCTCTCTTCACTCTGCTCCACTGCCCAGCTCCTACAGAGAGGGAGTTTAAAGCTGCTTTATCTCAAGGTAGTTTATATAATTATTTGGAAAATTATTGGAGCCTGAGATCTATGTAGAAGCATTTTGCCTTGGAATGTAAACAACTAAATCCTCATTCTTCTTCCCCTCTGTACTGTAGGTTGACTTCAGGTAGCACTCTGTTGATTGAAATGCCAGTTGAGGTATATAGATTGTGGCAACCTAAAGCTAGATGCAGCCATTTCTTCTAGCCAGAGCAACCATGGTGTTTATTACAGTAAATCATCAGTGAGCATGTAAATACTGGAAGCATTGGAATGTTGATGGAGCACTGATGTTTATCCCTAAAATTTACTTGGGAAGAAAATTTTACTTGAAAGAATGACTCTGTGTATGAATGCTTGCATTTCAAGTAATTTTGTCTTGATCATCTGCTTTTATTTCCAGACTAACAGAAGATTGAAATGGAAGGCTTTGTATAAAGGAAAATTGGGATATAAATACAGTGATGATTCTGCCAGAGGCACACCTTGCTTTACAAATTCAAAGCTTTTTTTGTTTTCCACCTCATTTAACTTCTTCCGTTTTGTTTCTTTGTCCTTTCTATTCAGATGTTCTCTTTTTTCAAGTTACTGTGAGCTTTATTTTTCATTCTCTCATAATATCTTGCAAGATGATTCTGCTGCACAATCTTCCAGAGAGAACAAAAGCACACTGTTGAAACATTCTTCTTCCTGCACGGCTGTATTTTATATCATTACAATACAACTCTGAGTAATACTGTTAATGTGAAAAATTATTCATCACAATAAGAAATCTCCTGGGATTTCTCTAATTACTGTTAGACACTCTCTTGAACATTACATGAGTCCTTTGTACGAATTAACATTTAAGTGATTACATATTAAGCCATGGATTTTAAAGGCCACGTACAGATACAGCCTTTATAAGGATTTGCAAATGCCAAAGAAACTGCAGCCGCATCTGATATGACCAAATGAAACACAATGTAATACCTGATGTAATAATGCTGCCACAAAGCAGGTCAGCCTGCCCCTTGGACACTTACCAGATCGTGCTGTTTGCTCCCAGTCCACTGGGCCTGGTATGTGTTAAGCTTCTGAAATCTGAAAGGACTCCAGGTGCTTCGTTTATGTTTGAATTTGTGAGGTGCAAACTTTAATGCTCCCTTCTGAGACTGAACATACAGTTCAACAAATGGACTCCTGTTGTTGACTTCAGGCTCCTTTGTTGTTTAAGCACACTTTCAAGAATTCAATTTGAATGGATATTTTGGGCTATGTTTTAGTAGTTCCTTGGATATATATAGATGTGAAGGCAAAGATGTAGTGAGTGGCAAAAGAACAAAAATGTGATCTGTTTTTACTTACAAAATAGCAGTTTTATTGGTTAGAAAACAGTAACTAAATGCCATGAGTTTTTTTCTTTCATATGCTTTTAATGTGACAGGACTCCTTCCTGCAATTGCTCTACCTGCTTTGGGTGAAAATGCCCAAGTAGATCAGTTCTTTTTATTTTTTTAAGTTCTCAGCCCCTCTTCCATAAGACTTCTTTGTCTTTGTCATCACCTTTTGGAAATAGGTGATATGTAGCTTTAAATGCCCCATCCTTTTCTTTTGCTGTAGACTAGAAAGGGTGTGTTACAATAGAAGCATCTCCTTATTAGCTCCAAGATAATAGCCAAAATGTCAACCTCTCTTGGAATTCTGCTTCAAAATGCAGGTAAAGAAATGACATACGGGCTTACAAGCAATATTTGAGGTCCAAGGTAAACACAGTTCATAACCAAACAGATTACTTCAAATCCTTATAATAGGTACATGAGTACAAATGTGTTCCATGTAGATGCAGTATATTCATAACAATGCTTAACAGTCATCCAATTTATCTGATTTGATTCTATATTAAATGAACAATTTGGTATTGCAAAAGTGTTTATGGCAGAAAGGTATTACAACAAAGAAAGATTCACAGTAAGAACACATGAATACAGTGCTCATGAAGTAATGATTCATTCTTACTGAGATATTTTACCAACTGGCATTTCAGAAAAACTTTCCCATCAGATATATGGCAGCTCTCCTAGTTTCTTTGCTTCCTTTTCTCTTTCCATTCTTCACAGAATGAGGGAATGAGCTCTTCTTACTTTTCTCTCATCTCAGTATGTTCTGTTCTGAAGGCCTCTAAGGCATCATTCTTAGAGCTATGTTTATTTTTCAGGATTTCTTCCCCCAGTTCAAGATTGAAGCTTTGCTGAACAGACAGGTATCAGCCTGGAACCCTTATCTGCTGTTACTGAGTGGAATGTCAGATTGTCAGATTCTGGATGCAATCCCATCTGGTCTGCTCACTGAAGAGTTTGCCCAAGAGATTTCAGACAGTAGTAGCAATTCCAGACCTCTTCCCAGGCATGAACCCTGTGATCTCACTTAGTTCTATGGTGAAGGACCTCTGTTGACTGAAGGGATTACTCCAATGAGATTGCAAAGTTGAAAAGGTTTGAAAGATCTGTTTCAGAAATCTTTATAAA
Source organism: Pedionomus torquatus (assembly GCA_013398155.1). Lineage (NCBI taxonomy): Eukaryota > Metazoa > Chordata > Aves > Charadriiformes > Pedionomidae > Pedionomus > Pedionomus torquatus. Next base: position 72,843 of record VZRU01000584.1, read on the forward strand.
ACTCTCAGTCCCATCTTTTTACATTGTTTATAGTCATAAGAGATAACTTTTGAGGATACAGACAGTAACTGAGGTGACTAAATAAATGGGCCTGACCAAACTCACTGTGCCTGCAGGAAAGGACAGTTAAACTGCTAGCATTTTGTGGTGGTTTTTCTCCCATTTCAATTCTACTGGTGTGTTTGTCAGCATAGCAAAGGGTATTGTTCTCAGACATCAAAAGGAATGAAAGGAAATAAACAATTGCTCTAGTATTTAGAGATTGATCCTGTTAGCTACTGGGCTGAAAGTCTTTTAAGAGGGATAAAACCTTCAGCTCCTTTTGATTTGATTAAATGCACCAATCACCTGTTCTAACTTAAGTCAGTGAGAAACATGGGTAGAAACACTTCACAGACTGTTCTCTGTATCATTTCATCCCTGACCAAAGCCACAGTAAAGTCAGGATGAGGCAAGAATCTGAGGTGCTGAAGGGAGAGATTGCTACTTGGGAACCAAGTTAGCTGGTTTTCAACTAACCGACAAACCAACTGTTGCTGCTGCTGCTATTGATCAGAAGGGGCGGGCACAGAAGGTGACCAATTCTGTGTGAAGTATCACCAAGACAGATTATAACAACAGCTCTGGACATAACTCTGGTTAGTAATGCATCCCATTGCAGATTAAATCAGTTATTCTTGGAAACAGATGAAGTTCCTTAGAGATGTCTTTAAAAAAGCCTTTCAGTTAAAGCTGTTTCAGACTTGCACATATAGCAAGTAATTCCATATTTTTAACCTTTAGGAAAATGTCTGTAGTTTGATAAAACATTAGAGACCAGTGTTTTCCCTGCTCTTGAGTCCTTGGATTTAAGCACCTTTTGAATGGAATTTAGAAATGTGTTTTGAGCCTGGTAGCTTTGCCTCATGGGTGTTCTCCACAAAAATACATTTTATAATTCTATACTAGTAAATGCCACCATAGTAGAATAACTTTATTTAATGTATATGACAGTAATATTTAGAGTGTATAAAAAGTCTTAAGTTTTGAAGCATTTTCCTCAAATTAAGTAGCTACAGTAACAAGAATGATTATTCCCATGTTACAGAATGGGAAATTGAAATGCAGAATGATAACCAAAAATCCTTGGAGTCAGGTAGTAATTTTGAAGACTTATATAAAGTACTTGTTTTTCAAGGATGTTTAGCATCTATGTGGCTTTAGTAGTTCTGGGTATTCCTCCAAAACTTATGTCAGAAGGTTTGATGCTGAACAACAATAGAGGTATAATGCATAAATGACTTTTTCCCTTCCAGTATGCATTTCATAATCCGTGTCCTGTTTTCTAAAAAGCTCTTCTGAGAGCCTTTAATGTACTTTTTCAGTGGTGATTCTTTTGAAGCTATGTTTCGAAATTTAGTTTTTCTGTGGTAACTCACCAATCTATCTTTCAGTATCCATATGTCCTTGGGTGCTCATAACATTTTCATACAGATTTTTTAAAAAAATCTTTTAAAGTTGTTGTGGCCAACATTCTATTTATGAATTATCTTAGAATTTGCTGGTTTTATTTAGAAAAAAAATAGATCTTGAAATTCTGTGTATTTGCCAAAACTGCTAAAGACAACTAAAATAACTTCTCTTAAAATTTATTTAGAAGAATTAATTCCTGGGGTAGACATGAGTAACATTCTCAAAATATGCCATGGTTTTATTAGACTAGACTAGACTATTTCAATTGGAAGGGACCTACAGTGATCATCTAGTCCAACTTCCCGATCACTTCAGGGCTGACCAAAAATTAAAGCATGTTAAGCACATTATCCAAATGCCTCTTAAACACAGACAGGCTTGGGGCATGCACCATCTCTCAGAGAAGCCTGTTCCAGTGTTTGACCACCCTCTTGGCACAGAAATGCTTCCTAATGTCAAGTCTGAGCTCCCTCTGATGCAGCTTTGAGCCATTCCCAATCTCCTGTTTCTGGATGCCAGGGAGAACACCTCCCTCTCCACTTCCCCTCCTCAGGAAGCTGCAGAGAGCAATGAGGTCACCCCTCAGCCTCCTTTTCTCCAGGCTGGACAAGCCTGAAGTCCTCAACCATCCCTCACTGGACATTCTTTCCAGCCCTTTCTCCACCTTTGTTACTCTCTTCTGGACACATTCAAGGACCTTCACATCCTTCTTAAATCGTGGTGCTCAGAACTGCACACAGTATTCAAGGTGAGGCTGCACCAACACTGAATATAGTGGAATAATTACCTCTTTTGACTGGTGTTTGATGCACCAAGGATGCAGTTTGGCCTCTTGGCTGCCAGGGCACACTGCTGACTCATGTTGAGCCTGCTGTTGACCAGCACCCCCAGGTCCTCTTCGGCAGGGCTGCTCTCCAACCACTCCTTTCCCAATTTTTACTTCTGCCTGGTGTTCCTGACATCAGGTCTTGTTAAATTTCATCCCATTAATCATAGCAAACAGATTGTCAGGCTGCTACAGTTGTTTCCAACAGGTGGCTATGCTTGTGATACAGCCCTCTATTTAGCTGTCCAAAATTCTTTTCAAGATGACATGACTATTTTTCTCCTAAATGTGTTATTCCTAAGAGGTGGATTTGCATGTTGAGAGCAATAAATTATTGAAAAGCACTCTAGTGGCTCACTTTCCATTTGCAACAAATCAAATAACTGAAGAAGAAATTGTATTACAAGTATTTCTGAGAGAGAGCTTTTGTTATTAAAGAATATTTGTTTCCGTACTAATGACAAAAACTGTTATTAAGCTAAATGATGTATGTAGTAAGTAGCAAAGAAAGTGGTAGAATACTTGTAGCTGGTGAGAAAAAAAACTCAATAGCACAGCAGCATTAGTAATTAGTTTGCAAGCCTTTATGTACATTATATTACTTTGAAATAAGTTGACAACTCCCTGTTCTCTTGGAAGTAACTTCCCTTTCAACAGTTGCGATTTGGTAAAAAATAGTCCTAGGGATATTATGTTTTGGGATTGCTGACAGGTGTGAAAGTCCTCTGTATGCCCTTATCCATGAGAAATTCACTTTCTTTATCAGCTTGTCTCTCCTACTACGATAGATAAGAAGAGATGGTCCTTCTATGGCTTTAGGGTAAGAATCGTTGCTGATCTTTGCTTCATCTGCTCATGGCGAGGGAGTTGGAACTAGTTGATCCTTAAGGTCCCTTCCAACCCAAATCAGTCTATGATCCTTTGCTTACCCAACAGAACCTGTAACTGCTGAGTCTTCTCCCAGTTTTCTTTTCTGTCTTCCTGCCTGATAATCACCTTCCATTTCATTCCTAATCCCAGAGATACCAGAAGGTTTAGTTTATTTAGAGGATAGCTGCAGGATTTCTNATTGCTGACAGGTGTGAAAGTCCTCTGTATGCCCTTATCCATGAGAAATTCACTTTCTTTATCAGCTTGTCTCTCCTACTACGATAGATAAGAAGAGATGGTCCTTCTATGGCTTTAGGGTAAGAATCGTTGCTGATCTTTGCTTCATCTGCTCATGGCGAGGGAGTTGGAACTAGTTGATCCTTAAGGTCCCTTCCAACCCAAATCAGTCTATGATCCTTTGCTTACCCAACAGAACCTGTAACTGCTGAGTCTTCTCCCAGTTTTCTTTTCTGTCTTCCTGCCTGATAATCAGCTTCCATTTCATTCCTAATCCCAGAGATACCAGAAGGTTTAGTTTATTTAGAGGATAGCTGCAGGATTTCNAAAGAAAGAAAGAAAGAAAGAAAGAAAGAAAGAAAGAAAGAAAGAAAGAAAGAAAGAAAGAAAGAAAGAAAGAAAGAAAGAAAGAAAGAAAGAAAGAAAGAAAGAAAGAAAGAAAGAAAGAAAGAAAGAAAGAAAGAAAGAAAGAAAGAAAGAAAGAAAGAAAGAAAGAAAGAAAGAAAGAAAGAAAGAAAGAAAGAAAGAAAGAAAGAAAGAAAGAAAGAAAGAAAGAAAGAAAGAAAGAAAGAAAGAAAGAAAGAAAGAAAGAAAGAAAGAAAGAAAGAAAGAAAGAAAGAAAGAAAGAAAGAAAGAAAGAAAGAAAGAAAGAAAGAAAGAAAGAAAGAAAGAAAGAAAGAAAGAAAGAAAGAAAGAAAGTTTCTTCAAGAGTTGAATGAAGACTTTACTAGAAATAGAGAAATAATTTTTAAAGTTTTCCTGTCTTTAGTTTTGCTTCACTACTGTCTACAGTTTCTCAGTCTTGCTGCTGATATTTAAAAAAAACAATATACCTGTCCTTGTACCTGTCAGACTGATACAAGATGAAACTGTATAGTACCTAAAGTTAAAATAAAGGAAGTTATATGGAAAACAGACATTTTCCAAATAGATAAATATTTTTCAAATTTTGAAATTTAGAATTAGGACCAGATTTTTTAAAAGGTATTAATTACCTAAAGTCTCAGAAAAGCATGCAACAAAGTATTCAGCTTTCTAGGTCTATGTATAGTTCCCAGTGAAATTAACTGACACTCTTGAAAATGTCAGCAGTCACCTAGGTCTACCTACAGTGATTGTGTACCTATAGGGTGCATGTATATCAATTATCTTCAGAAAATCAGTACTTAGCTGTCTTATAAAGTTAATTTTTTTGTGTTGTTAATGGAAAAGAACAAAGTAAAACAAATAAACCACAAACCAGATAATCAGCAAACTGAAAGGCAATAGGCTGAATTATTTCTTATTCATTGAAGGACCTCTAGTGGTCATCACAGCTTTTACAGCAGTCAAAATGCCAGCACTCAGAACATTCTAGAGAAGATATGCATGTTTTTTTCCAAAATATGGAGCACGAAGATCAACTTTTTCAAAACTGTGCACTACGCACTTTTGCTCTACACCTGAAAGGCTTCCTTGCTTCACTATTAAAATCATGCTTTATTTCACTTTATAAAGGGAGTGTCCTTGTGCACTTTACAGGAGTTTAAAGCCAGAATACTAGAATCTCCACTGCCCCTTGTCTCTCTTTGCTAGCCAGCACCTTCCTCAGTCTACCTCTACTGAACTTTACCAATGACAGCCTTCCATCAGATACCACAGCGTTGCTGTGTGTCCTGTTACCTTGTAGGACATCTGTTCAGCTTCTCCTAATACCACTCTATTACCTGGAACTGGCCACCAATCATCATCTCTCACTACTGGCCAAAATACATCAGTTCATTCTGAGCCCTGACAACGCATGGAGTGAGTTTATCTGTCTAAAGCACAAACTCAGCAGATGGAATACTGGCAGCATAATTGGGAAGAGAGCTCTAATCCACGGTATTGTGGGACATGAAAAGAAATCGGAGTTGAACATTCAGCAGTATGTCAGAAAACAAATCGTATTCTCATCACCCAGGGCTTCTATTAGCTGCTGATCTTCCTGTGGCTTCTTTGAACAGCTGGTCCAGATTGTTCTCCTGCTGGATGTACTTATCAGTCCAAATACTACAGAATTTATTAAAAGCTTTTGCTAAAGACCAGAAATACCTCCTCTATTCCCATCTTTCTCAAACATTTAAGTTATATAGAGCTTCCTGCATTTGGGTATTTTGTAGGTAGATGATCATATCTTATCTGCAAATGTAAACAGCGTTAGAGGTGATTACAGGCTAACTTTGTTAATTTCAGATAGCTTTTGGTGGTCATCTTCTCCACTATACAAACCCAGTGACAGAAGAAAAATAGCATCTCCAACAGCAGATCACTGAATAATGAATGTACAGTTAAGAGCCATTAGAGATTGCTTCATGGTCCTACTTCCAGTGTCAAAAAAACCTTGAGAAGAACTTGAACAAAATGCTTAATATTTTTAAAAGGCATTCATAAATTCTCACCACAATGGTGTCAAAAGAAGAATGATTTATGTGAAAAATAAAGACAGAACAGTGATGAGCATTTTCTACGTAGGCAGCATCATCTACATTGAAGATGATATCTTTCTCAAAACAAACCCCAGTAAAACTGCAGACGGCCTGCATGACTGAGTTACCCTGCTGTGGGTATTTTTCAAGAAAAAAATAATTGAATAAATACATCTTTAAATGACATACCATCAGAATCTGATCAGAATGTGCTTGCCAGGGGAGCAATTCTGGTATTAAAAGAATTTCTACCCTAACTTCTCATTTTATTGAAAGTGACTACAGAAAGTGGATTCTAGAGAATGCTTCATTAATATCGTTTTTCTTCCCAGAAACAAGAGAACATGCATCTTAAAGATAATACTTATAGATAAGGCATTTCAGGTGTATCAGTCACATACAAGTAGATGATCAGTCCTTAACAGCAGAACACTTTCTCTAATCTGTAGCCAAATCTAATTCAGACGTTTACTTTATAATTGATGTCTAGAAGCTACTCAAAATAATTGTGTCTGGTTTTGAACATCCTAAAGCCTGATTAACTTTGTTGTTTCAATGACATGTTGGGACAGATTGCCTGGTGAAATTCTATATTATAAGGTAAACATCACATATTTTTTTAATATTATGATTAAGTATTTTTTTTTTAAAATCTGATTTTTCCCATGCAAATTTGTACAGTTAGTTCATACCAAGCTATCTCAGTAGAGGATTATTGTTGATGGCATTATCCCTACATAGAATGGAGAGGATTTCCCTATGAGTTAGTCTGGTCAGCATTTCTATATGTAGAATTTGCTCTGGGCTGTCAGTTTTCTTTAGTGGTATTATGTGGGTGTAGGTTGCTCAAAGCCTGTATTTCTTAGCCTTCAAATCAGAATACCACACAGTTTTTTTAATTAGTCCCTGTGCCAGCTATAAAGATTCTAGTAATTCCTTTTTAACAAGTACCTGAATTTTTATGTAATTTCCCTCTTTGAAATAAAGCACAACAGTATCCCAGCATCACAGAATGATATGGGCTTGGAAGGGACCTCTGGAGATCATCTAGTCCAACGCCCCTGCTGTAGCAGGTCCTCCTAGAGCAGACTGCACAGGAACTTGTCCAGGCAGGTTTTGAATGGCTCCAGAGACCGATACTGCATCATCTCTGGGCAGTCTGTTCCAGTGCTCTGCCACGCTCAAAGTGAAGAAGTTCCTCCTCATGTTTAGATGGAACTTCTTACCTACAAATTTGTACCCATTTCTTCTTGTAGTAGATTGGTGGGTTTTGTTGCTCCAGTAAGAATTTTAAACCCAAATTTATTATGGTCATTTTACAGAGTAGCTCTTTGACAGCATCACAATTAACTCAAGAATACTAAAACCTGGCAGTTCTTCTAGAGGTAGAGTGGATTTTTTTGTCCTTTTTGCGGGGAGGAGGGACTCAGACTAGCCAAAGATTTAGCTAATAATATCATTTCTGCCTTCCTTCTCTTATCATTTAGTTAGAACACAGGCATACAGCACAGTAGTTCCATAGAGAAGAGCTGCAAGAACACCTGCTGTCATGAGAACAGTTTTTGATCTCAGGTTGGAAGCAGATTAAGAAATAGCAGCAATTGATCAGAGACTGTTTATTGAGTTGAATGGGCCCCAGAGAAATTTGCTTTTCAAATGCAGAAAACACCCAGCTTGGATATCTAAATCAATCCATCATGAAAGATTTTAGGCAAGTGGAATTGGAACTTACCCCTTAATAGCCATAACTTTACTAAGGCTAGGATAGGCTGTTCACTTTACATCTTTGTACGAATTAACAGATCTTTGCTTCCTATGTTTAAAGAAGTCTCATCTCCCATTTTAATAGTTTAAGGAGGCTAAGATGTTAAAGAGGAAAAATGCATGGGCAGTTCTGGATGGACTTATACTTCTGAACACCAAAACTATACTTACAGTTTCACCGAAACAGTGTTGGCGAGAACTGAGAAAATATGGCCTACGCTTGTGACATTAGTCTCTATAGAATATGTACATTTTAGTTATTGCCTGATATACCTCATCTACACCTGTGGCTTTATAATAAAATTAATATTCTACTATACCATATTTGCATAATATAGTAAATCACTATATTTTTTTATAACATTCTTTTAGAATGTTAGTGTTACCATAAAAGGTGATCAGTTTTAGGAACTGCTGCTCCGAAATGTTTATTACCACTAGGATTATGTCACCTATCTGATAACCAGGGTCAATATTTACAGTCACATTTCAGATTTCACTAGTATATAGTCCATTCATCAGTTGTTTTGCAGTATCTTGTGAAAGGAATCATGTAGCTCCTTGCCTGCAGTCTGTTTGGCCAGTATTGTGCATCTATCTTGACTAATACAACTGTGTTTTCTTCTCTTGTGATCTTCCATACTGTAAGTACTGTTGCTTTAAAACTGCACCTGTGCTCAAAGCCTCATTTTCTGAACCTTCTCATCAGAATCCAACACAGCTTCTTTAGAAACTGGGTGGCAAAAAAATCCCACAATGGGATGGAAATCCTTGCTGACAAACTGCTGACCAAGGTAAAGCTTCTATGCAGACCATTTAAAAAAATCCAATGTACCCTGCTCTTAGTCAATGTGTATTTATGGGGGAGCCCAATGTACCCATAAGGGACTTGCAGAGTTAACAGTTAAAACACAGGGCTGCCTGTGTTCTTTGATTTAATTTACAACTCTTGAAAACTACTGTCTTCCCACTATTGTCTCTCAGACCACAGAATGAAAAGTACTTACCTGTATCAACACAGTTAGAATAAAGTAACAGTTCAATTTTCAGGAGAATGTGATCACAAATAACATTTAGAATTACTCTTAAGCCACACAAAACAATGTTGTGCGAAGTGCAGCTAGCCAAGCGTGCCCTAGATATAACTGAATAGTCAACAGGGAGAAGCCCCTGGCCCACAGTTCCATGGCAGTCAGCTGGTTCTCTTTCAATGCCTGGCAGAGCATTGTGTGAGAGAGTTTGCTAACTAAAATCCAGTGCCTCTGTCATCGTTTGTCATGGTCAGATGTCCATATACAGCAAGGCATCACCTGTTGCACAGTTAGTTACGTCTTGTAACAGTACTTGCAACAGTGTCTGCTGCACAGCCTTGTCATTCAAGTCAAGACTAAGTGAAAAACAGCAATTGTTATATTTCTTAGTTATGTCATATTAATTCTATCTGACTTTCAAACTGCCTGAGAGCATTTCTAGTGATTTTTCCTGATTTCAAAGAGATCACCTACCTTGCAAAAGCCTTTTATCTGAATTTCAAAATACGCTTTAAAACCAACACAGTATTCCCTTTGGAAGGATATCTTTCTGATATAGCAGGAGTAAACAGTCATTCACAAAGTGGGCCTTTTTATTTCCTGTTTAAACTGTCAGAGAACAAGCAGACAGTAAATGGGCTAATATTTTTCCAGCAAATCGGCTCATGTTAGTACAGCACCATTTCCGCCCTAAAATCAGCACTTACGTACTAACATGATTGCTTTCCTGAAGTAACATAAATGGATTAATATTTATAGAACAAATGCAACTCCTGTTAGCATGGCATCACCTCCACCTTAAGATTAGCAGCCAAGCCCTGAAGCAGTTCCTTTCTGGAAGAACCCAAGAACTTCTGGTTCTGAACTCACAGCAAGAGACACTTCCCGGAACGCAGCACAGCCTTAGCCCCGACTGCTGGGAAAATCCTTCTAAGGCAGAAGATGTAACCCAAACGATCCTTGCCTCCCCGGTGCCCACTCTGCCGCTTCTCTGAGCGTCGCCACCTCCAAGCTGAAGCTCGGACGCCAAGCCTGAAGACAGGGCAATGACCGCTCCGTTTCGGCGGAGTCTTTAGCTGCCGCAGATAAACGAGACGGCTACTTGTCCC
>VZRU01000584.1:83111-101571 GCA_013398155.1 Pedionomus torquatus
GGTGTGCTGGGTTCTGCCTCTGCCTGAAGGCGGGGGCTGCGTGTGGCAGGGAGCCCCTCGGGAGAGGACTGGGGGTCTGGGCGTTCCGGCCTGTCTCCGCCGTGAGCCCCTCAGCCCCCAGCGCGCTGGAAGGAGGAAGACTTGAGAACGCCGTGTACAATGTGGCCATTCATAAACCCGGGTTGGCCGAAGACTGAGGCGCTTTGTACGCTGGGTGTTACGTGGAAAACTGTCGAGACGAGGCTTAAAAAAACTCGAATCAAAGCCTTCATTCTTGCTCGTGAAGATGGGGGAAGATCGGTTTACAGCAAAGACCAAAATGCGGCTATTTAGAACATACGTTGCAGGCCTCTGCTGAGAACATTTGATACTTTTGATGATGTAAGACAAGTAAGGGGAAAAAAAAAGGAAGTATGATTTCTTTCAAACAATTCAGAGATGGAGCTGACAAGAAATAAGATCCAGCAAACGTTTGATAGCAAAGTAACAGTATAAAGCAGTCTTTGAGGGCTTGCTGTGGGTAGTACAGGCCACAACTTTCTTATGAAAATGACAAATCTATTAAGAAAAGAGTCTTGTGGTTGCCTCAAAGACATGTTAGTGTTGTACTGAGCAGCGTTCAGTAAATGCTGTGCCTGTCCAAGCCTCCTTCACCAGGTGCAAGTTCGATCTTGTTTACATAACAGAGTAATTGGTAAGGTATGTTCTTTCAGTTTCCATGAAGAATAGGCAAAATCAAATGTTACAAAGATAGTGAAATAGATTACAGCTGGGCGGGGGTAAGAAAAAGTGTATTCAAAAGTTCATCTGTATCATTTAATTTGTCAGAAACAAAGCCAAGATGGATTTGTCCAAACTAGGGAAATCATATGTTAAAAAAAGTTAATTGCCATTCACTGTTTGCTGAGTTCAATGGAGATTAGCAACCCCCTATATCTTACATGGCAAGCAGAAGTCTTCTGCTTCTCCATTTTTCTTCAGAAGACCTCAGCTGAAGTGGTCTTTATAAACCAATAAACTTCACCAGGAAACAAAATGTGGCTGATTGACACGCTCCACAGTATTCTGGCATTTAGAATCTTAGAATGGTTAGAGTTGGAAGGGACCTTAAAGATCATCGAGTTCCAACCCCCCTGCCATGGGCGGGGACACCTCCCACTGGAGCAGGTTGCTCAAAGCCCCATCCAGCCTGGCTTTGAACACTCCCAGGGATGTACAGCTTCTCTGGGCAACCTGTTCAGTGCCTCACCACGCTCACAGGAAAGTATTTCTTCCTAATATCCAATCTAAATCTCCCTTCTAGTTTAAAACCATTACCCCTTGTCCTATCGCTACTCTTCCTGACTAAGAGTCCCTCTCCTGTAGGCTCCCTTCAGGTACTGGAAGGCCGCAGTAAGGTCTTCCTGAAGCCTTCTCCATGCTGAACAGAACTTCTGACTGTATCTGTTTACTTGACAGCTGAGCCAAAGCAATCTATTATAATCTGATGGAATCAGCGACCTCTAGGAGAGTAGGCAGAGCTTTGTCTATCAGACATTCTCTGGGCATCCAGCACTGTCCAAAATACACCTCTGTCTGTGGAAATAGCCTCACCAAGCCCAGCCCCTAGCATAGGAAACTCCAAGTCACAGAGCAGCACACAACACAGCCACAAACACTGCCATTACACTAGCATGCTAAGAAGGCTAGTGGAACACTTTCTTTAGTGTAGTGTGAATTCCTAACACAACTGAGGTGTTGCGTCACTTTGCAGGTAACTCCAAATGATAACTTGCTCCAATTCTGGTTTCTGAGGGCATATTCAGCAGGGGCATTTCTGGCTTCGTTTTTGTCTGTTCCCTCTGATGTCAGCCAATGAGTCCACTCCAGCACCGGTGACTGAGCTGTGTCTGATTTTGGTCATGCTGTTACTGCAGCAGGTGGCAAGTGAAGATATAGTCCTTACAGTATTGTTATCGTTGAGTTGCTTGTACTCTAGAAGATTCTGGCTGTTCTCTGCTGCTATGATTTTTGAAACTGTCCCAGCATTAGAACATCTGGCAAAGATGAGCTAGTTTGTGTAAGTGGCAGGAGAGCACGTATATGGCATATTGGGTGGTGACACGTGCAAAGGTATTTAGATGTCTTGTTGCATCAGTATCACTGTGGCAAACTGTCTTCTGGAGTTGCGAGGATAGAAGTAAGAATATTTGTTGTAAGTGAGAGTAAAATGTAATGAAGTAGGCTATGGCAGAATATGGATTGGTGAATTGTTAGTTTTTTTAATAACTGTAAAACGTCCTATTGTTTAGATATCATTTCTGGGCTTACCCTTCTTTCCCAAACACAATCGTCAAAATTGAAGCACACATTTTCAAACCGGAATTTGAGAAAGTAGCTTTTGGAAGGCATTCCTGGCAGATCTTTTGGTGAAGAAGTCCTGAAACCTCATCTAAATATATGAACAAAGGGACTCATGGGTGAAGTGCTGCTGTTTTAGCATCTGTGGTAGAATTTTTATGTTGGAGCTATGCTTCTCCTTACTTGTGTTTGCGTATAGCCAAAGAAAATGGGCAATGTTCGGTCTGCTTCCATAGCTTCAAATAGCTGTTTGGCTATTGAGGGGAGTAGTTTGGAGTGAAAAAGAAACCTATCATTTGGTTGGGTTATCAGTGCTGAAGAGTAAATGTCATAAAAATGTGTTGCTATCAGGGTATGCCTGGTTTATAAGAGGCACGTGGTAAGCAAGTTAGCAAATGGCTTAAAAAATATCCAAGATGATTGGGAAATGGGAAAGGCATTAAAGATAAAACCTCATCTGAGAGGTGATGCTGGATATGTTACTATTGTTAGCTTATGGGAGTTGTTAGCTTAGTGAGATCAATACTGTCGTCTTATAGCTGAAACTGAAGAATATAGAGTTAGTCACAGCTTCTAGAGTATATATAGTTTGCATAGAAACTATGCCTGTTCTTTAAACAGCTCTTTCCTGATGCTTCCAACTTCAGAGCTCTCTCAAGTTAGTGCTGTAGCCTGGGGAGTCTCTGCTTGCCTTTGGAGGCTTTACTTTCGACCCCAGAAGTCTTCCGTTGTGAAACGCTGAAATTTGATGTAAAGTGACTGTAGAAACACAGTGTTTCATTGTTGCTCTGAAGTAATGAAGAATAAATTCAGTTTGTGCCAGCGCAGTGGTCGACTTGTAAACCACGGAGCAATGAAGCAACAATCTTTTTTTTATTGCTCTCCTTTGATCTTGGTGTTGCAACTTGGTTTTGCTCTTCTTCATCTGGATGTCTGATCTAAGTTCTTACATCAAAGGTGTTTGGTGCTGATAATTGGATTTGGCTTTAGCAAAAAAAAAAAAATAATGTAGTTGCGACTGGGCAAAACAGCAAGTATAAGAAAAGAAAAAAACCACATGGGTCAAGTCTGTTGCAGTAAATACTTATATGGAAAAAATGTCAGTTAGTATATCCTTTTGGTCCCCACTTTCTTTCTTCTGTTCCCATAGTTCTTACGTGTCTGCATTTGTTTCCCCAGTGAACTACCTGTAAAACTAAAAGGTTACCTTTATGACAAAAACAGTAAGCTGTGGAGTCACTCTTCCTTGCTCTCTTATCATCACAGGTCTTCAGTGCACATCTTATGAAAGGCTTGTGGCTTTAATACTCCATATTTTTTATCTTCAGTGTGAACTTATTAGCCTGTTGTGGCACTTCAGATTTCATGTGGGAAGCAAACTAGTATAATGAGGGAGAAGAAAAGGAGGGTATGTTAGCTTTCTCACCTGATGTTGGTGTTAAAATGAAACACAGTGGACTGAAGCATGATTTCTATTTAACGTGGCGAGTAGGAGGGAAAATATAAAATGCAGTATTGGTATAAGTAGTGCAGAAGCACTTAATATGTAACACAGGGTGGAAGAAATATTTCTGTGGGCAAGCCAGAGGAGAAGTTTCCAGTGGTTGTAAAAAAAACCTCCAAAACCCAGATAAATAGACCTTTCAGGTTAAGGCTCTGTTTTTCATTAGACTGTTTAAAAAAATCTAGTGTGTCCTTTCAGTAGCGACAATTATAGTGAATGTAATTAGGCTAAGAAGTTTAAAATAGCTTTTTAAAAGCGTATTTGCTCATCACAATTTTTCTATTAGTCATTTTCTTACGTTTAATTTCTTTTAACACTGATAATATGGGTCTCCAAGGTGAATGATACTTTGATATAGTGTAAAAGGAAATGACGGTTCTTCCTGCTATCATTTTGCGTGACCATTTAATTTCATCAGTTGATACTCATCAAATTTTATGTCCAGGAATTTTAAGACTGGCTAAATAATTTAAGAGCATGGCCATTTAATTTCATCAGTTGATACTCATCAAATTTTATGTCCAGGAATTTGAAGATTGGTTAAATAATTTAAGAGCACAACCAATGTGAGCCACTGATTTCTACTCCTCAGTATGTTTCTGTGCCACATCAATATTTTTAGTAAGACCATGTATTGGGAATAGTAATTAAAAGCTTATGTTGTTGAGGATCCAATGTTCAGCTTTTGTTGGTAACTGGTGGTGGTGGTGAAACAAGTAGTAGCAAAGTGAACGTGATTAGGAAACATTACTAGTTTTGGAGGTTTTCTTTCAGCAAGAGAGAATGACTTGCTAAATTATTAACTCTTTAGAGTACCTCTGTAACAAGCTGGTTTTTATTGGAGGATGAAGAGAGCTTTGCTATTACTTTATCCAAGAGTAGTACTCAGCTGTCTTGTTTGTGTGAATGCACATAAACAAAAGGTGGGGCTGCTGGGGCAAGGTGTAGTTTTGAATGTATGCAGACTGTTTGGACGCTTTAGTCTTAGATGCCTGTTTCTGAAGTACAGATGGATTATTGTCCCACTGCTAAGCTTGTTGGCTGCTCTGTTGCAATTGTGTGCCTTGTATTCTAGCAGTCTATTGGCCTTCTCCTTGCTGTGGTTTGTCATCTCTGGTAATTCATGACTTGATACTTTTAGTTTTTTTCTTTTTTTAAAGTTGTTTTTTCATCATTTTAAGAATCCCTCTTGCCTGCTTCCTCAAGAGTTTCATGTGTTTTGTAAGCCTAGTGCAATACCCTGATCTGTTTCATTGCAGCTAGTTCTGGAAAACAAAGAAAACTGATATAACTTCCTGAATACAGACTGGAAAGTCTCCTTGGATGAGACATTTGACCTCCAAAGTATTTGAGTTTGATAATAGACCTGTTTCCAGAAGTCAAAAGCAAAGCATGTGTGCTTTATATTTTAATATTAAAGAGCTTACGGAGACAGTGGCATGGGAGCCGTATTTTGAGACTGTTTTCTGTTTATCCAGTGCCTGTTACAATACTATACAAATAGAATTAATGAGAAACATTAATAGCAATATTCTATCAGTTTGAATTGCTGTATAAATTTGTTTTGCACAGTTTGTCTGTTATTTGAAGGCTAAGTGCTGAAATTCTTCTTGTTGTTTTTAATTCCACAATTTATGCATTTGCTTGTTGAGTTCTCCAATTGTGTGGAGTACATAACTGTTTCTGCTGTAACAAGGAAGACTTTAATTTTATTTTTTTTTCCCCCCCTCTGAATTCTGATTTTAGTTAGCTGTGTCATGCTGACTTTGTGAGCAAAACAGCTTTGTTTTAGGAGATAAATTATACTTGCTGATTGTGTTATCTTCAAATAACTTCATTTTCCATGTTATAATCAGTTTGTAGGTGGCAGTTCCTTATGGGCTGGTATTCAGTCTTAATCTAGTTTTAGATGCTGGACTGTCACCATTGAAGTATAGAGTTGGTGTATCTAAAAACTGGAACATCTGTTCCTACCCTGAGTTTCTGTATGTATTAACTATGAGCCCAGCTGTGTGTAGAAGTGGGGACATACAATCTCACAAATTCATAAATTCTAGTTAGTTATAGATAAACTTTTGAAGTGTTTTTCTACAGAAGAATGATGCAGTAGCAATTCTTGAAGCTACAAGTAGATGCCCTTTTCTGTTAACCCTACTTTGGAGTGTCTCTCTCTCTAAAACTATGGACAGCTCTTTGTTAGTGTTCTGTAGATTAATATAGTCCCTTCTTTCTTTTTTTTATTAAATGTTGTAAGTGTTTTCCTTTTCAGTTAGTACTGATACAATGAGGAAAGAGAAGATGCTGTAAATATCTTGCAATATGTTTGTAAGCATGAGAAGTCAAAGCAAGATTACATGCACCACTAATGCCCCCCCTTTTTAAGCCTTCTCTTCTGTTTGATTGTTTATACTCTGTCTAGATATTTATGGTCTTTATCTTTTATGAACAAAGTTCATATGACTAGATACCATTAGAGCTTAAGGGAATAATGAAACTGATATTCCTGTGGGTTTCCTTGCCTTAGATTGTGAAATGTCTTTTGACAGTTGTCATCTTACTGAAGATATTCATACAACAGATAATTATGATGAATAAATAGTTTTAAGAAAGTCCTTAACCAGCTTTGTTTTAATTGAAGTTATATTACAAAATTCCTATCTTTGTAAGTAAATTCTTTAATAGGTCACTTAGAAATAATATTTTCTTTACACAGTCAGACTATATAACTGACTCAGTTCTGGAGACTGAAGATATCATAGTTGAGTGCAGGGTGGTTTGGAGGTTTGTCTGCTGAACTGAAAGTTGGACCAGACATGCATAGTTGGCAATGAAAAGGCCTCTTTAAGAGTTACGAATGAGCCACGTCTGGCTGTTTCATGACAGAAACCTGTAGCTCAGAGAGAGAATCCATTTGATCTTCTTAAATTTAGGTCACTTGAATAGAAGTCTAGCAGATCTAGCAGTTCACCTCTTGTTTTATAGTTGATTTTTCTTAAACAATTTGTACTTGAAAATGTGAATTTTCAATCTCAATCAATTTCAGGTTTCACAGAAGGAACACAAGGGATGTGGTTTGCTATGGGTGGCTTTTCTAATTTCATTTGTGTCCTTTGATCTATGCTGCAGCTGATGGAATTGGTATTGTTTTTACTTCCCTTGGTCTGTCTTCAAGTATTTCTTTGTGCCTGTGAATAAGTTGTAGTAGGCTTTGCCAGCTCACCTTTTCAGAAGTTTAAGACCTAATCAACTACTTCCTTTGCAGGGAATGCAGAGGGCAACAAATGTTACCTACCAAGCTCATCATGTCAGCAGGAATAAGAGAGGTCAAGTGGTAGGAACAAGAAGTGGTTTTCGTGGATGCACAGTCTGGTTAACAGGTACAGTCTCAGATTTCTGAGGATCCTTTTGTTTTAGTTACTTTTCTGAAAAGCTACTTAGCTCTAGCTCCTTGTGCAAAGTTGAATGTTTGCGGAATCTAAGACCTTGATGCAATTTTATTACTATTTGTAGGAGGACTAGCAAGAAATTGCTCTGGGTCAGATAGTAACTTGGGAATGTATTTTTTTCAGTGCTCTCTAGGACCCTTGGGGTTTTTTTGTGTGTGTTTTAACCATTTCTGTGTCTTTTTACTGCCCATTTTACCTATTAATAAATGAAACCTAACTTCTTTTTTTAGAGTCTGTGTTTCTGAATCTTTTCTGTAAAGGTCTCTTCTCTTTGGAATGTTCTTGTCTCCTTGGATGAAATAACATTTCAACATAAACCTATGCCTTTTGACTGCAATTTCATGTTGAGGCAATATGTACTGGGAATGAATTTTTTGCAGTTCTTAAAATCAGCACAGTGCTTTTTTCACTGAATTGTTTTGATTGTAAATAGTGTGAGAGGAATTTTTTTTTGTTCTGTCTTTCAAAATTTCTGGAAGTTTTAACATATTTCCTTTGGAATTTGTGTGGGTTTTTTTACAACTGAAAATAAAAAAATAAATATAAGAAAATGTGTTACTGAATTAGTTTGTAAACCATTTATAGCTGTTATATTGCGATACAGTATAATACAAAGGATCTTCACAAAGTATTACAGAAAAATACTACTCTAAGTAAAATTTTTTTCCACTAGTGTTAATGAGCATGTGTTAAAGCAGCAGTTGATAGCAAATTGCTGAAAGCCATTCCAAACAGATTTGGTAAAGTAGCTTGCTGCCATGTATTTCTATGGTAAAAGAATGGAGTCCTCCTATTTTTGTCATGTAGCTCCAGCCTGTCTCTCAGTGCTCGAACAATCTGGTACACTGCCTTTCTATTTCTCTTGGTAATTCATTAATATCCTTTTGAAAAAGATCATGATAAAAATGTTTATTCAGTTATCTATACAGCAACGTTTTCCAGTCACCATTCTTCTTAAACAAATGTGATCTTAATGCCCAGTTTCTTTTTTTTCAGGAGGAAGAAGTGTGGTGGTAGAATACAGAAAAGTAGGAAGGCTGTAAGATATTAAGAAGAGTGTGTCAGGGAAGCTAGTTTATTAAAGATACTTTGTATATTCCCTTCAAGATCCTCTCACCTCATCAGCACTTACAGGATGGAATTGTACAGAAAGTTATTTCAGAGATCACTTTTCATTTTTAAACTAAGGTTTATTTGAGAACTGATTGCTAATGAACATCTTGTACTGTCAAGTCAGATGGTCCTAGTAAAAAAGGAATGTATCAAAAATATGGACAAGCATTACTTTCATGTGTAAAATGGTAGGCAATTTTGAGAGTGTAAGTTATTTTTAAGACTGGTCAGCTCAAAAGCTGTTTTCAAAATTCATTCTTATAGAACCTTAAGTCTTGCATTTCATTACATGTTGAGACCAAGTGATGTATGAAAGGCGAGAGCATTTGAGTGAATTGCAAGCTAGATTTGGAGACAAAAATTGCAAGTCAAAGGCTTCTTCAATGAGAGCTACATGATGAAGTTGCTAAAATCTTAATTTGGATTGCCATGCTTATCTTCTAGGTTGAGGTTGTACTTGATTGCTGCTGGAAGACGACTATTCTGTTTCCAGCTTTGCTTTCCTTCTCTTGCCTTGCACTTGCTGTGGTGCTTTCCCAGCCTGACCTCAATCTTACTCACTTGCTAAATCATCAATGAACTTAACGCAGCCTCACCCAGCTCCACCCCACAAAGGGGGAAAAAAAAACCCAAAACAGAGGTAGTGGGATAATAGAGGTGGGATGGTGTGAGTGGAGAGAGGGGAGAGCAAGAGAGCAGGAGTACCCCTTTTGGAAGCTGGTTCTGGCCTAAGTCATAACATTCAGCTTCATCATGTATAGCTGTTGCTCTTCTGAAAGTAGAGAGGTAAGCATTGACATGAGAAACTTGAATTTTCCAAGAAGATATAGATAACTTTGTAGATGGTGATAAGTTGTTATTCACAACTCTACAATTTTTTGACAGTTTTGAGTATGAGCCAAAGCATACTGAAATCTGCGAGATAGATGTGGGGCCCTTTCTTGAGAAAGAGGTGTTGGCTTAAGTTCTTTCGTAGACCTTGTCCTGGGATACATATATGCTTATGTTTTCAGTAGAGTGCTCTGCATCTTCTGCATATTAAATTGAGTAAAGGAGGAACCAATACAACGACTTCTTTACATGAATCTAAACTATTGCAGGTGTTAAGGTTTTCTTTGCACTTGAATTTTTTTTTCTTACAAAGTGCTTGTTGTCATGATTGTTATCCTTTGCTGTAAAGATCTTAGAAGTAATAGCAAGCTGCTGTTTTGTGTGATTTTTTTTTTTTTTTAAGCTAGAATAATTCTTAACCATCACTTATGAAAATTAAAACATTTTTCTTCACCCACTAGTGCTGGGTTTTTGTTTATATTGTTTTTAGACTGTCATTACCCCTTTTTTTTTAACTTTGTGCCTTTAACTTTGTGCTCTTTGTGCCTTTAACTTTGTGCCTTATTCTCGCTATACACTTGGCTTATATTGCAGGTAAGTGTCTCTAAAAGACATTGCTGCTGATGTCCGTCACTTTGGATTTTTCTTAGTAGCAGTGGTACGTGTATTACAATTTGCCCTAAATTGTTTCTATGCTTGTAATTTATATTTATATTATTATTGGATATTCTAGGTCTGTCTGGTGCTGGAAAGACTACAGTGAGCATGGCACTGGAGGAGTATTTAGTGTGCCATGGCATTCCATGCTATACATTGGATGGTGACAATATTCGCCAAGGCCTTAATAAGAATCTGGGTTTCACACCAGAAGATAGAGAAGAAAATGTCCGTCGTATTGCTGAGGTTGCTAAACTGTTTGCAGATGCTGGTTTGGTGTGCATTACTAGTTTCATCTCTCCTTATACTCAGGTAAGTGTGGAAAGCCTCTAGATAAAGTGTAGAGAAAATGTCACTAAGAATTTTAGTTATGGGAATCCCTTGCTGGATTTAGCCGTAATCAAATGCTTGCTTGGGTTTTTATGACATTTTTGCTTTCTAGAGATGATTATTCAAATTTAATCTTAAATATATAAAAAAGGCTTCTATTATTCCTATATCTGGAACTGTATTTCAGTCCATTGGGCAGAATTATTAATCTTAGGAACAAACCCAACTGATACTGCAAGAAAGAGTGCAAATTACAATACCTTGTTTCATCCATATAGACTCCAGTACTTTATAAATACAAAGACTAAGTATGCACTTAACCTGAAGACTCAGTTAAATTGTCTTTAAAAGCAACTTTTCCATCAGTGAATGAATAGCTTGAACTGTATTTTACCAAGTGGTTTAAGGGAAAACTGCTTATTGCCAGTGGTTGCTTTTACTTTATTTCATGCTGTGAATGCAACGTCATTAGATAATACTGAAGATTAACCTATATCACATTTNGAAGATTAACCTATATCACATTTTTTTTTTTGTGAAGACTTCTTTCTTCTTTGTATGAGAACATGGATATAAGAGACTAAAAAGTATGTGTGAATACCAGGTATCTTGAAGAGCAACCCAGGGGCTGTAACTTAGACATCTCACAGCATGAGAAGGAGTTATTTCTTTGATTATAGCAGTCCAGACAGTTCTTCTGATAATTCAGGGAATTCAAAATCCCTTCAGTAAAACAGAAGCCTTTAGATAGAAGTAAAAATAACTACATTTAGTAAAAGTTGGGTTTAGTGTATTTTAAAAGTTTTTTTTTTTGTTCTTTAAATTCAGCAATTATGTCAATGCTTGGCAAGCCATACAAGTAAAATAATATCTGGAGTATGGAAATCTTGTCAGATTAATGAATGTAGAGAAATCTGGTGTTCTGGAGAGAAGGGTGGTCATACCAAGAGCAGCAGCAAAAGCAAACCTTTGACTTTAGTGAGCTAGGCAGATGTAACACCTAAAGTAGTGGCAGGTATAGAAAATTCTGCACTCTGTGCCTAGGTTTCTTTCCTAGGTTTTCCTTCACACAACCCCCCCCCNAAGTGAAATATCTCACATCTTCATGTCAGCTTTTACCAAGTGATGAGCTGTAGCCAAACTGATGTAACTTTCAGGGCATGAGTTGATCAAATCATAGTTAAGTGCAAACAAGTTTTCAAAGTCTGAAAAAAGAAACATCAGCTTCTTTAAAATGACCTTTGAAAGCAGAAAGATAATAGTAATATATGGGTGCAATCTTTTGGGTTTTTTTTCTGATTTCTTTCAGGACCGTAATAATGCCAGACGAATTCATGAAGGGGCAAGTCTGCCTTTTTTTGAAGTGTTTGTGGATGCTCCATTGCATGTCTGTGAGCAAAGAGATGTTAAAGGACTCTATAAGAAAGCTAGAGCTGGAGAAATTAAAGGTGAACCTAAATGTGGTTACATCCTTTCCTCATAAGGGAAATGTCGGTGTAATTTGACTCTACATAAGTGGATGTGCTCAAATCTATGAGTGTACTCCCCTTAAAAGCAGCATGGACTGGGGACAGGACTGAGCAGAAAATTGGCACCAGCTCTGGCTTGTGGAACTGACCAGTTAAATGCATAGGAGAGTAAAAGGGCAAAACTGGCTATCCTCGTGTAAAACCTTGAGCAGGTTTCTGTTGAAAAGTATTTTTATTGAGGGTTAGTCGGTCTCCTTTGTGTGTTCATTGACTAGTTAAAAAAACCCTCTGATTCTCTCTAAAGTATATAAAGAATTGCATTGAGAAAAGTTGCTAACTTCTTCCAAAAAGTAAAACGTGTTTACTAGCTTTCTGTAAAAACCATTAAGAACACTTCTGAAGAGACTTTTACTTTGAAAATAGGGTTCTGTGCTAGTGCCTATGAAAATGATTTCCTATACCGAGCCCCAGATCAAAATTCACGTGCAGCCTGTAATAAAAAAAGCTGAAATATGCGATCACTCATTTCAAGTGCTTCTTTGCTCTGTGTTATAGTTTGCAGAGGCTGACCATAGCGCTTTTTACCTATATTAAGAAGCAAAGCAGTTTTTAAATACTTTCAGGGGCTACGTTTGCAGATGCTGTAATTAATCAAAAGTGATATGGAATTCAAGAAATCTAAGGCATTCCACTTGACTGGTTGCTTGATTCTTCTAGTACTACCCAATATATTGTGTGAAGACCAGAAATAAATAATACTGAACTAAGGTTTGGTCAGAATCAAAACAAGATGCCATGATACAAAGATACAGTTCTGTACAGAATCTTTTTGTTTTGGTGCTGTAGAACTTCCTTGGTATTTTGTAACTTTACAACTTCCATAATGGAACTGTGTTACTTTAGAATTGGTAGCGAGATGTTAAAAAAAAAAAAACACAACAATGGAGTACTAATAATGAGGGACAGCTGATGAATGACCAACTCTGGGCTGACGCACACAGTTCTTCTCCCAGTACTCTTTTCTTTATTGACAGTATAAATCAAATGACTTCAACAAAAATGTGCTATGTCTGTGCTGCAAAATGCTGAAGTTTCATGCAGTCATGTAAAAGTAATAGCAGGTGGTCTAACAAAGAAAAAAAAACTGTTGATTTCCCTAAGAAATCCTATATTAAGAGTGGTAAAACTCTGGGATCTTGCCTGTTTTATTTTTAGAAGACTCTCTGTTAAAATGGAATAATTATTTGGAAAAAGTTATTGAAGATTTTTGTCATGTTCTGTAGGTTTTACTGGGATTGACTCTGAGTATGAAAAACCAGAAGCCCCAGAGCTTGTGCTGAAAACTGATTCCTGTGATGTGAATGATTGTATACAGCAAGTTGTAGAACTTCTTCAAGAGAGGGTGAGCAGAAATGCAGATATATCTTGGTCACTCTTTTCCAAAGTGTTTGTGCTTGCAATCTGAATGTATGTGCTGGGAAAAGCAGAGACAATTTTTGTCAAAGGCTTATACATCTTCAAATTCTAGCTTTTAAGCTTGTCCTATTGTGTGTTTCCTTTTAAATGTAAACATTGCAACAATATTAATATCTAAGTGAGATAAGATTTGGACAAGTGGAAAATTAATTTATAATAATTGTCATAACTGATAACTGAAAGGAAAATGCAACTGTTCAATTGTTACAGAACTGACAATGAATAAAATTTTTTGCTAGGTTTTGTAAGTCTGGAAGTTTTTACTTTGCTGCTATAATGTACAAATTAATATGTACTGTGGGTGTGAAGAGGCAGGGATGCACTTACACAGTAATTTGAGCTGGCTTAAGTAGGGGTTACTGTGGTTGTGTCTGGGTTCTCGTGTTTCCGCTGTTTTTCTTGCACTAGTAAAAGCAGTCCTGCAATTGTGTAATGACCAGTTCAGGAAGGTGATCTTGACAGGACTGAGTTGAGTTAATGGTTCATAGCTTCTGAAAAGGTATGCCTCTTTGCTCATTCATGCCTGCAATCTACACTATCCCTTTTGAAGGTTCTGGGCCTCCTCCCGTTTGATAAGTGGATTCAGCTCATTACCCTAAACCATTACCATAAACCTAAAACAAACAAACAAACAAAAAACCCACAAAGAACCACCTGAAACAAACCACTCACAGAAAACAAATAGACAAAACCCCCCAAGACTCACTAAAAGTGAAGGCAGCATGAGATGGCTTTATCCTCTTGAAACTATACCCACACAATTTGCTAATCTTCATGTAGAAGAAATGTATCTCCTTACAATCTTATCTATAGTCAGTAGGGAGTGGGATGGCATTTCAGACATAATTTTAATTTAGATACTCTGGCAGACAATTACTCATGTCTTTTTGTGAGGTGGATGTTCTGGAAATTTAGGGAGTAGGCAGTACCTTGAGTAAAGCTTCACCAAGCTTTGAAGATGGTCCAAGTAGAAGACCCCATCATGTAGCTGCATTGAGTTAATTTTAATCCTCTATGCCTGTACAGTCCTAGAGATATTTAGTTTCTTGTATTTGAGTTTTCAAGAAAACTCTGTTAATACATTGCTGCTTGCCTAAAAGGTAAGACAGGGCAGAAAACTACAGCAGAATTCTAGATTTTTATCCTAATGCTCATCTGAATATTTTTTGAAAGAAAAAAGGAGAGCTCTGTGTAGAAGTCCTACCTATGGGAAGTAGGAATTCCTGACTGTGGGAGACCTGATGCTTCCTGCTCAGAACCATTTAGTGCCTTTCGTAGTTGTAGGAACCAATGTTGTATGTGCCAAGATAGTGATCCCCAAAGTCTTGCATTAGTACATTTGGTTCACAGTGCTGAATGCTGACTCCTGACCTAGTAAGCTTTGCCCTTTCCTTTGCTTAAGGCATGTCTTAGCCCTTTTTTTTTTTTTCCTTAGCCTCTTTTTTCTTTTTTAATTTTTTTTATTTATAGTCAATAGTGTCATGAATGTCAAGGTATCTTAGTGGTTGCTTACTTTAATGAGAGACAATGAAACCAAAGCATGGCTGAACAGGCATGTATTGTTCTTAGGCCGTATTAATGCAGTGATATATCAAGAATATAATTTCTGTGGGTTTCCCTTAGTTGGAGAAAGCTGTGTCTATGTTCTTCTTTAAAAATCGTTGTGATTAGTAAAGAAAAAGGCCATAGGCCAGCAGCATCAAAAATATTTTGGAATGGTTTTTTTTTCTGTTTGTTTCAATAACTGTGAAAAACTTTGGGAAGAAGTCCACGCAAAGTATTGGTAATCCTTGAATTCCAAGAATTGTTTTTATACTAGTTCAGGTAATAATGGTAATAATATTTGTAGAGATAAATATATGTGTGTGCGTATGTCTATTAAATAAGAATTTGAAACATTGTTCTTTGATAGGTAGTGGAATTAGTTTTTAGAATTTTTCATAATATTTTAAAAGAACTCTGTAACAAATATATCAGGTTGCTTCCAGAAACGTGTGCAATCCTTTATGCGAGAAAATGGAGGTAACCACAAAGAAATAGGAGGAATGCGCAGCTACTGAATCTGTAAAGTTCTTGCGTGATATAACTTGGTTTTGAGGGTCAACAGGTTTGATTGTTTTACATGTAATTGCAACAGATACTTCAAAATTTTGGTTTTTTTGTTTTTTTTTTTAGGGACCTAAAATGCAAGGTACCAATGAGTAACTTCCTAAAGCTTGAGACATATGAAAAGATAGCCTTTTTTAACTTGTTTTTTTTTTTTTTATTTTTTTCCCCAACTTCTTTCAGTACTATAAAAATCAGTGGTTAGACACTCTTATGTGACTTTTCAGCTTGATAAATTTGGCTTTAAATCTGCTGATATCTTCCAGTGGAGTCAGACTAGCTTAATGTGGGTTTTTTGCCTGTAAAGATTTTATTGTTCTTGTTTTTCTTGTCAACAAACATTGCTGATTTTGCATAAAACATTGCACAAAATTAATGTTTCCTTAGTATGGAATATATTCAATATTTAGCCTGGTAAATATTTTCTGAAGAAGTCATAGCTCAAGAATGTCACCTTTATTGTTAAAGAAGTGCAGAAGTGTACAAGGAAAGAGTTGCATTTCCAGTAGGTAACTTCAAAATTTTAACTACCTTTGTGTAAAAGTCCCCTTCTTAAGGACATTAACTTACAATAGCTCTGTGAATACCACCTCTTAAACTGGAATCTGATTATGCACTTCTGCTATTTTTTTTTTGTTTTGTTTTTTAATTAATTTTCCACTATTTACATGAACACATTGAAGTAACAAACGTTGAGGAATATCGTGTGACTTATCTCTTGGTAGAATGACCCTTTGAGTAAAGTTACTACCTTAAAGCAGTCACTAGATGGCTTGCTAGCCTAGCATTTTCCTAAAATTCATACAGTTTCAAGACCTATGGCTTCCTCTTGTGGCTGGGTGTTTTGGTGTGTGATTTTTTGTGGTTTTTTTTTTTTATATATTTAGGATGTTGTTTTAAATACCATTTATATGTCTGCAAGGGAGTCTAGACTTACTAATCCTACAGATTCTCTAAATGTTTGAATCAGTGTTGTTAGAACTGTCTTCAGACTGCTACTTATCATGAGGTAGATTGTTGACAGAAGCTGCCTTTTTAGTGGGCACGTTTATTTTAAGCTTTTGATAGTTTGTAAAATTAGGATGTTCTTGCATGGTAAGGAACTAGGTTCCAGAGGGGAATCTTCTGTGAAGAAGCCTAATGTATAGTCAGTCATTGTACTTTGCTTATAAGGTCTGCTGTTCTTCGCAGCAGCCAATACATTTATTTGATGCTGGGCTTATTGCTTTGGCAGAAGTCTGCTGAGGCTCACCTGGGCTGTCATGCTGCTGTTGAGGCAGAGAAAACAGAAGGCAGGTTTTGCCTAACTCGCTACCTAATAAAATTAGCTTCCCAGATAATGTCTGATATCTAATGGACTGAGCTTTTCCTTAAAAAACACAATTTCCAAGTGCTAGTTTAATTTGTTTTCCTTTTAGTCATCTTTGGGGATGCAAATTATGTAGCAGCCAGTGAGACTTTACCACATCCTTTTTACTCCTGCAATTATATTATCTCCCACTTGGTTTCATCATGTCACTCCTTTTGTTTTACTTTCCATGGAGCTAGTGCCTAATGTCTGATAAGTGCTTGGATAAATGCTTTAAAACATTTGGGCAAACTTTGTGTTTCTTATAGGCATACCTGTTTATTCTGGGCTACGTATACTGGAAAAATAAAGATAATTTCTTTATTCTTGTTATGGGTCTGTATGTACTTCGCTGTATGGGTGAGCTTTTCCTCTCAAAAAGTAAAGCACTGTTTTGCAAAAGTTTGCGAAACTGAAAAACCTGTTTTAAAAAGACTTTTAGCTGCTTTTCACTGTTTTTTAATTTTTTTTCCTCTTTTTTTTTTTTTTTTTGATTTCCTTTTCTGCTGAATATCATTGGAACATTTGACTGAGTTAGTTGACATTTTACACCAGGCTTTGTCAGAGGAGGTTCTTTCTAGTTTTATCATGATGTTCTTCTCCCTTTTTTTAATTTCTGGATTTTTGTTCTTATATTCATATCTTATGAGAAGTTTAAGGTCTTGAAATCGTGAAGTGAGAATGTCTTGTTTAAAATGCGTAGAAGAAAACTGATTTTTTTTCCAATTAAAAAAAAAATATGTTCTGTGGTATCCTGGTTACAAAACTAGATTTGAATTAATTACGTGTATATATATGTATAGATGGTCTCATATTTAAATATTCTAAGGGTTAGTGTATAGATTAGGACACTGGTGTTATTAGCTATTGATAATACATTTCATTTGTACTTCTCTATGAACCACTTTCAGTTGAGAAAATTTGTTTTTACCTCCATGTTACCACTTCTAATGTATGTTGCATAGTGAATGCCTTAAACTTATAAATGCTCAATCTCTAAAACTTTGTTTTACTTTTTTAGCAAGTATAAAGTCATTGTAAAGACATATAATAAGTCATATAAACTGCACTCAGTTCAGTAGTTAAATATTTACTAGTTAAGTGTTCTGTGGGGTACTTAAGGTAATAATTGCTTAATGAATAATTTCTTGCTATGAGTAGTGCAGCATTAGAGTTTTAATTTTTGACTATGTGTTCACTGTCCAAGAAGCATTCTGAGCAAACATAAATTCTGGTTTTAAGTGCCATTTATTCCTTTTATTCAGGACATCGTACCAGTAGATGCTTCTTATGAGGTGAAAGAACTTTATGTTCCAGAAAACAAGCTACAGCTGGCCAAAACTGATGCTGAGTCTCTGTTAACCTTGGAAATAAATAAGGTATTCTGTACTCATTTGTCTCATTGCTGATGTTGAAAGACAGTCTCTTCTGAGGAAGTAGGCAAAGGCAAGATACCTGTACTGGTTACAGAATGTTTCTTGATGTACTGTTTCCCTCTTTTCTTGAGAGAAGTCACAGCGTCTGTGTTTTCTTTAATCACTTACTAGACATAACAATTGAATTTTCATAACTTCATAAATTATGTTTGGTATACTGTTACTTAGTTTATCCCAAGCCTGGAGATTAAATTTAGAGTGATTCCGTCCACACTTCCCCTTCTTCCATAGTCCCCATCCATGGACTAAACCATGCCTGGATTGTCTTGTATGAGTATTACGAGGCCAAGAAATATGAAGGAAATCAGTTGCTGCTTCTTGATTCTCCTTGGTGGTAACCTTCAGCTGAAGGACAGTAACCTTACATACCAGGCTCAATCAGTTGTGTGTTGTTTTTTTGTTTG
>VZRU01000584.1:101651-132514 GCA_013398155.1 Pedionomus torquatus
TTTTGTTTTGTTTTGTTTTTCTGGTTAGAACACGTTCATGCAGTTTTCCTAACAGAGAAAATATGGAAAAAGTATGGATCAACTTGGATCAACTCTGTTCTTATTTTGGTTAAATGCATTATTTTCTAACTCAGATTAGACAAAGGTGCTTCTGACTCTGTTTCCATTCTACCTTACCTTTTTTTTTTTAAGAACTAGGCCTAAACAAAGATAGCATGAGTTTTTTCACTAGCTGACTAAGTTCAGAGTTAAGCATCTGCAGTGAATAACTTGACTTCGAAGGATTTAGACGACACACTAAGCTCTGCATTGCATCGGTTTAAAATTTGCCTAGCCTTCTACTACTAATAAATTTTAATACTTCCTTTCATTGCATCTTAATAGATTCCTTTCACATACAATTTATTGCTTTGATGAGGAATAAATATTTATGTCACCATTATTAAATTTCTGTCATGTCCCATTATAAATTGCTCCCTATACAGAAAAACAAATCCTTTCTCCCTCTACCTCTAACCAGTGGTTTGTTAAATATCAAGCAAACGTGAAACATAACCTTGGGAAGAAAATGTGGTTTGTACTTGCCTCAGCATAAATTAAACAGTGCAATAAAATTTGTCATGCTTTTTCTGCAAAAGAGACTTGCACAAGCAAAGCCTGACCTTGTGAAAGACTTGACCAAGTTATAGTAATGAACTTGCAGAAATAATAGAGGCCACACACTAAGTCATAGTGTGAATGTTTAAGTGCTAGGGAACTAAACTCTTTGTGACCTGGTACCTCTTAAATAAATACTGGTCCTGAGAGAATTTTACTTCTAGATTGTCTTGGTAGTATCTGCAATAAGAATTTCTGATCTTTAATATTAGACCTTAATATTCATCCCCATAATTCTGATATTTTTGTGGTAATTGTATGTGGTGTTTTTCTTTTTCTTTTTTTTTTTTTAGCTTGTTGGTTGTCTTGCTTTGTTAAAAAAATAAGTGCAAGTGGAGCTCAGTTGAACTTTATCAAGCATTTACAAGTAAAGTTTTTTGTTGTGGGTTTTGTTTGTTTGCTTTTTAGAAATTTGATCTAGTGTAAGGACTGGAAAATAGCCAAAAATATGAACAGTGAAAAACAAATTGTTTTTTTCTTGCTTGTAGAAACTTAGAATTCGTTGTCATTAAAAACTGTAACATAGAGAAGTCTTCCATTTTTATTGTCCTGAATTTTATGGGTAAATCATGATCTGTTATAATTAATAGCTGATGTCAGTCATTAAGCAGCAGTTTTTATCTGCTCTAAGTCTATTGCTGCTTTTTTTGTTTATTTGTTTTTTAACAAGGTGGATATGCAGTGGGTGCAAGTGCTAGCAGAAGGCTGGGCAACACCTCTGAATGGCTTTATGAGAGAGAGAGAATACCTACAGTGCCTTCACTTTGACTGTCTCCTTGATGGTAGGTTAAAACATACCATTTCTAAAACTGAGCAAACTAATCCTATTTCTAAAATATTGTTGGTACTTTCTTAGTGCTGATGTGATAATATGTTATCAGGCTTGTAAAACCTGGAGTAAGAGAATAGGATATTACAACCGTCAGTTTTAAGCCTGGTGGTTTTATTCTTTTTATACCTGCACATGTGTCAGTTTGAATGTTTTATCTTCTTGCCTTTATAAATTTCAACCTAAAATCCACACTTCTAATTTGTTTTGAGGAATTGACTTTAGAATGCAGAATTGCAATTTAATTGCTGTTTGGCTCTGTGGCCAAAAGATTTGTTCTGTAATAGTAATTGCTGAAAGGATAACAAACTGACTTGAGTGTTGCAGATATTGCAAGTGTAAAATCAAAATTTGAGGAGATGGCTTGAGTATGGGCAATTGACACATGTAATTGAATTACTATGACTTAGCAATTATCCTGTGATTATTTAAACTAATATATTTTATCTTATGTTACCAATTGGCTAAGAGCAAGCATTAGTTAAGGGCAAGCATTGTTGACAGGGTAGTCAACAAGTGATAATATCTTCAAATCTGGATTGTGATCTTCTGTCATTTTTCATTTATTTCTCTTTGAAGACTCTGTTTTACTCCAGCCTTTTAGGTTTTATTGCACCTTCTCTGTCAAAGAGAGAGAATAAAAATTCATGTCCCCCCACTTCCTTTTGCATTGCTCTTCTCTTGCTGGAGACCAAATAGCAAGAAAAAACTGAAAAGTCGCTCATCCAGATCATAGAATTGAATGACGTTGCTGCTTTCTTACTTCTCTAGTTTACTTTTATAGAAATCTCAGATACTGTTCAAGGCAACATAATGTCATCCTGTTATTTTGCAGTATCTAGAATTTGCAGTATCATTTTGGACTGCTATTTTTGGTTTTATTCTACTTGCCTTCTGTGTGTCCATCCAGGTGAAATGTACTCTGCAGATGACATGCTGTGCATTCATCTGTTAAAATAGCTTGTTGCTCCTTATTTTGCCCTGTAGTCTTCTGTAAGTGAGAACTTCTATAATGCTTTTAAGACCTTATATGGGTGAGTGTTTTAGATATGGCAATATTACAAGATTTTTAAACTCATGCAAGTGTTTTTAGAACCTCATGTATGCTGCAAAAAAACCCCAAAAACAAAAATAATGAAAGATAATGAATAACTTATTGATGGAAACAATTTTCAGTACTAAGCTTAAATAGAACAGTTCTGTTCCTGTAGATGCTACCATATTTCTTCTTAGATATCTACTGCAACATTTCTGTATGAGAACTGTTTTAGAAAAATGTGATTACCTTGAAACTGCTTTGCTACTTGAAGCAGTGGCAATGGTTAAGTCTAAGCAACATCCTGAAAGTTTCCTCCCTGCTTGGAACGTTAGTTCTGGAGGCTCAAAGTAGCAGTCATTTTCCAGGGTTTTGACTTTGAAGAGAGGGAAATTGTTTAGCATCTGCAATGCATCTCATCCTTTGGCCTGTTTAGTGCGATGTTCGTGCTCATGGACTTCTACATTGTGGAGAACGGTGCAGGTGTGTTGTTATTTTCAATTTAAATTATCTGAAATTGTCTCGGGCTGACACTATGCTCCTCTGTGACTTAACAAGCTCACTGTGCTGCCTTGTCTCAGTTTTCCATTTGTACGGTGGCTGAAGAAAGATGTGAAAAATATTATATATTCATTATTGGTCACTAGCAAATTTTTAATAATCAACAGCTTTGAGGTCTCTTCCCAATTTGAAATATTTATTTACTGGTTTACAAAGCAAAAGGATTTTTTTAAATTGTTAGGTGTGGCAAATCACTTTCTCTGTGACTTTTCCCAAGCTCACTTTTATGACCTAGGTTCTTTAAAAATAACTGATCACTAAATCTGGACTTGAGACACGATGTGCAACCTACTTACCATTTTGCATTATGAAGGGGGCTTAAGCTTTTCATCCAGTTTCATAACTTTTAACTTCCTACCACACAAGGTAAAAATTAAGGTTATAAAAAGTGGTTTGCTCAAATGATCACAAAATCAGCCTTATTTTGGGTATAAAGCCAACGGCAAAACCCCCATTAACTTAATGACTTTTCTCCGGGTCACCAAACAAAAGTTTTTCACTCTTTCAGCAAGCGTATGCTAATTAGAGTTCAAACTTAAAGCAGAGACTGACTTAGTGTTTACTTCACTGAATTTCTCAAGTCTCACTCTTGTGGTCAAGAAAAACAAGACTTCCAGTATCTAGCACTGAATTAAATGCTTAAAAATTAGGACTATGCATAACCTTAAAATTCAGATACATAGGTTTAGTTTTAGAACTAAAGTAGTGGGTAAGCTTTCAGCTGAACAAACTGCAAAATGTCTGCCTGACTCAACATTTTTTTCTAAAATATGTATTTGCTTGAATCTCAATGCAGTTTTAAGTAAACAGCAAAAGTCACCTTTTGAAATAGTTGAATTATATATGCTAAACTGCTTGGGTACATTTGGCTGCTTCTATCACATTGAACTTTTCTTATGGTCCAAGAATATGGCTACTGAGAATGCTATTTCTTTTTTATTCGTTATCAACTCCAGTAGCAATCTTGCCTAATTTCAGATGATCCTTTTAAAAATGTCACTTGTGTATTTCTACTTACTATATAGCTTCTTAAACAAGATATTCATTTGACATCCTTCAAAAGTAGTATCCTCACAGTCTAAATATTTGTGTGCAGCTAGAAGTACTTGCTATTTTCAGTACTGTCTTTTTGCTTCTTCAAACCCAGGGCTTCCACATTTTTATAGTACACGTATCTTATGTAAGAGTTCATTCTAAAAGTTACTTTTAATTCCTGTTAAAATAAGTACTTGAACTATCTGTGGTGTGATATACTTACAGCCCAGACTGTAACTTGTTAGGATGGTAGATTTTCATAATATTGATTACCATTATTAAGGATAAGGGCACTTTTTTTTTTTCCCCCCACTCTGTAGGAGGAGTTATTAACTTGTCAGTGCCTATAGTGCTAACAGCTACACAAGAAGACAAAGAAAGACTTGATGGGTGTACAGCAATTGCACTGGTGTATGAAGGTCGCCGCGTGGCCATTCTCCGTAATCCCGAATTCTATGAGCACAGGAAAGAGGAACGCTGTGCTAGGCAGTGGGGAACAACATGCAAGGAACATCCCTATATCAAGGTGTGTATTTAAAGTTTAAAATTCATCCTGCTGGTGTCATTGTTTGTGGAGCTGCAAAGTAAGCGAAGTTGACGTTTGGGACTGGTGTGTTTTGACAACAAAACTACTTTGAGAACTAATTAAAACATTTGAGCAGAAACAAAGAAGTTTTTGAATAGTTTGCACTTAGTGTGAAAATCTAATGTCAGTATGTACACATGAAATAAACTTAGAATGTACTGTAGAATCTGTGTTACAGAAGAGGGATATTTGCCTAGGAAGTGTCTAGGAAGCACATCGCTCTGTGTAGCCAGACGGATCATCAAAGCTCCTTAATCAGTGGATACGTGCATTGCGAAGGCAAGAAAACTTCTATTTTGCCTGCATGTGGGCCATGTGAGAACTGCCTGGTTTAGATGTTTTGAAATAGGCCCCGTTCCTGATGAGTTCATCATTTAGCTCTGTGGAGAGTTATTTCCATCCCTGGTGTTCAGTATGTTTTATTATTTTGACCTTATATGTATGTCATACTGAAATACTCTTAACTGTAACACAGTCGTCACAATGGTGCATTTGGTTTTGGAAGCTGATGAAACGTTGCATCTTGGCTCTGCAGAACTCAAAATATGTGACTTTCACCGTTTGTCTCTATAGTATCTTTTTGTTTACAACTATGTCCTGAAGTCAAACAAATGTCAAATTATGAGCTTGCTCTTAAAAAGGGAAAACCTTTGATGTGTTCTAAAAGTATTTGTTTGACTAAGAGTTATACATATGAGAATACCGTGGATTTTTTTATTCTTTCATTTTATTAATGTGTAATCAATTTTTTTATTAATGTGTAATGTCATACTTTTACTGACAGAAATTTTGTTCGGGAATATATCTGAAAAAGGTCATCTGCTAGGTACAAGAGCATTCTGGAAGATTTTCAAAGCTCTTGATATGGTCTGTTCTGATGAAAAGATGACCTTGTTGAAAGCTTACCACAAATTTAAGAAATTGTAAAAAAAATCTCATGGAGACAAGACTTGAATCAAGAACTGCCACACTGGACTTCCAAAGGGCAGACTTTGGCCTGTTGGTGTGTGGTTGAGAATGTCTCTTGGGAGACAGTTCTAAAAGGGGTAGGTGTCCATACGTACTGCTGGTCATACGTACTTCAAGGAGGAGCACTTAAAACCCCAGAAGGCTTCCATAAGACGAGCTAACAGGGAAGAAGACTAGCTTGGCTAGATAGAGAGCTTTGGCTGGACCTCAGGAATAAAAGGACAGTTTACAATCTCTGGAAAAAAGGGGTTGGTAACTTATGAGCAATACTAAGATGTAGTGAAGCTATACAGGGGGAAAATTAAAGGGCCAAAGCTCAGGCAGAACTTTACTTGGCCACGATGGTTAAAGATAACAAAAAGAGTTTATTTCAGTATATCAATAGAAAAAGCAAGACTGGGGTAAATGTAGGCCCACTGATGGATGAGATGGCTGCCTTAGTGGTGGAAGACACAGAGAAGGCGGAGTTAGCGAATGCCTTCTTTGCTTCGGTCTTCACTGCTAAAGCTGTCCCTCATGAATCCTAGACCCTGGAGACAAGGGGGAGGGTCTGCAGAGAGGAAGATTTTCCTTCTGTAGAGGAGGACTGGGTTAGAGAACACTTGGCCTAACTAAATATCCATAAGTCTGTGGGCCTGGTGGGATGCAACCGTGAGTGCTCAGAGAACTGGGACATGTTACTGCTGGGTCCACGCTTTACCATCTTTGAAAGGTCATGGAGAACAGGAGAGGTGCCTGAGGACTGGAGGAAGGCAAATATCACTCCAGTCTACCAAAAGGGCAAGAAGGAGGAGCCAGGGGACTACGGGCTGATTGGTCTCACCTGTGTCCCTGGGAAGGTAATGGAGTGATTTGTTCTGAATGTAATCTCCAAACATGTTGAAGAACAGGAAGTTATTGAAAGTGGTCAGCAAGGATTTACCAAGGGTGAATCATGCTTGACAATCTGGTAGCCTTCTTTGATGTTACAACTGATGGCTGGATGAGGGGAGAGCAGCAGATATCATCTGCCTTGACTTCAGCAAGGCTTTTGACGCTGTCTCCCATAACATAAAGTGTGGACTAGATGAGGGGACAGTGAAGTGGTATGAGATCAGTCTGTGTGACAGAACTCAGAGGGTTGTAATTAATGGAGCAGGGTCAAGTTGGAGGCTGGTATACAGTGGTGTCCCCCAAGGGTCAATACTCAGTCCAGTCTTGTTCAATGTATTCATCAATGACCTGGACAAGGGGACAGTCTATTCTTAGGAAGTTCACTGATCATACCAAACCAAAGCGTGATCTGGACAGGGTGGAGAACTGGTTAAAGAAGAACCTAAGGAGGTTCAACAAGAGCAAGTGTAGGTTCCTGCACCTGGNAAAGTGTGGACTAGATGAGGGGACAGTGAAGTGGTATGAGATCAGTCTGTGTGACAGAACTCAGAGGGTTGTAATTAATGGAGCAGGGTCAAGTTGGAGGCTGGTATACAGTGGTGTCCCCCAAGGGTCAATACTCAGTCCAGTCTTGTTCAATGTATTCATCAATGACCTGGACAAGGGGACAGTCTATTCTTAGGAAGTTCACTGATCATACCAAACCAAAGCGTGATCTGGACAGGGTGGAGAACTGGTTAAAGAAGAACCTAAGGAGGTTCAACAAGAGCAAGTGTAGGTTCCTGCACCTGGGGAGGAAGAATCCCAGGCACCAATATAGGTTACAGGTGGACCTGCTGGAAAGCAATTCTGAGGAGAAGGATCTGGGGGTCCTGGTAGATAGTAAACTATCCATGAGCAGCATGTGCCCTTGTCACCAAGAGGGCCAATGGAATTCCAGAATGCATTCGGAGGAGTGTGGCCAGTAGGTTGAGGGAGCTCATTCTTCCCCTGTACTCTGCAGTGGTGAGGCCACAACTGGAATGCTGTATCTAGTTCTGGGCTCTCCAGTTCAAGAGAGACTGAGAATTACTGGAGAGAGTCCAGTATAGGGCAACAAAGATGTTTAAGGGATTGGAGCACCTCCCTTATGAGGAGAGGCTGAGAGAACTGTGACTCTTTAGCCTGGAGAAGAGGGCTGAGGGGAGACATTATTAATGCTTACAAGTACCTAAAGTTGGATTGAAGGAGGATGGAGCTGGACTCTTTTCAGTGGTTCCCAGTGACAGGATGAGGGGCAAAGGGCACAAGCTGGAACATAGGAAGTTCCATTCAAATATGAGAAAAAACTTCTTTCTGGGGAAGATGACAGAGCACTGGAACAGGCTGCCCAGGGAGGTTGTGGAGTCCTCTTCTCTGGACATCTTCAAGCCCCAGCTGGATGCAGTCTTTAGTAATATGCTCTAGGCAATCCTGCTTTAACAAGGAAGTTGGACTACATGGTCTCTAGAGGCCCCTTCCAACTCTGACAATTCTGTGATTCCCTGAATGACTTGTTATAAAGCCTTAACAATTACAGAATGACGTGGCTGAAACTAATGTAGAAGATGAGGATCTATGTTCTTATATCTGTACTGGGATTTATAGTAGTATCACAACAGCCCATGAATCTGGTGACCGTTCTAAAAAATTTCTGTGGCCATTGTTAGAATATCTTAAGCAACTTGTCATACCTATGTTTTGATAAAAGGTGAGGTGGTATTTGAAAATATCAAAAGAATCCTAGTGAGTGTACGATATATGTTACCTTGGTAAAGTGTTGCTGTGAAACAAATCCAAAAATTACTCCACTTCAAAGGTTCTGATTTAATTCATAAAATACGGTGGGCAAGTAGTTAATCAGAACTGTTTGATTTGTTACTTTGCTAGATTCAGGTCAGCAATAAACGGCAGGACGCTACTGGAACTGCATTTGCTTTGACCAACAGCTGTAAAGTGTGCAACTTCATTGTACTTTATAATGGTGGCTTTCCAGCCACCATCTCTTTTTGGCAAGTAATAATCATGTTGGTTAGGAGTTATAGTTCATGTAGTTCAACAGTTCATAATTTCTGTATGCTAACCCCCCCCCTTATTTTGAAGGAAAGCTATATGCCTGCTGTAGGTTTGCATATCTTTACTGCAACAGAGCATAACATGTCTGGACTGTGTTCCAGTGATTTTATTGATTTATTTAATTATTTTTAAACAATCGTGCTTGACTTGAGACTGTCAAAATTACCCAGAATTCTTCCCTTCGTGAAGATGTGCTCCCATTGCAATGCTCTGAATTCTTAGGAGAAGTTAACAACCAATCCCAATAAGGATTTTCCTTTTTTTTTCTTAGATGGTTATGGAGCAAGGGAACTGGCTTGTGGGTGGAGATCTACAAGTCCTTGATCGTATTTATTGGAATGATGGACTTGATCAGTACCGTCTCACCCCAGCTGAGTTACGACAGAAATTCAAGGAAATGAATGCAGGTGAGTAAATTTTTCTTCTTCTACTTTTTCCTGCAAATTTATCCAAATTCTGCTGTATCAATACCACAAGGGCTAGTGTTGTTCTAAGAATGAAGATTTCTGAATGCTCTCTTAGTACAAATTAATACCAGGAAAAGGCAAAGAATGCCACCTACCTCAGGCATTACATTTCCTAAATACACAAGAGAAGCTAGTAACACCTGAGGTTCTGAATTTTATCTTTCCATGCACATTAAACATGTTACTAATGCAAGAAAAGATAATATAAATTGGCTAGAATATGATTTAAAAACTATTGGATTCAGCTAAAACCATAGAGGTATGGTTGAGTGCTGAGCTTTCATACTTTCTGTTTTTAAGTGTGTTCTGTGCTGCTGCTGGGGAGAAAAGCTTATGGCTGTAATGCGAGTAGATGGATCCGAAGTAGAATGTATGGCAGTTAAAAATTGTGAGCTAACTGCTAGCTTTATATTCCAGAAAAAACAAACCAGTTTTTCTCGCTAAAGCAGTTGTGTTAGGTAAATAAATCATGGAATAGTTTGGGTTGGAAGGGACCTTAAAGATCATCTCGTTCCAACTCTGCTGCCGTGGGCAGGGACACCTCCCTCTATAACAGGTTGCTCAAAGCCCCATCCAGCCTGGCCTTGAACACTTCCAGGGATGGGTCATCCACAACTTCCCTGGGCAACCTGTTCCAGTGCCTCACCACCCTCACAGGAAAGAATTTCTTNCTGCTATAAGGTCTCCCCGGAGCCTTCTCTTTTCCAGGCTGAACAGCCCCAGCTCTCTCAGTCTGTCTTCATAGGAGAGGTGCTCCATCCCTCTAATCATCTTTGTGGCCCTCCGTTGGACCCATTCTAACAGTTCTATGTCCTTTCTCTCATGAGGACTCCAGAGCTGGACACAGTACTCCAGGTGGGGTCTCACAAGCGCAGAGTAGAGGGGCAGAATCACCTCCCGTGACCTGCTGGTCACGCTTCTTTTGATGCAGCCCAGGATACGGTTGGCTTTCTGGGCTGCCAGCGCACACTGCCGGCTCATGTTGAGTTTCTCATCCATGAGCACTCCCATAATGTCATAAAGCAGAGAAAAATCAAACTAACTGCCTTGCAGCAGCTACTGGCAGACATCTCCTAAAAACTTCCAAGTGTGAGGGAAGATACTAACATCAAGAATGCCGAGATTGATCCTGACCTTTTGTCTTCTTTCAGTACAGTCAGGATTTCCAGGGTCTGCATGTTGGAAGATACCAGTCTTTGTTTTAGCTAGCCCCTAAATAAATGTATTCAATATCTGAAAAAAAACTGTTCTCTAGATGTCATCAATTTCTTATTGGGAAAGCTCTCAGTTATGGTGATGTCAATATCTTGCAGAGCACTTTAGTTCATCTTAATTTGCAGAAGAGAGAAATCCTGGTTGCATTGGGGTTTTTGGTCAAAGTGTTTGTAATGCTTTGGAATAGCAGTTACTCTCGCTTTGTTCTTACTATGTGTAAACTCTGCTAAGCTCTTTAGATGAGGGAAACTTATTTAGGCACATTTAATCCACTTTTATTTGTATTGTTGCAAACGTCTCCATTTGTTCTTCTGGTAATACACTGATCCTTTAAGACAAACAGTATAATTTATTTTCCTCTTAGAATTTAACTTTATATTATCTGTTTATACAAGTGAAACATCCAAAGAGAAGATTATATATGGAAGCCAGAGCAATTCTCCAGAAGTCTCAAAAATGAAGGAAGCTGATTTATGGCTGTTTTGGTTTTTTTTTAGTGTGGTTGTTTTTTATTAGTTTTACTTATTAAGTATAACAATTTTATAATAATTCATACTCCTTTAATGACCTGTGACTGTTGCTATTATACTCGTTTAATAGAGTTTGCAGGAAAGATTGTACTGTTTGAAGACTTTTCTGTTGCTTTACAACTCCTGGTAAAATACTTTGCCTTCCTTATATCTTTTGTCTGTTTTTTCTGCCATAGATGCTGTCTTTGCATTCCAGTTACGCAACCCGGTGCACAACGGGCATGCTCTTTTAATGCAGGATACCCATAAGCAGCTTCTGGAACGTGGCTACCGACGCCCAGTTTTACTCTTGCATCCACTTGGAGGCTGGACAAAGGAGGATGACGTTCCTCTCATGTGGCGCATGAAGCAACATGCTGCAGTACTGGAGGAGGGAATCTTGAATCCAGAAACTACTGTGGTGGCTATATTTCCTTCCCCCATGATGTATGCTGGACCAACTGAGGTAAATATATCAAAAGTTTAAGACAAAACACTAAAGTATTTTGTGCTGTGCCTGATGTTTGTGAATTGTGGGTTTTGGGTTGTTTTTAGTGGAGACAAGAGACTAATTTTTGTTGTGAAACCAGACCATAAAGGCTCCCTCTGTCATCAACCAAAACATTCTTTGATGAAGAAACTTCTATATTGGAGAATTTTGCTGGAAACAGTGCAAGACGATGTTGGGTTTAGGGCTCCTTTGTTTATAGGGCTCTTACAGTTAAGAGGTATGATAGTGAATTAATTTTTCCTCCTTTTTTTACTGTATTTTTCAGAAGGAGTATGAGATCTATTAACATACCAAATACTTGTCCTGAATGTTAAAATACTTAAGTTTTATGACTTAAGCAAGAAGTTTATGTGTTGGAGGACTACACACAAATTAGAAAAAGAAAGTCTTTGTTTATTTTTTGGCAAGGCTTGTTTCAAGGCTTTTGTGTGAAATAATTCTTTGGCAACACTTTATTTAGAAGCCAGGTCTTGGATTGGAATCCCTAGAGGTTTGTGGGAAGTAGCAGAGAGAATAAATGTTCTCATTTGAGGGCATTTCCTTTTGGGGGATATTGGCTCTCCATCTTATTACTACTTTTTTTCTTTTTTTTCTTGTCCTTCCAAATGAGTCACAGGAAACTCTGACCGAGCTCTAGAGGTTAACTCTGTGGTAGTTTTTTGATAGATAGGAAATATCACTGGTGGAATGAAATTTGACAGGTGTTGCTTATTTTCTGCTGGCTGGTTGACTGATCAGACAGAACTTGTAAAAAAAAAAAACTGTAGTCCAGATCTGGTTGAGGCATGTGGAGAATCTTGTAATCTTCCCCACAGACCTTTTGGGAAATTAACAGAAGTCTACTTCAGTCTTGCGTTTGTGAGCATATGAGCAGGAACAGAACCCACAATCCTTATTTTGGACAGAATTAAGATTTTTTTTCCTAAGAAAACAGCCTGACATTAATGCTTGTAGTCAAGTAATAAGAGACTCTTCTTTTAATAATTTTCCGTAGGCCATTTAAAAGACATTGATACCAGATCTGTTTCTGTAGCACAAGTGCTTTACAGAACAACAAGCAGCTGTTACTATAGTTATCTACAGGATAAATGTAGCTTTTCTGCCTGTAAAGATTTTAATGGGTGTGTTTCATAATCACCTTGCAAGAAAAGAGAGAGTTATATAAGGGAAAATTCTGTATTAAAACACAATAAATTCACTTGCTTAGGGAAAATAAGTATGTTCTAAAGTAGCATGGATGTGTAGAAATGGGATGAGCTGTTAGTTTTATGTCTCAAATGTGCTTTAAGTTGTTCTAAATTGTCTTAGTCAAATAGCTTCCGTTATTCAAAATGGAGTCCTTGCTTGCTGTTACCCAAATGACAACATGAAGCTTAAATTTCTTAACTATACTAGAATAGTTTCAGAAAATACTAGCTGCTGCGGTATGCTGGAATTTCATTTGTGTGGTGCACTTTGTGCTGTGGTGGGTTGACCCAGGCTGAATGGCATGTGCCCACCGAGCCGCTCTGTCATTCTGCCTCCTCAGCTGGGTAGGGGAGAGGAAATATAATGAAAGGCTTGTGGGTTGAGATAAGGACAAGGAGGGATCACTCAGCAATTACTGTCACAGGCAAAACAGATTCAAGTTGGGGAAAGAGAATTAATTTATCAGAGTAGGATAATGAGAAATAAAACGGAATCTTAAAACATTTTCCCCCCACCCCTCCTTTCCTCCTGGACTCAACTTTACCCCCTTTTTCTCTACCTCCTCCCTGCAAGCACACAAGGGGTTGTGTAATGGAGGTTGTGGTCAATTCATCACTGCTGCTCCTTCTTCCTCAGGATACTCTTCTTCTGCTCCAGTGTGGAGTCCCTCCCACAGGAGGCAGTCCTCCATGAACTTCTCCAATGTGAGTCCTTCCCACAGACTATGGTTTGTCATTAACTGCTCCAGCATGGGTCCTTTCCACAGGGTGCAGCCTTTCAGGAATGGACTGCTCCAGCATGGGTCCCCTGTAGAGGCACAAGTCCTGCATGGGGTCTTCTCTCCATGGGGCCACACAAGTCCTGCTAGGAGCCTGCTCCAGAGTGAGCTTCCCACAGAGTTCCAGCCTCCTTCAGGTGCATCCACCTGCTCTGGTGTGGGGTCATCCATGAGCTGCTGGTGGATGTCTGCTCCACTGCTAACCTCCATGGGCTGCAGAGGGATAGCCTGCTCCACCATGGTCTTCACTGTGGGCTGCGAGGGAATCCTTGCTGCAGTGCCTGGAGCACATTAGGCCCTCTCTGTCTTCACTGACCTTGGTGTCTGCGGAGTTGTTTCTCTTGCATATTCTCACTCCTGGCTCCAGCTGCAGTTGATGTTGTACAGTTTATTTTTTTAACCATTCTTAAATTTATGTTATCACAGAGGTGCTACCAGTGTCACTGGTGGGCCTGGACCTTGGGTAGCGGTGGGTCTGCCTTGGAGCCAGCTGGTGTTGGCTCTATCAGACATTAGGGAAGCTTCTAGCAGCTTCTCAGGGAAGCCACCCCTGTAGTTCCCCTGATACCAAAACCATGCCATACAAACCCAATACGTAAACATTAATATATATTGGTAGTGTTAATGTACATTGATAGTGTTCATATAAATTACTATCAATGTTAAAATTATTAGCGTAGCTCTCAGCATCCAGATGCTGCTATGCATACCCTGTATGCTTGAGTAGCAGTGAATCGGTCATGTGTAATGTTTGGCTGGTCAAGATGGGAACTGATACCAACAGTATCCTTACATCTCATGACTAGTTTGTGATTTCATTATCTGATTTCTGATTTACAGAACTCTGTCCATGTTGACTGAAAAACTTCCTCCTTGAGAGGTTTCTGTAACAAGTGGGTATAGAATTAATGAGGAACTAACAGTTAGTTACTACTTCTGAAAATAAGCTTTAGGCAAGAAGTTCAAAAATGAACAGAACATGCACAGTGACTAAAATATGAAACTCTGATTTAGTATGTAAAGACTTGCAATAGGCAGATGCAGATTTTTTTTGTAATGTAAGAAAAATTTATTTATCGTGTTGTCCACTTACTACAGGGTAGTGACAGCAACTTTTGTTCTATGATTTGTGTTTTTTCCCCCCCCCTCCTGCCTTTCCTTTTTTTATTATTTTTTCCCCCTTTTAGTGCTTGACAAATACTTTGACAGATGTTTATTATAGTTCAACTTATGAAACTATTTTACACAATATAGTTACTGGGTAGGCCTTTTTGTTTGTGTGAAGGTAAGGCTACACATATAAGAAACTACTTCTATATACTTACTATTTTTTAAACTC
The DNA here is from genome assembly GCA_013398155.1 of Pedionomus torquatus. Classification (NCBI taxonomy): domain Eukaryota; kingdom Metazoa; phylum Chordata; class Aves; order Charadriiformes; family Pedionomidae; genus Pedionomus; species Pedionomus torquatus. Next base: position 116,299 of record VZRU01000584.1, read on the forward strand.
TTCTCTGAGTATCCTGTGACCAATACTAAGCTCCGTAGATGGTATGGCAATTCTTTGAGGGGGATACTTCTCCATATGAGAACTCATTGACATTTCCAGAAGTGATGTGTCTGTGCTACCTAAAGTAATGTAATAGTTATTTTTCAGTTCCTTTCTGTACAGTTAAATTTTCTACTGAAAATACTACATATAAAAATGAAGAAAATTCACCAACAGTCCTATAACATAATAATTCTAAAATCTGTCATAAGTGTAACATATCTAACAGTCTAGGATCCAGTAAATACTGCAGTCTTTGGGAGAAAAAAAAATTCTTTCACCGTAGCTAGTAAAAGAGATGCATTTCTAAATAATTGGAAAGAATTTCTTTGGTTGTGGGGTGTGGGTGATTGAATAGTCTGTAAGCAGAACTTCCTTTGAAATTTTTTGTTTGTTTATTTTTTACCTTCAGTAGTAACTGAGCTATAAGGAAAAAAGTAAAACTGAAGTTGTTAGTTATGAAATCACTCATTTTGGATTGTGCAGTGATGTATGGGAAAGCCATCAGTATTTACAATATTGAAAGGACTGGGTGCATCCAAGTAAACCTCAAGTTTCTGATTTTGACATTAATTCCTCCTGAGTTCATATATAGTTCATTTATGTGTTTAAATCAAATTATTTCAAAACAATTGTGGGAAAAGTGACTAAATATTTACCAAAAGTAGAGTTGCTTTATTAGTTCTCATCTTGAAAGCTTGTGGTATAAATAGGCAGGTTTAGTACTCTGAAAGTCTCTTCTAAGCATTTGTGTGTGGTACGTGCCTGTTTTTTATGTCCTTTGGGTCTTAATGGTGATGCATGCTAAATGTTAAAGTTCTGCTTTGGACAACATTCTTGCCACATGCACCAAGTAAAAATGCTGAGTATGGCTAACTTTTCTTTTTTAATGTGTAGGTAGGTTGATTAGATGACTTGTCATCATTGTGTTTAAGTAGCCTATCTTGTCTTCTTCCAGTGAGATGTTTGGCATCTATCTATTGGTTAGAGATAGCTTCCCAAAGTAGTTGCTTTTGCATTAATCTTTTTATATAAAAGGGAAGGGATGGAGGGTGACAACATCAGTGGGAACAGAGCTAAGAAATGGATGAGCTCCATCTCTATTGCCCTGATTTTTACTGTTCCAAACACTGTGGTAAAGTAACTTTTTAAGCATCCTCATTTGCAAATGAAATGGGAGTAGTATATCTTAGCTATGAGTTTGGTGGCAATTCACATAATTTATTCTTTGTTTTGTTGTGGCTCCATGGTAAAAATCATGTCTCATTATGTAAACAGTGGTAATTATAGAATGCATGCGCATTTTAAGGTTCATATTTTGACAGTTTTCTTCTGTTAACTGTTTTACCCTGTCTGTCTTCTAGGTTCAGTGGCACTGCAGATCACGGATGGTTGCAGGAGCTAACTTCTACATTGTAGGGCGAGATCCAGCAGGGATGCCACACCCTGACACTGGGAAAGATCTGTATGAACCAACTCATGGTGCCAAAGTGTTGACAATGGCTCCAGGCCTCCGAGCGCTGGAAATTGTACCCTTCAGAGTTGCAGCTTATAATAAGAAAAAGAAGTGCATGGATTATTATAACTCTGATCAGTAAGTTGTATTTTTGTTTTAAGGCTTTTTGAGCAATAACTGCCTTTACCCCCCACCCACATAAAAAAATGCTCTAAATTAATTTCATATTGCTCAAAGATGGAAGTGCTTAGATGTGGTTTTAGATCATGAAGTACAACTTGACTTCAGCATGATTTGGGTGCAGTTTCATGGCACGACTAACCTGATCCAATTTTAGCTGCCACTGGAAGCTCCCCTTTTCCTCCCAGGCACCCAAGTTTCTCTAGTTCTGAAATGTGTTGACACAGATTGCTAAATCCGCAGAAAAATTTTGCTATTACCATTATAATAATAATGGTAAGATTAGCTTCCTGATGGTTTATCTTTCTAAATATGCTCCTTGGATGTCAAGTATGCATCAGATATGATGGAAAACAAACAATGAGAGAGTGCAGCAGGGAGATGATTCTGGACAAGAGATGGTGACAAATAGCTACTTGCCTTATTTAACAATAATGCAAAATGATGCCTTGAGTCCATTGTATGTCCCAGGGTTTTCAGCTGGGATTTTTTTTTTTTTTTTTTTTTCCAAATCCAGTTACAGGACAGGTAATTTCACCTTCCACATGTTCCAGTATTACTTTTCACTTATGTGGCATAGTGAAGCCCAAACTCGCTGTATGCGTTGCTGTGGTGTCGGTGGGCAGGACAGGCAAGAGGACTTGTCGTTTTAGTTCAAAGCTTTTTATTCAGATTGTTGAACTCTACTTTTATTTTACATCAAACTGCAGTTGAAGTTAGTACTGAAATAGAAACTGTCAAGCAAGGTGCTTTTCCAAAAAAAAACTTTTTTTTTTTTAATATTCTGACTGTTTCCTAGTGCTTCTAACTGAAGAAATATGTCTGTACAACACAGTTCATTTTTGAAAGTGTGAACTCAGCATGGGACGGATTGAGCTATGAAAAATGAACCCAGCTCTTATTTCTTGCTCTTCAGCTGCTTTTGTTGCAGTTATGCTGAGTATAAAAGGATGTTGCTGCTGCTTGTGACAATCAACCACCAAGTTTTATTCAACAAATTCTGTCTTTCTTACCATGAATTATGTTTATTAGTAGATTGTGTGCTGATTTAGCCTTGCTTGTAAGTTATATAACTTCTTTATATTTCAGCAGTAAATTCCAAGCACCTGAATTAATCTGATTTTATTTTTAAAAACTGCAAAGTGTTATTGTCTCTTATGTTACTAAATATAACTTTATGGTATGTTCTTTTGTTGTTTGGAAATCCTAAGTAGCATGATAAAGGCAAATCTGTTGAAGCCTGACAAGAGTTAAAATAGTTTCTCTGTGTATTACTCTGACATCCATATGTGTTTAGAAATTTGATGATTTGCTACATTGCAGATGTTTTAAAATTGGTGCTAGTCAGGGAGGCCTATTTAGCTGTTGTAGTTTGCTGATGATGTTCTTCCTTCTTCTTCCGTCCTGTATAGGCAGCATTCCAGCATAAGGTTCTCCTTAGTGCTGTCAACCTTCTCTTTGTACGGCATTGCAGCAGATTTTTTTGGTTTGCTTTTTTTTTTTCTTTTTTCCCTTCTCAAGTGAATCTGTTGACAGAAGCATCAGATCAGACCTATGCCCTGATATATATTTTATTTTCACTAAGAGGAATAAAATTGGTGAGAAGGATGCTACTAGAGTGTTAGACATGGGAAAGTATTTCCTAAAACTATTGCCTCTTAGCTAGCCATTGAACACTTCTACATTTGTGCCTTTCATTATCTGAGATGAATTGGGAAGTCCTTGTTGTGCACAGTAACTAGATTGTGATGCAAATATCGCTAATTTTATGCCAGCCTGTATACACTATAACAAATTATTCAGAAGGCTGTCAGAGTAGATACTATAGGTGTTTGTCCTTTTTGTTCAAGTGATTCAGCAAGTTTTAGGAGATAAAGACACAAAGATTAAAGTGAAATAGTTATTCTGTTGTGTCAATAATTCAGAAGGGGAGTAGCAATGTGAGAGTGTGAGAGGCCGGAATTCCCATTGCGTAGAACAGAAAATCTTTGTAGAGGAGTATTGATACTGTACTCTTAGCAGGATAGATTTGATTTAGAGCAAGAGGAGTAAAATTATATTTTTGTCAGTAGCCAGAACAAATGAAAAAAAAAAAAAAAAATCTGTGGTAATGGGTTTTGCCTGTTGGCACAGACTGCATTATGCACACCCTATTATCCTTTCATCAGGCCTATGGGGACCCTTTGGTTTGAGGCATTTTTTTTCACCCTGGTTTCCTGGTTTCTGTCACTATCTTGGAAAAAAGACCGTGCTGCTTTTATATGCAGTTTTGCCCTGATGCTGTCAGAATGTAAGACCATTTGTCCTGTCCTTTGCTAGATACTGTTTGTAAACTACAGGGTGGACTGGAGCGTGGCAGCAGTCCTCTAGGTGGCAATGCAGACACATGCAGATTCCCTGAAGAGAGAGCCATTATTGCTCCTGCTTGCCATAGACAGAACACTGTGGTAGGCTCCAGACAGAGTAAGAGCTTGGGTGGGTGCAGCTGGCTGCATTTCAAGATTGTGTAATGCTGAAAATGTGGCGGGCTTCTGGACCATGTGGTGTTTAACTCTGTAAGGAGGATGGCAGGGAACAGAGGATTGTCTGTAAATATGAGAGGATCAGTACTTGTGGAAGGCTCTTGTTCATCAAAATCTTCCATGAACTCACCATTTACCTGGTGAAAAACACAGCATGAAAATATGGTGAAGAGGGTTGTATTCATAGAAGCATTGTTCTGACTTGTTTTGGAAATGGGTAACTTGATTTCTGTTGCACCTTTCTCGGTTCTTTGAGGCTTGGAGACTTGGCAGCCAACTAGGCAATTCAAGAATTTACATCACTAATGGATGCCCAGAAGGTTTTGGCATGTGAGTTTCATTTCGACTGAGCTATGTGTCTTAGCTGCTGCAATTAGTTATTCCCTCCCCAAGAGTCTATCCTTTCTATTTTCTTAGGCCTCCTGGACTCTGACTGGGAAGGTGCTCATGAGAAGCTGTAATGGACACTGTCTGCTATCTCGCGGTGACTCTCTTATTTGGCAGAGTTGGATCCAGTCCTGGCTTGGCAGCAAAGACATGTAGAGATTATAGCAGTTGGGCTCTTTGCTAATGTTAGTGAATTATCTTTCTCCTTTTGAAGGGAATACCAAGCCATGGGGACTATGGGGGATAAATCTTTTGCTAGTGGTGAAAAAAGTTTACCAAAAGTTTGATTCAACTGCCAGAATTGTCTGACAAGTTCTGTCTTCTGAGCTGCAGCATTAGAAGTGACAAAGACACTGTCACTTTGCTTGTGACATCTCTAAACATTCATGCTCAGCTTTTATGAGAAAGATGTTAACATTTGCAGATAGCATTCCATCTATTCCTGTGGGCATAGGTTTTCATATATTGGTCAGCTATGTACTATAAGGTATTGGGCAACTATGTGATACCTTGCTGTGGCTAAGTTGCTTGTGACCCGATGGCAAGCCTGGGAAGCATCAAAAGCCTCTTACTGGCTCTGCATCTAAATTATCAGCAAAGACCCATACATCTCAGGTGTGCTGCCTGTGATTCTAAGAAGTCGTCTTCAGCTCACAAATGTGTCCATGCAAGTGCAGTTTTCTGGAGTTGATACAGAAGTTTTTCTCACTTCCATTAGCATTGTTCAGAAGACATGTTGCCCTTGGAGTTTCAGTAGACTCAGTATCTCTGCTTGGGAACAGTCTGGAGAACGTGACAGTTAACTTTGGATGTCTGGACCTCATGCTGCTGGTTGGCAATGTTGAGCTGCTGCTATGCTGTGTTTGAACTGAAGTCACTTATCAGCAGGTGTATCTGTATGTACCTCCCTTTATAAGGGAAGGCAGAGATCCTTGTTGCATTTAGAGATAATCATGGAGCATTGTGTGTGAGGAAGAGGGTAAGAAAAGACTGATGTGAAAGCATTTATACTAACTGCACAACAATTGTAGTTGCAGACTGGTTCTGAAATCTCTTCAGAAAAACAGTTAGTGTGTTTCTTCAGCCAAAAAGGCCTCTCAGTTACCACAGACAAGTGTAATTTTGGATTGGTGGCTTAATAATAGAAGTTGCTTGGGTGAGCAGAGATTCCCAATTCTTTACAGAAGATCAGTCCTATAAAATGCAGCCACAGACTGCTGCTGAGAAAAAAACTCAATTAAGAAAGGAAATTAGTCTTGCAATTCAAAAAACCACAGCAGTGTCTGGAAATATGGATGACTTTTTGTTGTTTTGGTCCTTGAAAGAAAACTGACAAGGTAATTTTGGCTTAAAGGAACTCGTAAGTAATGTTACCAGACCATAATGTTCATGCTTTCTGTAAAACATGAATGAGTATCTGTGAAAAGAGAGATTTTAACTTCATGGAATTTATTTGGATAAACCTTTAATTTGGTTGTCATGACTTCTTAATACTGTCAAGCCATACCTACAAGACAGCTGTTCCCACTAAGTACATACTGTTCCCAAATTTGTTTGGTGTGATACCTGATTTTAAAAGTGATAGTAAGAGGCTGAGATAAGCACACTTGTCTGCCCTCCTTAATTTAGCTATGTGAAATATGATTTTTCAATTAACATTATTACATAATTTAAGATAGATTGAAACGCTACAGCAGCTCAGAAGATTTAAGCCCACCTGCCAGTCAAGAAGGAATTTCATTCACAAGATTCACTGGTATATGTTGATATTAATCACATTTTTGTGTTCTACTTTGACAGAGAATTTTCATGGCCAGTTAGATTTTGAACCTAGCTGATACTAGCTGGTTTGTTCAGCATCATCGGGGATTCCCAAGGCGTAACATAGACATAAAGACTTGACACTATAAGGGACAATGTTCTGTTCCCCTAGAGTTATGGTCTAAGTTGTGACTTGATGCTGTAAAAGCAAATTTAAATTCAGTGAAGATCCTTCTGAAAAAGATTGTAAAGTTAGATTTCACCTCACTGACGTATCCTGTTCAGGAAGTATGAATTTGGAGAAGAGAATTGTTAAAGGACTGAACACCAGATAAGTAGGCTGTGAATTGTCCTAGTAAGTAATCTGTGCTAAAGCGTACCAGCTGAGTAGAAAACAGCAGTTTGTTTTGAAGACAGACCAGGGTGAGTGAGTCATATTATTGTTTGATTTCCATATGTTTATTTCCAAAATCCATATTTTTATGAATAAGCAAAACTATGAATGATTATTGTATTTAAGAGTAATTTCTTAAGACCTTAATACTACCAGACATTAACCTGCACAGAGAATGGAAATTCTAAGTAGGCCATTTGCACAGTGCAAGATACTGTGATGCATTCTAGTTTCCCAAGATTATGACTGATTTTTAGTTCTCCCAAGTGAAAAATCAGTTAAGTAATATATTGTATACCTAGATTAAACATGGGAATAATTGTTGAAGTGGAAAAAATATTCTCAGTCAGTACTGTTGGTGGCTGTATATACGTATAATTCAGGGTGTGGAAGGTGGGCACAATGTGAAGTGTAAAAAAACCCCAACCAACCAAACAAACAAAACCACATTCTTTTTCTCATTTTGCTAGATGTTTGAATCTGTATGTAAGGCTTTTTCTGTACAATGAGTGTAACGGGGTTCTAGGTTGCTGTGCCATGGAGCAAATACAAGTCTCAAAATATTTCAAGACTGGCTTTCTGTTGAAAAGTTTTTCATGTGGGTTTATTTCTGCATTTTTAAACCTATTTCTTTTGGAGAATGCTTTTAATTGCATTAATACTAGACAAAGTCAATTGGTAGTGAAAGGTCAAATCAATTTTAAAAGCATTTACTCACATACAGTGTCGCACAATTCCAGCAGCCATTGAGTAAAAATTTCAAAGTGACTTAAATCCCATGCTCAGAAAAGGCTTGGATTAAATTTCATTGGGAGTCATTCTAAATCTCACTTGAGAATGGAATTTGGATGGCTTTGGTATTTAAATTTCATAGCAACTTTAGTGGTCTAATGTTTCTCCCCTTTTATGTTCTACTCAAATCCGTATATATTTCCTAATATCCTCAAAATTCCCTATGAACAAAATTACTTGACTCCTCTTCCTGGTTTCTTTTTCCATAAACGCAAATTACTCTTACTGGTACGTTTTATTTCAGAATGCTTGTGGTTCACATGACACCTCAGTGGCAGTACTGATAAGGTATTTCTGCTTAGTGGAAGACTCAGTTTGCGATATTCAAGGGATGTGATTTTTACCGCTAGTAAAGACAGCAAGTACTGAGTAGTTATTCAAATGTTCTGTATTAAGTATGAAAATAGAGATTGAACCGGCAACCTTAAATTGCAAATGCAGTAATTTTAAAAAATGCAAAAATTACCATGTTGTTTCAAGTATGTATTGCTAAAGCTCCATTTGAGTCACTTTAGTGATTACTTATTAAGAGATTATTTTGATTATTTTTTTAAAGGAAAAATCCATTCAAAAGAGAAGCTTGTGATAGTGATGTGGCGTCATTAGTACTTTTGTGCTTTTAAAAACTGCTTTTGAAACATTTTTAGAAATGCTATGAGGTGCTGAATATGCACTTGCAGCCCAGAAGGCCGACTGTATCCTGGGCCGCATCAAAGGAATTGTGGCCAGCAGGTTGAGGGAGGTGATTCTGCCCCTCTGCTCTGGTGACAGTCCACCTGAACTACTGTGTCCAGCTCTGGAGTCCTCAACACAAGAAGGATGTGGACCTGTTGGAATGAGTCCAGAGGATGGTCACAAAGATGATCAGAGGGCTGGAGCTAAGAAGACAGTCTGAGAGAGTTGAGGTTGTTCAGCCTGGAGAAGAGAAGACTTTATAGTAGCCTTTTCAGTACCCGAAGGGGACCTAGAAGAAAGCTGGAGAAGGACTTTTCATGAAGGCATGTAGTGATAGGACAAGGGGTAATGGTTTCAAGCTGGAAGAGGGTAGATCTTAGATCAGGTATTGGAAAGAAATCTTTCACTGTGGGGGGTGGTGAGCGTCACAGGTTGCTCAGAGAAGCTATGGAGACCCTGTGTCTGGAGTGTTTAAGGCCAGGCTGGATGGGGCTTTGAGCAATCTGCTCTAATGGGGAGGTGTCCTTGCCCATCGCAGGGAGAACTCAATGATTTTTAAGGTCCCATCCAATACAAACCATGATTTAAGGTTCCTTCCAGCCTAAACCATTCTACAGTTAAATGATTCTTGCTTATGTTTTTCGTCCCTTTTCATATATACATATATATATCCCCTTAGCTTCTTTTTGGTTTTCTCTATTTCTTGATATCTCCAGTTCCTAGAGTTGCTTTTTATGCATCCAGGGATCTAAAGGAGTTGGGGGTCATACTGAAGCAAGTTTATAGCATATCTGAATTTATTTGAATACCTTTATTTTACCTGTAGGACATGGGTGGAAGTTGAGTTTTGTTCTGAAAACCTAACAGGCAAGGAGATAAAGCAGCTAATTTTTTTTTCATGTTCAAGCTTTGATATTGCTAGCACTCTGTGGGGAAAACCACACATGGAGAAACTTTATAGCACTTGCTTTTCTATTCCTGATCTTCTGAAGACTTACTATTATTTTTTTTTTGCTAGAATTAGCCAGGCTTATCACTTCCCTGCATGTATTTTATAGAGATAGTTCTTTACAAAGAATGCAAATTACTTACAAGCAGTGTTAGTGAACAGCGGGCATCTCTCTGCCGAGGAAGAAAATTGAGAGCAATAAGAAAAGAGCATATATGGCAGTGCTGCCTTGTAAATGTATACAATATATCAAAAAGTTATGGGACTAATGGTTTTGTTGAAGGGAACTGTGGAATGCTTTCTGCATCTTGGTAAATTTCATACCCTCCTGAGCATAGCTAAGCATTTAAAGCAAAGTTCTGCCTTCTATTGCAGACACTTGGCTCTTCTTTCTGTCTAAAGGCATGTTCATCTGAGATCAATATTTGGCATTTATTTCAAACAGACAAGTAGAGAATGAGTAATGCATACATATTGCAAATTGAGCAAATGGTGTAAGTAAAATTGGATATTTAATTTAAGTATAATTTTTCCTTTAGAGAATTTAGTAGAACTCTGACATTCTTGTCTTGCTTTTAGCGTTTCAGTCCTGTGAGGAGTAAGACTTAAACTTGTGGAGCTTTTGCTGCTTATGACCACATATCTGAGAAGTTAATTTAATGAGACTGTCATGTTAACAATGATAAACAATCCTTATCTGCTTTCATTTGTGTAACTGAATTCTGGTTGGTTTTTTTGCCTTTTTTTTTTTTTAATAAAGAAAAATATCTTTAGGAGAAGGTATTTTATTACTCCCCTGCTTTTTTTCTTTATTTTGGACTGTACATGCCATGTTCCTGGTAAGCTAGTATACATGTGTGAATGCTCTGGTTTGCAGTGGCCCAGCTGCTGCAGCTGTGGAGCTTGCCTTTGGACTTAGAGGCTTTCTCTGTTCTGCAAACTGACCTTCACTAAGATTTCATGCAATGTTGTTTTTTCACATTTTCTAGTGGCACTGAAATGATCTCCTTCAACCAGCCCATTGGGCTGGTCTGTGGCCATGGCAGTGCAAAATAGGATGGCTGCTGTTGTTTGGCAGAGGGATGAGACAGGAGGTGGAGGAGATGATTCTCTCTCCCTCTTTCCTCACAGAGATTGAGCCAGCCTAAATGGAAGCGCAGACTCAATTCAGTCCACAGGAGATCAGTTGGGCCATGCTACTAAACCTCAGGAGTTACCTAAACTGAATATTGTAGAGGGGGGATATTCTAAAGCTTTACTGGCTTGCTGGCCAAATGTCTGGAAATGACAGTTGATATACGCAGCATTATACTCCCAAGAAGAAATATGTAAAGTATCAAGAAAGCAGAAGGAATATGAGCAACTTTGACTGCTTTTAAAATATGTTCTTTCCCCCACTTCCCTGCTTTCTCCTCTCCCTCTCCCCTCTTGTCCCCACTCCTACTCTCTCAGCCATGAAGACTTTGAATTTATATCGGGGACCCGGATGCGCAAGCTGGCTCGAGAAGGACAAAACCCACCGGAAGGCTTCATGGCTCCTAAGGCTTGGACTGTGCTGACAGAATACTACAAATCCTTGGAGAAGGCTTAGGCCTCTTATTAACTGCAGATCAACCTTTGACTCCTCATTTATTTACGAGAAGGGGACCACACAGTCACCGTTCATGTTGCTTTGTTGTGGTGTGTGTCAGGAAGTTCTTCTCTGAAAACAGACGCTTTCTCCCTAACTTAGCATCATTCTTTGCTTGTCCTTATGGGATCTATTATGTTCTGGCACCTAACTAGCTGCTGGGTTTAATGTCTTCTTTTTTATTACAGTTATTATTCTTGCAGTAGGATTTTTAACTCTTGTCTTTTTTTTTTAATATTTTATTGCCTCTGTCCTATGAGTTCTGCAGCTGTTAAATAGATGCAGCTTTTTTTTGTGTTATTTAAACTGCCGGGTAGTGTTTGGTTTTAGTAGTTCGTAGGAGAAAATGTAATGGTTAGACCGTTAACTATGGATAGATTATCTATAAATCAAAAAAGTAAGTTTTAAAACATCTGTAAAAATGTCCTCTTTATCTCATCATCATCATCTCCAGAAGCACTTAACATTAATTTCTCACTGTATGTAATCAAAAAGCGATGTTTTTTATGTAGCGTAAATAATTAAACTTTTTTGCATTCTTTATTTAGTTTTGGAGGTCATTGTCTGGTGATGTTCTTCTGCTGCAGACCTGTAAAGATGGCCAAGTAATGAATAAAAGAAAATATCTAGTTTTCATTTGATAACTGCTCCAGATTTTTTTTATATATAAACTTGTTGCCATGGATGTCAGTAAGGAATGTTTTATTTTATATAATTTGCCAGGTTTTGGTTCCAGATATACTTGTTCAGTCTACTAAAACTTGGAAAAAAATATACAGTGGACTAACCTTGAATTCATGTTTAATTATTGCAAGAAAAATAAAAAACAAATAATCCTTAAAACTTGTAATTTCCTGTGGTACAAATGCATAGTCCTGAGGCTAATTTTCTGGCTGTTTTTCAAGGTCTCCAAAGAGTAATCTCCTTCTCTGGGTTCAGCCTTGCTTGCTTAAATGGCAAAGTGTATGTTCTTCTTCTAGGATTCTTCATAAATCCCGAAGTTGGCTAATTCGGTATTTAAAACTAACTGCCAAAGGAGAACAAAAAAAATCTTTAATCGTAGAGTAACGCTGGCCTGTTGGCGTCTTTTCAAGGATTTGCAGGTAATCAATGAACAGTCATAACCCCTCTTAGAATATTAGCTAGAAACTGTCTCGTATCTTTCTTGCAGAAACTTACTTTTCTGTTTTGTATGTAGGAGGTACAAGCTTAACATCTTTTTTAGAATGTTGATGCTGGCCTACAGCTGAGACTGGATGAAGCATATGTTCATCTAGATTTTTATGGATGGGGGGGGAAGGTTGTAATGAAGGGGAACTGTGCAATGAATGGGACAAATGCTACTTGCAACCTTTGTTTAATTGTTCACAGTAGAATTTAAGAAAAATGCTTTGAGAATTACTTTTCTTTTTTCCCCTGTCTCTTTTGAAAAGACGGAGAAAGTATCTTCTAATGGGATTCTTACCTCTGATAGGAATTAAGATGGAGTTGGGAAAAGACGAGGCACGTTTACTAGGGAACCACAAAAACTACTTGAAGCTGTGTTTTGGTAGTGTAAAGCTTATTTCTTCAGAATTGCTGAACAGATTTTCTTAAAACGTGACTTTCTTTTTAGATTATATCAATATGTAGGATATGCAAAATCCAGAAGAAGTAGTCAGTTCATCTGTGTGCAGCTGTTCATACAAAACTTCAGGTTTAGCTATGAAGGTAAACAATGTTTATGTGCTGCTAAAATGGGATTTGCTGCTGGAAGTTGGAGTTTGGACTCTTTGCTGTCAGGTTTGGTTCTTCTGCTAGGTATGATGAAAGATAATAAAAATATTTTGGCAGAATAGCAAACACAGGTGAAAGTCTACAGAAGTTAACGTTTTAAAAACACTACATATGCTATATGAAGTCCAGAAAATAGTGGTAGTGATGAGCGTGAATATGAATCATCCTGTAAAGATAATTTAGAAGTAGGAATGCCTTCAAGCAAATTAATATAGTGATAACAAGCTTTCATACTTAGCTGGTTTGATGCTGAGGCCCTTTGCTTAGAGAGCTTCTGGAAAGTGTTCCTTGCAAGGCTCTGTATTAAAGAAGCTTTCAGGTTTATTCTGACTTTTAAGCCAACAACCATGGCATTTACAGCATAATACTGATTAAGAACAGGAGCATCTGGTTGATTTGTGGGCAGTACTAGCCCTCAACAGTATTTTCCTGTATCATACGAATTTTCACAGAGTTCAAAGTTTTCCTTTTGTCTGCAGCTACCTCCATACTTACAGGAAAGGGCTACCTCAGGAATTATTCTGCCAGTGTCTGTCTCTCCTTAGCTTTTCTCTGCCTTATCTCAGTGGCTAGCATTGCCAGTTGGCCAATCCTAACACTGTTTTTAACAGTAGGCTCAAATTCCTTAAGAGCGCTATGACATTTGAGGCTCTTCAGAGACAACAGTAGGGTGTCTTCCAGGAGTTGCACCCAACACCTGTCGTTTTGCACCTGCTGTGTCACCGAAGAGCAATGACCTCAGGAACACACCATACAGAAGTAGTGATACTTTTGAACAGTGTTGTGGATATGAGGACAAGCAGGACCTAGTGTTCTGGCTGGGAAAAATAAAAAAGCTCCATTGCCTCCTTTCTTCAGTTCCTAAACGTACCCTTTTTTACTAAAAAAAACCCTGATATGTACATGAATCATGAATCTAAGCAGTTATATAGATGTGTTGCTTTTTTAGGAAGAACTGCAAAATCAAACTTCCAAGTATGCCCTTTTTCTAAAGTTCATTTTGCTTTAACAATCGAGAGGAGTTTTACTCTGTTCATTAAGATGAAAAATGTCAAAAAGCATTCCCCTTGTCTCCCACCTTCTGTGAGGTCTACCTTATAAATGGTTCTTTACCTGGTGCTCCTTTTTGTGCTGTCTCAGGATGATTACTTCTAGCTGATCATTCTGATGTGTTGGACGTGTGATGTATGAAAGCAGTAACACTCTCAATCCATATGGCTGGTACAATGACAATCTGGATCCAGATTTCCAAAATACATGGACTAATGAGGTAGATGGAGATTACCAATTGCTAATCCTCAGGGTTAAATGAGCAGTACAAAATTACTACCTCTCCTAGGTGAAATGATTAATTCCAGATGAATTTGATTCCTGCAGTACTTATGAGCAACTTAAAGACATTTTTTTTTGTAGAGAACCTCGTGGCTGAGAACTTTATTTTCGTATGTGAGCTCCTGCATGTCTGGTTTTTATTAACATAAATATTCAGGGTAACTTTTCAAAGAAGATTTTACAGGTTATCATGGAAAAATAGTAGAGGAATGCTGAAGATGCTGACTTCTGTCTGATTTTTTTGATAGGGGATCTGAGTACTGAGAACTCACTAAAACATCAGAGATGCAAAATAGAAAATGTAGACTAGGTCACAGGTTATTTTTTAGATGCAGTTTGGAACTAACCAAGCTTCTATGTCTGGAATAGTTCCATAGAGGAGAGGGAGGAAAATAGTGGATGTCTTGGCATGGTGGTGGAAATAGAACAGAGCCACCATGAGCTATGTAGCCAATACTGTAATGGGTTTGAGTTTGAACTTCCCTTGCATTTCATATTTCCATAATTTCAAAAAGTTCCACGATTGGAACAACGGGTTCCACGATTAACAACGGGTTAAACTTGCTGCCTTTCCATGCTACAAGAAGAATAAAAATCACTTTGAGCATCCTGACCAAATACCAACAGTAGTCCAGATGCTTTTCCCTTTCCTGGCGGATTAAAGGTGCTGATCAATGTATTGTTCCCTTTCCCTGTAAATGCTGACAGCTTCAAAAATAAGTGTTTGTGTGTGTCACTTGCAGTATTTACACACACAGCATCCCTTATATCTCTGGTCATGAATCTTTAAGCTTTTGTGTGAAGCAGTGTAGGAACACAGAAAAAAATCTCTCATCTCTGTTCACCTGAGAGTCAGAAGGTACATGTACTGCATCTGTGGCATCTCCAAAGACAGGGAAAAGAAAAACTATTCCTTCACTTGATGTAGGAGAATCTACAGGAAAAAATAAGATGGAAATTGGATCTTCATTTAACTTTATATGCATATCTACTTATCCATCTATAGGAATGGCATTTACTGTGGTGATTGAATACTAGTAAGAAATGTGTAGGAATGGTATTCTGCTCCTCAAGCCTGGTGCAGACTCCTTCACCACTACCTGGAAAATAATAGGGACTTTAGCCTGGATTGAGTTGGCTGCATTAAATTGTAGACTGAAAGCTACTGATAGCTCAGAATTAGCATTTTGTGGTTCTTTATTAATTGGTTTCAGAAACTTGCTTACCAAAACTCCTGATTTAGATGCTGTTCAAGAGGAGAGTGATGCTAGTTCCATTTTTTCACGTTTATAGTTTTTTACGAGATGGAGCTGAGAAGCTAGATCACCACGGGTAAATTTAAAGCCTTCCATGGCCGAGTCATTGGATACGAGAGTTCCTTGCTAGCAGCCAAACAGGTGTTGTGTAAATGTGATTTAAAGGAAGACTGTGCCGAGGTTTCTGCTCAGTTGTGGTGTTTTACCTTGAAGAAAGCCTGAGGGCTGGAATAGCAGGACTTCTTTTAAGTTTGCTTTCTCATTTCACAAAAAAAATTTGATTATGAATATAGATTTTTACTAGCCTTTTGAAGTGTCCATTGAAGGGTTTTCTTGTCTCCTGCAAACTCTGTCTGCTTTTCTGGCATTAAGATACTTTTTTTTTTACCTGTATCCCTTTTCATTAGTTAGTCTTTATTAAAATCACTTTTTTTCTTCTTTATGGGAGGTTATGTATGCGCATGAGCCAGAAACATGCTTTCAACATTTCCAGAGCTGTTTGCCCTAGAAACCTCATCTTGATATCATTTTGAAGTTGAGTGGGGAAGGCAACTACACTGAAAGCTAGAAAACACTGCTTTAAAGCCACATCTGGAATTCTTAGGCAGTAAATGGCTCCAACTTAAAACAGAGAATACAGAGATTTTATATGCTATAAAACTCTAGGAGTCTTGGATTCAGTATAAGGACTGTCACCCGACGTTCATGTTAAAATCCGTCTATGCAATGCTTTGAAGTACAATTGCAGTCAGAACGCTACCTGTCTATGTATAAAAGGAGGAAAAACTAATAAATGAGTTTCAGTATAAGCTTCAGTGGGGTGGATATAAGGCCTAAATCTTGCTTTTATCCTCTGCAAACAAAGCTGTTTTGTCTGTGGAGTCCTACATTCATCACTCTAAATTGCATTGTATGAGAACACTACAAACATTTTGGCTGTATCCATTTATTTTCATCTCATAACAGCAGTTATGGTTGCAAGTAAAAGATTTTAGGTTTGGCTGAGTACCTGCAGATCTCCAGGCTTTCCACCCAGATGACCTGTGCCTGACTTTTTTTTTTTTTTT
>VZRU01000584.1:136222-177745 GCA_013398155.1 Pedionomus torquatus
TTTTTTTTTTTTTTTCCCCTCCCCTTCATATTCTTGAAGCTGAAAGCAATAGTTACTGTAGTATGAACCAAAGTGTCCTGATTTGTGCTCCTGCTTTGCATGTCCCAGCTTCCAGTCAACAGACTACTCGCTGAGAAATAGAGAAAGCCTTGATAGTGTGCAAGCACTGTCCAGCAGTAGCCAAAACATCGGTGTGTTGTCAATACTATTTTAGTTCCAAATCCGAAACACAGTGCCATATGGGCTGCTGTAAAGAAAGTTAATGTCATCTCAACCAAACTCCATAAACCTTTGCTTGTTGACTAGAGCTGTGAAGGCTGGAGCAGATGCAGCTCCAGAATTCCTGAGACTTTTCCATGTTGGGCAGAAACTGCTCTTCTGATGTAGCCAGAGAGATGGTACAGATAGTTGCAACTGCATGTGACTGCTCTACTTCTATGTGTGGAACACCGAGTGGTAATTTAAGTGTGAAACCTGCTGAAAGAATTTGTGCCAGATCTAGAAGTAGAGCGCTGCAGTTAATTTTAGGAGGGTTTTTATTCTTGCCATGATATGTCACTGTTTTATCAGAACAATTGGAATGACTTCTCCCCCAAAACAAGGAAAAAAGTACAAGCATAATTGGTACAGAAGTAGCTAAAATTCTGAATTGAAATTAAGAAAGTGAAGAGCTCCGAATTGCCTTTTTCTCTTAATGTCTCTTAATAATGCACACTTAATCTTTGGGCTTCATCTTTCCATTGTTCTATATTTTGTCTTCTCTAATGCTTCAATGATGAGCAACATGGCTCAGAGAGATTAAACCTTCTTTACTACTAGTCTGACATAAAGGCTGTGATTCTTCTGTATTTCAAGGTAGAATGATAAATAATCCTGGTAGCAAGGAAAGCCGCCTTGTTTGAAGTATGACACAGTTAAGTTGCATCTGGTAGCATTCCATTTGCAAAGTGCTCACCCCAACCATGGTACTGATGCACAAACTGGGAAAGAATCAAAAAGGTGTATTTGTTACAGGCTTCATTGCAAGCAAAGAGGAAAAGAGAAGCCCACTGTTCTCCAAGCAGAAACAAAGCAATCCTGCAATGAAAAGGAGGGATGAGAGAACATTAAAACTTCAAATCAGCACAGACAAAATTCTAAAGGAATTTAGCATTTTCACTAATGTTGGTCTTAAGCAGGGTTCTTTACTGAAGACCAGATTACATAAAAGCTGGAGGATTAAGCTTGTTCAAAGAACTGAATACCACTATTTATCGTTTTCAAACAGACTCATTTATTAAAGAGTTGCTAAATTTGCTTTAATCAATAGCACTTCTAAATTGAAGGAGGACAGAAAAGTACCCTTGGTAAGTGTTAATTTTCTCCATGGTTTAGATTTTTTACTTTTATCTGGTACCACAAGTGTTTTCAACCCAGCCTGAAAATATAAAGCTGAATCTGCAGATTGATGGTTATTAGACATGAGTATGTCTCCAAGCTCTGTCACAGCTTCTCTGTAGATCTGTTGACCTTGCACTAATTAGAAGATATTCCTAATGGGATAACTGCATTATAACAATATCCTTACTGCTCATGCTCTGGGATTAATTTAATGGGTCAAGTGCAAAATGCTACATAGACTTCTGTGAGAACAGACTGCTATGGGAACTGCTGGTTTAGCACGTTCTTGCCTTGGTAGACTTTCAAGCTACTTGGAACTTCTTTCTGTGGCAGTCAGTGCTGCCAGATGCCCTCTTATGTTCAGAGGTGAATCTTGTCCCTGGAAAAGTAATTTTATAAGTGCAAAAAAAGGGCATTGCGGTTTCACTGCAGGAGTCAGTACTTGGTCTTTTCCTGACAGTGCTGAGCAGACCTTTCTGTCTTCTATATTAGGATGGCTTAATTGGAAGATTGGAATATATTGTTGACAACTTCAGCAGTTGCTGAGGACTTTCTTTTTCCCCTTCTGTCTCATTTGGTAAAATTGAACATTCTCTGTGAATATGTGTAGAAGAATAAAAATCTTCTCTTTGCAGAGCTCTGCTGAACAAGCAGGTCTGTATTGGTCTTCCTCAGAATTAAATACCAGCCAGACCTGCTGTTCATATGTGACATGCTTATTTGCGTTTGCTCTGATCTTTTGCCCAAATAAAATAGCAGGAACTGAATAGCATTTAATTATGAGCTTATTTAAAATTCCTTTTATGCAGACAGTTGTGGAGTGTATATGTATCTGAGTAGAACTATCTGAGATGTGGTCCTTTCTGCTCTCCATTTTCTCTATTGAATAAAGAGCCATCTAGCCACTGGTGCTTGATGTGTTGTTTTTTGTTTAGTATCTTTTTGACAGAAGCCTATGTTTAGTGTAATGACATTAGGCTAATTCTGTCATAAAGAAAATAATGAATTGAATTATTAATTTTTCTCTTACTGTAAGTCCTAAAGCAAAAGTATTTGCATTTTTTCCCTAAGGTATGTAGTTTTGTTGGGTTCTGTTCAATCTTAAGAATTCTTATTTATCAGAGTGCAGGGGTCATAAAATGAGACTGCATTACTCTTTCTGCTGTTTGATAGAGATTTTCATTGCTTTTCAGAAGAACTTGCCAAATCTAACTATCACTTGGGTTTTTGGTTTCTCTGTATTTAAACTGAATTATACTTACCCTTATCACCCATAAACCAAACTCTTTTACCTGTGGCTTAACCAGTTCAATTAACATCAAAACCAGACATAAATCTTCAGCCATATTTAGAAGCAATTTTTTTTTCCCAAATAAATCTGCATTCATTTTTCATGTTGTGATGATTTTCTTATTTACTGGGAATGTACACTAGAAATGCTAGCCTGTTTCTACAGGAAAAGTTGCCTGATGGGTGACCAAGGTGTACTCAGTATAGTGAAATCATATTATTAAATGAGTTGTATCCTAACTTGTGATCAAGAGGTGAGTTTGTAACTGATCCTTTCTGACATGCAGAATTAGTTTGTAGAGTTCTAGTGTTAAGTGTTATTTAGTACTAATCACATAATGAGAAATACAGGAGAGCTTTTTCTTTAAAAATCTCTGCCTGTGCCAGATTTTTTTGATAGTGAAGTGATAATGGGTTGGCATATTTTTTTCTTCACTGTTGTTCACATTCAAGAGATACTAAGGTATTTGTGTTTGTATATGGATGTGTATAGAGAGATGCATAAAAAGAGAGAAAGCATCTTAACCACAACGTAGGTTTCTATTGAGTTTCATCTGTTTTCTTCAGTGACAAAGCCACATGATTATCCCTGTTGGGCTTGCAGGCTAATACAGATGTGAAAGAATGAGCTGGATGCCATACTGCTTAATCAGCCAAGTGGTTTGTTAGTCCAGTTATTTTGTGTAGAGGACAGATACATAGCCTCTGGCAGAAATAATGCAAAATGATTTTTCAGATCCTGTCATTCTTTCTCTGCTGGCATTTGGGAAAAAAATATATGCCACACAACCAAGCTTTGTGTATTGAAAGTTAGTGGTATGAAACTCAGTGGGGAAGACCAAACAGTATTAAACACTTTTGGGTTACTTGCTTCAGTTGTCTAAGTTGCCTAGACAAACCTCCTAGGCCTTTAATATTGTCATTAGAGAAGAAAGTCAACATGTAACACATAAGGGAAGCTTTTTAGTATTCAAGGTGTTGTCCTCTCTGCTCAGAGAAGCACACTCAATGTGATTTTGTGATACCTTGTTTTAACTTAATGGTGCATGTAAAATGGCAAAGAAAGAGCAGATAATATCACTGAGAAATTTTCCTGTTAAGCCAAAAGTATAGACATTTTCACTGCTATTAGAATTTATTACCATTCAGGATTTCATAAAAGTAAATTTAGATTCAAGCAAAGCTCTTAATTTTTTTTTGTCTTGTAATGCATAACATAGAAAAATCATGGTTTGAATTAGCTTGATATTCACAGAAAGCATAGTAAGAAAAAAGTCCATTTAACTTTCATGTAATCACTTAGTAAAAATCTGCTTGGTGACATTTTAAGAGATTAATTCCACTCTACAGGACTGAGGAGTTCTGTGAGAATTAACTTTCTAAGTAGGTATAACTTTTTTCCATGCTTAGGATTTTTTTTTTTTCTATTTAAGCCAATGGCAAATCTTAAAGGCATCTTATCCCCGATGATACAAGGGTATTTTTCTCTATGTCCGGTTTCTTAATTAAGCTACAGCACAAATGAATGCTCAAGGTTTCATAGGACTTGATTGTCCTTTTTTTTTGGGGTGGTGTGGGGGTGGGGCACTAGCTACATTAACGAGAAAATGTTTTATACCTGAAAGTGGTAATAAAGAGGAAAATGGGAGACTGATAGGAAAGAAAACTCACCAATGCATGCACTTCTGCAACAACAAAAAATCCTATTCTATTGCTATGTAACAGAAATGTCATGAATTAAAAATAATTCATTAACTGAATTGTCAGATCATTCTGGAAAGAAAACGGTCAAATAGAAGAGTCGGTAACCTCCGGGAAAAGAAATCAAGATAGTTTCCTGGAATTAGTTCAGCTTGGGATCCTAATTAGTGCCCCTGGATAAATCCATCCATGACTGTTCTCTGCCTTCTAATTGTTACTCTTCTGTCAACCCCACTTCCTTTTCTGTTTTGATCTTGTTTTATTTTGTTCTGATGTATCCTATCTGTGTTTGGGTTATTTTGGTTAAGAGATACAACCCTTGCTATTGTGAACAAAAGATTTGCTGAAGTAAAGTCTTCTGCACTTGATTATGTGCCAGCATTTGATATCCTTAATTGTATTTAATATGTTAGACGATTAGGACTCATCATTGGAATACATTATTTTTGCAGCTATCTAATCCCCATTATTTTGTGTGTCTATGTGTTAAACTTTGGAACTCGATAATCTCAGAGACCATCTCATTTGTATAGCAATGACAGCAACAGAACACTTTAGAATAGTTAATGAGTGTCAGAAGGAAGCCTATGCTTTTCTAGCTTTAGGTGTAATGGTAAAACTTATCTCCGTACAGAAGGCTAACAAGGGCTTGCTTACCACTTGATCAGAAAATCTACACCAATTGAAGCAGGTGTTGCTCTGCTGGCTTTAGAGGAGCAGTGCAAATGTACACATTTGGATTTGGCTCAGAAACCTGAAGAAATGTGGGTCCTTGAAGGTTGAAGTGGAGAACGGGCCTTTTAGCCTGGTCTTTGCGCAAAAGTGGATTTTACCCTGGATATACGGATTATCCTACATAAAAGGCCTTCATCAGCTTTTACCATATGGCTAAAACACATATACATATTTTTTCTGTTACCTCCAGGCACTGTGAAGCAGCTGGTATTAATGAATAAAAATAGCCGGCAAAATCATGGCATGTGGTTGCTAGAAGGAACAATTTATAGCCAGGAGTCTTGTAGATTACTAGAAGGAAGAAAAAAAGAACAACCCCAAAACACATGACCTCTGAAAGCATGTATGAACTCTAAGTTTCATCTGCATTTTGGGCACCTGTACTGCTCAAGGCAACACAATACGGAGTTGATTAGAAGATAATAATTCAATTCCTATTGCTAAAAATTATAGAGAAGGGAATTGGAGACAGTGTGGTGTTTTGGGTTTCCTTTTTAAATGCCATTGCTGTCATTTATCTTTACTTGTCCTGATCATAGTATCAAGATATTTGTAGCTTCATGGAGAGTTTTGTAAGAGATGATGAGATTTTTGCGTCTTGGAATAAATGCAGTAAAATTTAAAAGCTGAGCCTTAAGGTGTTCTTACTGTAATTTATTTTGTAGCCTTGGTTTAGATTTTTGCCTTCAAAAACATAGCTGACCTTCTTTCAGAAAATGACTCTTAGAGTTTCATAACTGATAGTTACTAAGCTTTGCGGATGAGCAGCAAAGTTTCTTTAAACCTTCACTGGTATTTTTTTCTGGTCCTTCTCCTCTTCTTCTTCTCCTCCTTTTCTTCTCCTTTTCTCCTCCTTTTCTTCTCATGTGAGCCATGTATTGAGGAAGAGCAGCTGGAGATCTGCCTGGCAGAAAATGACCTGAGGGTGTTAGTCGACAGCCAGCTGAACATGAGCCAGCAGTGTGCCCAGGTGGCCAAGAAGGCCAATGGCATGGTGGCCTGTACCAGGAACAGTGTGGTGAGTAGCACTCAGGAGGTGATCTTCCCTCTCTACTTGGCACTGATGAGGCCCCATCTCAAGTACTGTGTCCAGTTTTGGGCCCCTTATCACAAAAAAAAGACATTGAGGCGTTGGAGTGGGTCCAGAGAAGGGCAATGAAGCTGGTGAGGGATCTGGAGAACAAGTCTTATGAGGAGAGGCTGAGGGAGTTGGGGTTGTTCAGCCTGCAGAAAAGGAGGTTGAGGAGACACCTTAGCACTGTCTGCAACTACCTGAAAAGGAGGTTGTAGATAGGTGGGGGTCAGCCTCTTCTCCTAAGTAACAGGTAATGGGACAAAGAAAAAGGGCCTCAAGTTGCACCAGGGGAGGTTCAGATATCAGGAAAAATTTTTACACTGAAATTGTTATCAAGCAGAAGGCTGCCCAGGGAGGTGGTAGAGGCAACATCCCTGGAGGTGTTCAAAAGACAGGTTGACATACTGCTTATACTGCTTAGTGACATGGTTTGGTTTTTTGGGGGTTTGGTCCCTTCCAACCTAGACAATTCTATGAATCTATGTTTCATATGAGCCATTTTCATGTATTTCTCATAAGGGCTGTGGTTTAAATAGTGAGAAGATAATAAAGTATGGAAATTCTGTAGCGTGCAACCACTAAAAGGCATTATGGTATTGAAGTGAGTGAAATGTTGAAACTTTATTTGCAGTGAGGCTATGATGGCTACTGCAGTTCTTAATTTTTATAAACAAGGTACAGAAGCAGAAGTAGGAAGTTGTGTGGGATGCTGTTGCTCCACAGAACAGGGAAGGCTGGCAGCAGATCCTATCTTAGGCTAGTGCAGGAGGGAAGAATAATAAAAATCAGAGTAAGATCAAAATAAATTTAGAACTGAAAAAAAATTTACAGAAGGATATTTTAAATTCTCCATCATTCATTCCATTAATTCAAAAAGAAGCTGAGAAGTACCCAAGTTAGGTTAGATTTGGAGAGGAACAGAGATCCTTGTTATAAAGAGACACGCCCACAGTGTTTCAAAACTGTTCAAAGAAATTCAAGTGAGAAATAAGGATGTTTTTTGCAGTGACCATGATTACCAGTGGGAACAAATTATCAAGAGGTGTGTTGGTTTCTCTGTCTCTTGTTTCATAAAAAGGCCACGTTGCTTTGAAAGGTGTTGTAGACAGAGCTGGGCGTGATGTAAGAGTATCCTGGTGAAATACTGTAGGCAAGAGGAGGAGCTGTATGAAGGTGTACAGCTGATACACAGGAAGGTCCCTCTACAGAATATAATCATCTGTACTATAATTTGTTCTGAATGAGAAGTTCCCAGATTGCATATGTCACCCTGCCTGCAGTGACAAAATAATGTGACTTGCACAAGTGTTCAGCTGTGATCAAATTCTTCTTCCTTATAAGGTTGAAGGGCACATGAGCAGGCTAATGATGTCAAGAGGAGAACAACCTATTTCCTGATTATGCTTCTTGGTGGATCTATCAACTCCAGAAAAGCCAATAGTGGTAAAAGTGTGGCATTTTGTGGTTTCGTTATAGAAAAACTCTTGGAATATGAAAATCATAAGCAGCAGGCAGCCAGGCAATTCTAGCAAGAACTTGTTTCGCAATTAAAACTGTTAAACTGTATTTTAGTTCTTTTAACTTCTTTCAAAAGGCAATGCTGCTCAGTGTTGTTTAATTTTTTGTTTACCCACCATTGTTTGTAAAGACTAATTAAAAGTTTGAAAATGTGTGTATTATTGACCAGTATTATCCATTATGAGTTTCTGTTTGCCAAGTGTGAACTACATGTGTGGATGGTTCTAATACACCACTTTGGCTTTGTATTTGAAAGCTGATCACCTGCATTTTTTGCTGATTTCCAGTGATGGGGGCCAGCAACCATTTGCTGTGAATGTCAGATAAACATGTGTACCTGGGAGAGGCATGCCTTCATTTCAACAAGAAATGTATAAAGATGGAAGTTACTTTTAGTTTAAACATTTACCTAATCCTAGCAGAAGATGTAATTGCAAAGAAAAAGAAGTATTTAGGACAATTAATTTTTCTTGTAACAAGATGTTAATGCAAGACTTGAACGAAAAATAGTTCATTGTAATTTATAAAAATGGAAATAAATGGAAATAAACATCTGTGGTAGAGAGGAACTTTAAAACCTCTTAGAACAGAGGTATTTATACAGAGAATTGTTGCATTTTTGCTAGGCAAATTCAATTTCTAAGCTCCCACATGTGAGGCATTTCTAATTTTACCCAGCCAAAACTTCGCGTGCTTAGCTGCCAGCCCTGATTGCTGTGGTTTTTGTTGTTGGGAGAGGGTTGGAACACTTCATTTTTGGAAAATTCTTGCTTATAAACTGCAAATCATCCTTCATTGCGGTCGGAAAAAAAATAAAAAATCCTTGAGTGTTTTATATCAAATAGTATGACTCTCCCTTGTAACACATTCTTCTTGCTAATGATTTTAAGTGGAACTGCTGCTTAACATCTTGTAGTATACAAAGTGTCTTCAGGAGGGAAGCGCTGATCACTCAGGGAGGTCAAACTCACCAGCTGGTAGTGGAAAGCGGTGATGTTAACACTGAGAGCAAGCGAGCTGTCCCCTGGAAATCGCTTGTGCATGCAAGTTCTTAATTCTGTCTCATGGTCAGTTACTGTCTTTCAAAAGGAGTAACCTAAGTGAAGTATGCCCATCTGTGGGTCTTTTGGAGCAGCAGGTTTGCTGGGATGGCACAGCCCAGCCACTGCCAAGGTAACTTTATTATCTGGTGGTAAGAAGGTGTGTAGAAAAGTAAACAACTTTTGTATAAAAATTATGCCAGTGTGTTTTGTTAGATGGAGAGATGTAACAGTATAAAGTACGTGCGATTAGACAGAGATGGGGAAGAAAATAACTCCTGTCCCTGCCATGGGCAGAATGCCTTTCCTGGTTGACCAAAGCAAAACCTTTTTTTTTGCACTCCAAGCACCCATTACAGGAATTGGCAGTATTTCCATTGCTAATCCGACACTCTACTTTGAATGAATCCTCAGTTACAGCCCTTTATCAAAATCCAGAGAGTTGTGACCTATGGCTTTGGATGTCATCATGAGCACTGCTAATAGGCTCAAAGGGGAAGGGTGAGGGATAGTGCACTCCAAAACCACCCAAGTTTGAAGGTGGCCATTTGGAATGAATGAATCTTGGATCATCTGCTGCTAAAAATTAAATATTATTGATTATGAATATCAAAAGGATGTATGTATCACATCATTGCCCACTATATAGCTGTCGTACACACAAATCAAGATCAACTGTCCTGTATAGATTACTATAGTTGTTTAAATGTGGCTATTAATTCAGAAAAACCTATTTTACCACAGGATATTCTATGCCATCTTAGAACTGTAGAATATTGGGATACATCTAAAAACCTCTACGTTAAAAAATCTGTAAAAAAAGAAAATCTATATAAAATCTCTCTAAAAATACAGAGTATCTATTGTATATTTTTGAAGTACGTAAATTTAATACCTATCTTGTCTGTATACAGTACACTGGAAAATCCGTTCAGAGAGTATGGGATGTTATACTTATTCATGCTTTTAAACTGACAGCTGAAGACAGCATTTTTGCAATCTTATGGCACAAAGTGTTCTGTTCCTACGTCAAATTGTGGGGGGTGATAAGAATTACAGAGATCACAATAGCAGCTTTGATACTGGCATTTCAGCTGGCATACATTGCATATGCCTACTGAAATGAATGCCATGCATTTGAGTTAACAGGGAGCAGTCTGCTAAAGACCTTACAGGCTTTCAGTATCATAGAAGAATGGCAATAAGATGTATGTTCATGAAAAACAAATGCTGTGTATATTTGGTGTACTGTCTTCAGATTTATAAACTTTTTGAACTCCTCTATTCTCTTTTCATGTTGGAAAGAAAACTGTACTGTCATTGACCCTGAGGGCAAAGTCTGAGGAGGTGGTTTGATTAAGCTTGCCAAGTAATGCTAGATAGAGTTGTGGAAGAAGGTCAGAGGTCTACATGAACACCACCTGGATCCATTAGTTTTATTGCAAATATCATAGTTTTGCTTGTTAGTTAACTCTGGGAGAATCTACTTGTTCTATACAATGCAAAATTAAATAAGCAAATTAAATTTCCTGTCTTTTTTGACACAGGACTTCATACAATTAAAATGCTTTAGAAATATGTTGCAAGGCTGATTAAATCTTTTACTGAATAATAGCGACTTTAGCTTGGTGGGTTTTTTTTTTGTTTGTTTGTTGGTTTTTTTTTTGTGTGTGTGTGATGAGGACAGAATAATTCTTTCCCTGGATGACCTTTCTTTCAGAAGAGTTTCTTTATACATTCCTTCTGTGTCTTGGTATTATGTAAACTGGGTTCTTTGGCTATAACAAATATTGGTTAGCTGACCTTTTTAAACAACGACTTCAATAATTTAGTGTCAGACCAAAGGTTTTTTTTTTCTGTAAAGGAAGCAAATGAATGTATTGCTTCATTTTTCCATAAAAAATAAATAATTAAGACGTGATAGTGGACTGAGACGTAAAGATACCTGATTCATTATTAATTGTGCAAGGCTATGCTAGAATAGCCCCAGTAATGCATGCAGGAGTTGTTATAATTGTAGGGTTTATATTGTAAGGGCGTTTTTAATATTCTCTGAATCTTTGCCCTATCACCTTTTCACAATTTAAGACCAAATCCAAGCTTCAGGAAGAGAACCAATGGACTTCTAAGACTCTGGTAAAGTAAAACATTAGAATATTTCACCAGAATGGCTACTTAAAATTATTAACTCCTTTTTTTGCTTTAGAGTTAAGTGACAACCATGCCAAAAGAGACCTGGGATCCCTAGGAGACAAGGAGGACATGAGGCAAGTGTGACCATACATTGACATACTGGTGCAAGCCCAGGGGAGGACCACCAGGGTCATCAGAAGACTGGAGCACATGAAACACAAGAGGAGGGTGAGACAGCTGGCTTTGGTCAGCTTTTGAGAAGGCTAAAGGGAGACCTTGCGTCTATCTACAGCTATCTAATGGGAGGGTTCAAAAAAGACAAAGACAGGCACTTCTTGGAGTTATAGCAGGAAACAAGAGGCATCAGACACATGTGGCAATAAATGAAATTGTTAGTTAATTGAAAAAAACACATCACAGTAAGGGTAGTCAAATATTAGAAAAACTTGCTCAGAGAAATATCTGTCCTTGGAGGTGTTCAAAACTCAACTGGCCATGGTCCTCAGTAACCTGCTTTGAATAGGGGGTTGATTCAGATGAACTCCAGAGATCACTTCTAGCATAAATTATTCTATGAATCTTGAGGGAGAAAATGGAAGGACAGAAAGTTTTATTCAGAAAAAAATAAAGTAAAAGAATCTGATTTGATGAAAATTGCTTATTGTGGTGTTAAAACTGGCCCATGGAAGAAAATCTAGACACTTTGAGAGGCATGCTTTGGAATAAAAATACTTGCTTTTGTTTCTTATAACAAAACTAGATGTATGATTCCAGCCCCCCACCCCCCATCTTATAGACAAGAAAATTGCTCATCTTTCCACTGTATCACCTTCTCACCTTCCTCAGCTATAGAAGGACATCTGCTCCATAGTAGTTACCATCTTGTTTTTAATCTATGTTTCAGGTGAAAAAAAAAAAGGGGGGGGGGGGGGGTGGGGGACNNNCAGGAAAAAAAAAAAAGAGGGGGGGGGGGCGAGGAGAAAAGGAAAGAAAGAAAAAGAAAAGGTGAACTTCAGGAAAAACTAAGGAAAAAGACTGTCTTCTCAATTGTTTTCTCACTGTAGTCTTTTTCTCATGTTAAGGAAGAAATTTACCCTTGCAAAATGTAAAGAAAAGCTTTGAGGCCAAAGATTGTTTAGTATTGGCATGCCTTAGACCTCCTATGATTTCCATAAAATGGATGCAAGTGCTTTTAAGCTCAAGGCTAGGTTTTATACAATAAAAAACCAAACCAAACCAAACCAAAACAAAAAACTTTTTGAGTAAAGGAAATTAAAAGTGATTGATAGCGAGAAACATGAACAGGTTTGAAGATCTTTCCTGCTCCTGTTTGCCCCCAATTCTCCTGCCTGCTCTATTTTTGCAGATTCATCCTCACCATTGTCAATTCAGTAACTCTGTCCCCTGTATGAAGCTTCCTGCTGCATCTTGTTATCCTTCTGGCCTTCTTCCATTAATCTTGTGCCTGCCAAACACAGTCTTTTATACCCCTCTCCAAGTTGTCCACCTAATTTTTTAGAGGAGCAATAAAATGTAAAAGCCCACAACAACCAAAACCAAAAACCAAACCAAAATCCAAAACATCATGTCTGACACAGTGGGTTTAGGCATAAACCCAGTTTCTCTTTGTATTAGATTTTTCTGTAAAGGCTTGCAAGAGGGTACTGTACGGTTGCCATGAAAATGGTCATTGGCCTACCATCTTGATTTGTGGGCAGAAGAAGGAGCCTGAATTTGAGGAGGATTTACTTTGGCTGTTTGACAGCTGAGTTTCTGCACCTGTAAGTCAAAAAGTAGTGAATATTTTGCTGGTTGTTTTCCACTTCAATGCATTGTATTCAGGAAGGTAAAGAGCAGAAGTAACTCCTTTTGCCTATATTCTTATTTTTACTGGAAAGGGAACATCAAGTGTATTCTGCACCAGAGCCCAACTGCGTTGAACAACTGTATGCACGAAGTTCTATTATTTCATTTTTTCTCTTGGTGTTTTTAATGATTCTGTTGTTTCCAGATGTGTCCATTCCAAGAAAATATCTACCAACTTCCCTTGGACCAGTCAGAAACCACTAACGAGGTGTTACATAGCAGCTGTGTCAGACTACTACCTGTTTTCAACCAAGTTCTCGGTTCTTCTTGTTGCATTGTTTAGGACCATCTGATGCAAAGTAGCAATGGATATTTTTGTTTTCATATGAACTTAAGAGTGGCTAGTGCACTCAACATCATGCTTTATGAAAATACCCAAGTTGGACCTTTGCTAATGTGTCTTCACAATTTCAATTATGGACAAATTTGTTGCACAAAACAGCCAAAGGCTTAGGACTTGTCCCAATTAACAGAATCATAGGAACGTTTGGTTTGGAAGGGACCTTAAAGATCATTGAGTTTAACCCCCCTGCCACAGGCAGGTATACCTGCCACTAAACCAAGTTGTTCAAAGCCTCATCCAGCCTGGCCTTGACCACTTCCAGGGATTGGGCCTCCACAACTTCTGTGGGCAACCTATTCTGGTGTCTCACCACCTTCACAGGAAAGAATTTCTTTCTAGTATCTAATCTGAATCTACCCTTTTCCAGTTTGAAGACATTACCCTTTGTCCTGTCACTACATGCCTTTATGAAAAGATCCCCTCCAGCTTTCTTGTGCCCCTATCAGATACTGGAAGGCTGCTATAAGGTCTCCTTGGAGCCTTCTCTTCTCCAGGCTGAACAAACCCAA
Source organism: Pedionomus torquatus (assembly GCA_013398155.1). Classification (NCBI taxonomy): domain Eukaryota; kingdom Metazoa; phylum Chordata; class Aves; order Charadriiformes; family Pedionomidae; genus Pedionomus; species Pedionomus torquatus. Next base: position 149,813 of record VZRU01000584.1, read on the forward strand.
CCATCTCAGCCTGTCCTAATATGAGAGGTGTGCCACCACTCTGAGCATCATTGTGACTCTCCTCTGGACCGACATCCACACTAAGGTCCAAATCCTTCTTGTGCTGAGGACTCCAGAACTGGAGTATTCCAGATGGGGTCTTGCCGGAGCAGAGGGGCCAAATTGCCTCCCTAGACCTGCTGACCACACTTCTTCTGATGCAACCCAGGATGTGGTTGACTATCTGGGTTGCGAGTGCACATTGCTGGCTTGTGTTGAGCTTCTCATCCACCAACACCTCAAATCCTTCTCATCAGGGCTGCTCTCAATCCATTCATGTTATAGAACAATAGACAAAATCAGAAATATCATATCCTGGAATGACTGCACTGGGTTAGAATGTGTTTTTCTTTTCCACTTATTTCAATTCCTTTGAATGTCATAATTAGTCTTCTTGTTGGGCCGACTTTGACAAACCGCTGTCATGCACATGCTCTTTTCACTGCCACTTTCTTCTTCTTGTCCCACAGACAGCTGAATGAGTTGCATGCCAGAAGCTTGATGGGAGCTGGAAAGAGCATGAAAGTGTCCTTCCTGGCTTTATTTCAATATCTTTGCCAGATCCTGATGTTGGGTGGAACCCGGAAAGTATTCACATAGAAAAACAATTAAGAAAATGCCATGAACATATTAATTTGGTTTTTAATGTGAATTTATCTGACTCATTTTAACAATATTTATTTCAAAGATGCAGAAATGCTTTTTAAAATTGTTTTAATTAGCAATGAAAATGCACTACTTGCTCTTTTTTGTTGGTCCTAAGCGAGCTGGATGCAGAGTACAAACTTTATGATTCCTTAAATAACGAAAGACAAAATTGGCTTCATATTTAATCAAATTCATCCTGGGTTATAAATATTGTCTATTTTTATTACTTATGATAAAGATTATATAGTATAATAAACTATATAACAATAATATTCTGTAACAGTTTATAGTTAACTAAATAACTTGTATGCATATTGACATAGGTGAATTTATAAGTTCCAAAGAATTTTGACTAAGATTGATCAGAATGGATGAGTAATACATCTGGATACTTTGGAGACTGTAGAAACAGACCCTCTATACCTCAAAATAGGTATAGGATTCGTCATTGTAGGGCTTCACCTTTTTCAGGTGTGATTCATCTGCCTTTGTCTCTTTGACATAGTTTTGTAAGTGTTCCCTCCAGCTCTAGCTCCTCAGCCATTTATTTTTTTAACTTCAAACATGCTGTGTTTGCCTTGCAAGAAACCACCTCCCACCAGATGTCTCACCTTTTAGGCAAATGACAATGTTGAGCAGCAGTAATGCTTTTTGACTCTCTTATTCTATTTTTATCATGGTGAGTGTCATTTTCTCTTAGCTAGAGAATCAAAAATTGACTTTTGCTTAAGAAAGTTTCTCTTGAAACAGGAGCAGCATGACTGAGTAACACATATCACAGGGCAAGAACATAATAAAAAACGTCAATAGATAATCAGTTGTAGTACTTATTGCAGTAGTGCTACATGCAGTTGCATGTTCCTTTTCAAAATTTTCTAATTTTGTTATGAAAAGCATAGACCTGCAGTGCAGAGATTGGGAATTCTGAGACTGAAGGCAGACTTCAGTGTCAGACAATGTCAGAGAATTTCCTTTATTGACAGTATTCATGTTTTCCAGATTCCAACCTCTAAATGCAACTGAGTGAACAAGAATCAGTATCTCTTCAGGAATGGGAATGTAATATTCTATATTTGTGCTGTTTTTCCAGAAAAGAGTGAAACTTTTCTAGAAAAGGTAAACCCGCTTGTTCATTTTTTCAGGCAAGTGTGTGGTAGAAACATGAAGTCCAAGTATAATTTCATCCCTTCCCCTGTTTTAGCAAATATCTGGTGTTTAATCTATTTTCTTTAATGATCTTATTCTGTACTGCATTGTTTGACTAAATGTAGTCAAGTGGGGCATAAACTTTGCTCTGTGGCAGATACCCAGTTAGGTGTATGCTGAAATATTTACTGAGCTTGGGTTGGAGTGTGGCAGGGTTCGGATGGTTAAACTTGAGACCATTTTAAATCTTAGAGAAATGTTCAGTGAACTAGCAAAGTAATTTTACTCTTGGTTTGGCTGTTGCTTCCTTATTTTGATTATTCTGACACACCATATCCATTACCTTTCTGCTTGAAATTTGGCTAAATGAGCCACAGCGTATAATGAATCAAAACTACCTGTTCAGCATTTGGCAACTTTAACGGAAGGCAAAACTAAATCCATGTGACATATGAAGACTGAGAATATAGTACTTCAGCTATCAGTTATTCTAGTGTTAAGTAAGGAACCAATGAGAGCAGGTTGGGATTGCTGTTGCAAACAATTTTAACCACCACTTTACTAAGAGGAAATCACAGAGATTGAAAGCATGTTGCTGGCAGAGAAGGATTTAAATGTAGAAGTTATGCTGATAAACTTGTCAATATACCTTAAAGGTAAGAAAGCTAAGGGCAAAGGAGAATGGAAAAAAGTAAATAATTTCCTGAGCAGTGAGAAACAGATTGATGTCAACAAGCTTTTCACATCAGTGCTGATAAAGAATTCCAAATGAAGTTATTCTGCTTATCTGGCAAAATCTCTCACTTGTTCCACAGGAAGACAGGGGTCAAACCTTTTGCTTTTGCATTTTGCTAGGAAACCTATTCATCCCAAACACCTTCAAGTCAACAGAAAGATTATTTTTTATTAATAGGGAGACACTCTCATCATCAGTTGCACTGAGCATTCTGTTACTTTGCATGTGATATGGAATATTATTATATGAATAAAAAGATATAATTTAATAAGTAAGATATAGTTCATAAAGTTATTGTCCAAATTATAGTTACAGGAGATTTTGTGCAACTGGCAAAATGTATATTGATTAATTAGTAACCTATTTGTTGGACAATGAACATGAAACACCAGTGAATAGTTTGCATCAAGTGCCTGAAAAGTTTGATTTTTTTTCTGGATAATGTCTGTGAATGTCTTGTGTATTCACCAGAATTGGTCCTTCTACAGTGGTTTATTTGTTTGATGTGGATTACTCATTGATAAAAAGTGTTTGCTATTTGTGGCATAGGAAATTAAGAAGTCTGGAACTGGCTTGCTGTACCTTTTAATGCCTGAAACCTTCCAAATCAGATGCATTAGTTAAAAAACAAATCAACAGCACCCACCTCACTAAGCTCCTCTCCTCTCAATGAGCCAAAAGCCTCAATAGAGCCCCACACCTTTTGATGACAATTGCTATTGCTTCAAGCAGAAGAAAAGTCCATCTATGTCCTAGCACTCCTGTTTAATTCTTGTCTCAGAGTTCTGGGCACACTGTTCTAAACACAGTAAATTCAGCCCCCAAAGAATGAATTTCTTATCATTAAGAGCTAGGCTGGATCTTGAAAGAAATCTTGGCTTTGCTGCCTCTTTCCCATGTGACCTGGAACAAGGCACTGTGGCCAGATGTTCAGAGGTGCCTAGATGAGTAGGATGCAGCTGTCCCACAGGATGGAGAGCTCACGCTGCTCTGTCCTACTACAGCTATTGCTTCTGACTTCTTGGTGAATCCACCCCTCCTTAGGCATCTATCCCCTGCTGGTTTCATTGTTCTTAGCTTTGCATTATCGGTCTGTTAATCGAAGGAATCTTTTCCTCTTTGTTTAAATGCTAAGTTTTCTGTGTAAATGCAACCCACATTCGTGTAGCTGCCAGTGTGTGCTGTTATACAAATAACCATCACTTAATATGGTTGGATTAGAAGGTACATCTGGCAGAGTTGATGCAGAGAGTAAATGACTACTATTCCTGCCTCCTCAATGGGTAATTTTTAACTCTTCTACACTCTACTTCATTAAATATCCAGGATTATCAAGCGCGAACTAGTGATGCATATAGTATATCAGTATCACAGTAGTATTGTGGCTTTAATGTAGTGGCTGTGTAACAGTACAGTACTTACACCACATTTTGCTTTCTAGAGCTTGGTTCTGTGGGTACTGTGCCCCTGCTTTCTCTATGCCCATGGCATAAACCCTCCCAAAACTACGTGTCTTGATACTTTATATGTTTCTTTCTATGCCTACAGTTGGCATAGCTCCTGTCTCTTTGGCAAGGTCTGGGATAAGAGCTACTGCATTGGTGTCATGAATGCATTTCTGCTGGTGGGACTTGTGTTGATGTAGAGTGTTGCATGTGCCTAAGGAACACAGGCTCAGCTCCCCCTGTCATCTTGAATTTCAAAATTCAGAGGAAGTGAAGTTCCTCAGGCACAATTTTGGAGAACAGACATGGGGCTTGGCAGAACAGAGAAAAACAGAAGTTTCCTAATACACCTAAAGCACTACTAATCCTGCCTTGTAAAGGTTTAAGGATGAAAAACTGTGGTATTGGTGTCAAAACATGATTTCAGTGGTGTATTGTCTATCTTCAAAAATGCATTTTGAATTTTTTGGTGGTTTTCTACAGACAGTTTACTGACATCAATAGAAATTCAATTAGCAGTGCTGTTAACCCATGTAGTCATCAATGCTAATGTTGTTTAGAAGCCTGAAGTTCTTTGCTGAACATATTCCCCATGTAATTTCATATCTTGTTGACATTATAAGCCAATTGCATGTAAAATTGCATTATTAGATCAAACCCTTTGTTAAAGTATTGTTACATGTATCGGGTATTACTTTGATATAGGTTATATTTTGCTTTCTAATATATGCATTTATTCAAAGGATCTCATGGAAAACATTAGCCTGTAATCATTGTACCTAAATGAACACAGTTTTCAAACCTGCACATGGGTCTTCATTGGCACTTGTTGGAGTATGGGGCTATTGGGACTACATTTGCACTTGTTTAAGCAAGGATTTTTAAGAAAAATCCTAAACAACATTACACAAATTCATAGAGGTCTTTAAGAATGTCACTGTGTAACATTACAATGCAGATTACCAGAGCCAAAATAACACCCTGCCACACAAACATATTTAGAAGTAGTAAACAGTTCTTAGTGTTCTTCTTCGGTATTCCTTAAGAGTAGAAAAAAATGAGTAGGAAATAAAGGAAAAAACATGATTAACTGATGATACACATCAAACAATTGGAGGTCAAAAGAGACCCTAGATACTTTGCTTTCTAATTCATTGACCTAATAATCACTAATTAATAGTATTAATAAAGAACATGAGAAGGAGATGTTATTTAAGAATCAGAAAGTTCATCAGATATTAAAAAGCTGTTCAGAAAGTTGACTATCTGCAGCCCCAGAAAGTCATAGTGTTGTCAGTGTTTGAGTCAAGGCAGACAATCCCTACTAGTTTTTAACTTGATGTGGATCTGAAGACCATTAACAAACCCAATCCTGAACTGCTTTCTCAGGCAAACCTTCCACTGAAGTTTCTCTGCCTGAGTTAAGACCAGAGGCTGTTATATCTTTAGTGAATGTGTTTTTTTCCTTCAGTCCAGATCCACACTATTGGAGTAAACAGTGCTTTTTTGTTGGAATGGACTTTGCATAAAGACAATCAACTAGCCAATTGTGCACCAAACTTGTATGTTTAAAAAAAATCAATGTCAGTGGTTTGAGTTTTAAAAACATTGTAAACAAAATATGTGGCCAAAAAAAAAAAAAAAAAAAAAAATTGCAAAAAAAAAAAAAAAAAAAAAAAAAAAATTCACTCAGCTGTAGCGTAAGAACAATTTGCCAAACAATCAGCTGAAGCAGGAGTTTCCAATTTTGCAGAGCTTTAGGGGCTCCTGGCAGAGAGAAAAGCTGTATTATACACATGCTGACAAGTGCAAGATAAGCAAGCTTTCCACTCACTGCAATCTTATTGGTTTAATTACCCTCTGGTGCCTATTTGTGATAGCCACTTGGGAAGTCAGTACTGGGGATATGAGTTTAAGTTAGATTCTGCTAGTTACCAAGTAATTGCATGTTTTGGCAGAAAAAATAGGGCTTGGCTTAAAAGGAGTGAAAACTACCACAGCCGTAAAACTCAATGGAAACATCTCTCTTTAAATCAGTTTTGAAACTGATGAACAGCAAAATTCCAAAACTAAAATACCTCTTTGCCAAGTGAGTCAAAGCTACTTAAGTGTTAAACAATACTGTGTCATTTACATAATAGACAACTAACAGCAAAGCTTCTTACTATGTGTTTTAATATACATAAATATACTGGAATGGCTCTATAGCATAGGTTGAAATATACAATTTCTGTTAACATTGCCTAATTTCTGCTTGATGTCATGCAGAACTGAGGCAGATTCTCTAACATTTTGATGGGGTTGCTGTTCTATTGATGAAGTCATATGAAGAAATATGAAGAAATGATACCTCTCTGGTAAAGTAGCTACAACTTCCTACTCTTGGATATGAAGTAGTTGATCTTGTTACGCAAATAAAAAACAACCTAATCACTTTGTGATATGCTAATACTGTAGAGGTTTGTCCTTGAGGGTTACATTCTATTCACATTAATAAATCATTACTGTTTTCTCTCAGTAAACTTTCAAAAGTACGTCTGATATTTCTTTCAGTTCAAATTTTCAAGTTTTTACTGTCACTATTTGAAAAGAGCTTTTAATCATACTCTACTTGTAATATTTAGAACTCTGAATTTTTCAATACGAATTAGTCCCAAATTATTTGTAGTTCCCATGTTTGAATTTCTTTCCCATTTCATTATATTTCGTTATATTCTAGTAGTGTAATTGTAAAGAGCACAATTTAAAAGCACATTGTTAACAGCTCTGAATTTATACGTAATTAACAGCAGAGGATCACCTCTGGTCAGTGACATGATGTAACTTTAAGCCATGCTTTTCTGATTTCTTATCAGAGAAGAAAGTCTTTGGGGACTGGAGTTAGGCTGTTTGTTTTCTTTTTTTGTTTTGTTTTGTTTTGTTTTTACACAACCCCTAATACAGTAGGGTCATGTTCTTAGCAGGTCTTCAAGGTACTGTTGCAATATAGATATGTAATACCATTAACTCTCTTTGACAATACATTCTTCTTTTAGTTGACTACTGGTGTTACCAATTATTTCTTTCTCCAACTGTACTGTGTTAGCTTCCATCCCCTTTCATCTTTATTTCATCATTTACAACTCTGCTAGCTCTATGATTCTGTAAATTATATCTGTTGTTAATGAAGTTCAGAATATGCCCCAGATAATTACAATATTCACTTTTTCTTTGTTGTTGTTAGCGAGTTCAAAAATAAATAAATGATTAAATATAAAACTGAGATGTAAAACATTCTTAGCCACAGCGATATTTTATGTGATTGTGGTTTATATTTTTCTTTTGCTTTCATGAAAACTTCTGATTACAGTCATAGAGACTTGCTTAAGATGTCATTTAGGTTGGTGGTTATGTGCCTGAGAGTAACCTTACTCTCAATATGGAATAAGCTGCATCAAACATATGCCTGTGAAATCTGTACCACACAACTGTACAGGACAAAATTTTTCTTGGCTTGGTCACAGAGCAAATGACATCTATTATTCAACAGGATCAGCGAGTCTTCATCATTTGACCTGGACCAGCTAGAGAGGTGGTCCAATGCAAACCTCATGAAGTTCAACAAGGCCAATTGCAAGGTCTTGCACTTGGATTGGGACAATCCTCATTATCAATACAGCCCAGGGCATGATGTGATAGAGAGCAGCCCTGTGGAAAAGGACCTGGGGGTGTTGGTGGATGAAAATTTGTATATAAGCTAACAATGAGCACTTGCAGCCCATAAGGCCAATTGCATCCTGGGCTGCATCAGAGGAAGTGTGGCCAGCAGATAAAGAGAGGTGATTCTCTCCCTTTACTCTGGTCTCATGAGACCCCACCTGGAATACTGTGTCTAGCTCAAGAAGGAGACAGACCTGATGCAGTGAGTCCAGAGGAGGGCCATGAGGATGATCAGAGGGCCGGAAGACCTCTCCTACAAAGACAGGCAGAGAGAGTAGAGGTTGTTCAGCCTGGAGAAGAGAAGGCTCCAGGGAGACGTTATAGCAGCCTTCTAGTACTTAAAGGGGTCATACAGAAAAGCTGGAGAGGGACTGTTTGCAAGGATGTAGCAATAAGGGCAAAGGGCAATGGTTTTAAACTGGAGCAGTGTAGGTTTAGATTAGACTTTAGGAAGAATTTCCTTACTGTGAGAGTGGTGAGACACTGGAACAGTGTCTGGTTGCCCAGAGAAGTGATGGAGGCCGCATCCCTCATGACATTCAAGGTCAGGCTTGATGAGGTTCTGAGCAACCTGATCTAGTTAAAGGCGTCCCTGATTACTGCAAGGGGGGTCAGGACCTTTAAAGGTCCCTTCTAACCCAACCCATTCTATGATTTACTGTAAGCCATAATTGAACATACTATGAATATACTGCCTGTGAAGTCTCAGAAGCTGAGAAATGTTTGCAGCTGAAAGCATACTCTGGAACAGTGTCTTGCTTGCTGTGTTCTGCTTACTATTCCCTCGTCATGTGTCTTACTGCTTCTGGAGAAAGGGTGCCAGGCTTGATGGATTGTTGCTGTGACCTCATATGGCTGCTGCTCTTATGTTCTGTCAGTGCCATAAATTTTCCACATCTGCGTATGGGTGCAAAGGAGGGAGAGGAGGAATTTAAGAGATAGTGTAGGCAAGCTTCACAAGAATGTACTTTTCTTAGCTTGCATCAAAGTTCATGTGAAACAAAAGGATAAAAGCAATAAAGAAAATAGAAGTGAGGATGTAGACGCTCCCATAATAAAAGAATAGTGAAACTCAGATCCTAGTGAACTGGGAGAAGGACATAGAGACTACATCTTTCCCAGAGTTCTGAAAAAAATATATTAAAACTTTAGGTATAATACCAAGTATTTTTAGTATGTCTGTCTAGTCAGCTCATCGTTCAAGAGTATCTCAGGAAATATGTATACTTAAGACAAGGCAGAAAGGAAACTTGGGATGATTATGAGCTTTATCACAATATTGAAGGACTTTGGAACAAATTTCAAATAAAAGGATAATTTGAAGGTAACTGGAGTATGTAATTAAACACAAAATAAGATTACTAAATGCATGTCGCAGCGGACTAACCTGATAGTGGTTTTTTGAAAGTAACTGCCAATGCTACACATTCAGATTGCAATAATGATCTTCCTGAAGTCAAATACTGAAATTAAGCAGATATCATACTGACTTGGACCAGCTCCAGAGCTTGTTTGACAATGATTATGCATTTCTTTCTGTTTGTCATTAACAAAAATAAAGTTGTTAGGACAGTTTGCTCTTTTGCTGCTATTGGTTTCATTTGCTTTCCAGTCTTATGCTAATAAAACCTTTTGTCAGCAGATGCAAATGAGATCTCATTTAGCAACAGCAGAACTTTTTAACAAAACTTTTCTTTTTTTTTTTTTTTTTCCATTAAGAGTTACGTTTTAAGTGCCAAACAGAAACCACATGAAATAAATGTTCCTAATGCAAATCTGCAGTGCTGTTTTTGCTGGATTTCCCCCCTGTCCTGCTTTCATGTCCAGCCAGGTATGTCCTATTAATGTAAGACTCTAACCTTCTACAGATTCCTGGAAAACTCAGATAGGGTCTAAAGGATAAAAAGTTCGATACTGTAATTTGACTAAAATCAGTTGGAAAGAAAATGCAAATAAATCTAAACAAAATACAGGTTCTTCCTGCACTAGAGATCCAAACTTAATTGCTTAGCTCCTTATTAAATGCCTTAGAAGATTATTTTTTATGTTACAAACAAAAGTTTCCTCCTTTATATGAATAATGACATTTATTTTATTATGTCCATAAAGGTACAGCATTACTGATATTTGAGACTGAAATTCTATTGAACAGGAGGAAATTATGTCTGGGTTTGGTTACAGCTGTATAACTGTCACAGGCTGCCAGGGATTCTCCATTAGCCAGAGTAGTAAAGGCTCGTGCTTTGAAGAAGAAAGTCTTATGTACTATTACCATTTCATTAATGAAGTTCTTATCCATAACTAATTTATTACAATAAGTTTACCAAAATGGGTTCAGTATGATATGTAGAAAACTGTCGTAAACGATCTGTTTAATAATAAATAATAATAAAATAATAACAATTCTCTTTGTATATCAGTAACTGAGATGACAAGAAAAATGAAGAGCTGGACTGCAGTCAGTCCTGCTTCCTTCTCTTTATTCAGACAGGACAAAAAGTTCAATCATTCTATCTCCCTCTCATTTGACTATCTTTATACTCTGTGGTACATGCTGAAAGCACTGGGTGTATTCTTTGGAAGAGCACCAGAATTATATGAATGTGTTTTTATTCACAGAGTATGAAGTTGAAAGGTAACAGGTTCAAAAGAGAACAACAGAGAAGCTGAAAAGTGGCAAAGATCGACACTAATCCTGCTTGAGTGCACTGACATAAGGCATATCCTAACACGAGTCAGGTCAGAGGTTGGAAAAAATGATGCCAAACAGCGCATATGATCTGCAACCTGCTAACTTTTTCTGTTTTATGTTGGAAAATCTGTCCACTCTAGAGACTAAAAATTGATGTAGAAAATAGGAGTGTCTTTGTTAAACCCCAGGAAATTTATCATTGCTTAATTAGGATGTTCTTTAGTTGATTCATCTTTAATCAGAAATGAGACCTCTATTCTTATGTCCTTTGTTCTCTTGATGTCAGAAATGAGGCCTTTCAGGAAAAAAAATAATTTAAAAGCGAATCCTACAGTAGGAGAAGCCTTTTGTGTTCCTTAAGATTCTTACATTTTAAGTACCTATAGGAAATGCTTTTCATTAGATGAAGAATAAAAGAAGCAAATGTTAGCCTGCATACCCATGTTTGGCATTTGACGATAAGCAGCCAAAAAGTCAATGTGACCCATATGTCTAAACAATACACTGCTGGGCATATTTTCTCTAATTCACTGCAAACATCATCGTGCATTGTATAGCTAGCGTATGCATTCTGCCATATTTGCCTTTGTAGAGAATTGTAAAAGAATATTTTGCAGAGCAATGTAATTGTTTTTTCTTCTTTATCTTTATTAGTCTTTTGCATGGGAGATAGAGATAATGTGACTGATCCCCTTCCTTAAAGCCATTGTCAGCAGGATAGATGAGAAATGATAATTTCGAACTATTATCTTGTTTCATATTCTAGACCACTTGTGAAAAAAAAAGCAAATGGTGGATAGCAGAGAGGCTGTTCTAAGTGTGGCAGTATCTGAGGTGTGACACAAAATACGAGTTTTCCTCTTTGTCATTATCTTTGTGTTCCTCGGGAACATCTCATTTCTTAAAACACCTTGCTGATATCTGCTTGCAGAAAAAGCTTAAGCCTTCAAATTTCAGGAGAATATGAGGAAATATCTAGATGGATTGCTTGACAAGAGTGTCTTTTGTTTCATCTTGGTAACTGTTCCCTTGTAGTCCAGCTGTGTTCAACATTTGTAGTGCAGATGAAGAGTCAATCCTAACCTTGTCTGATGATGTGATCCATGCCTCATCATGTGTTAGTACTAAAAATGAACTCTGCTCACCTAAAAATCACTTTTGGTTTGAGAGAGGAGTTTGTGTGCTGCTAAGCTAAATTTTTTTTTTATTCATTATCCAAGTGTCACAGCAGAAACATGGTTGAGGTAGGTAACCTGTTTTCTCTTTCACAAATGTGTATGAAATACATCTGTTTGCAGAAACAGTTGCCATTTTTTTCTCAAATGTGAGGAATGACATTGTAAATTGTGTTGTTTTCAGGGATCTTTTTGCTCTTTCTTTAGTGAGGTTTTAATCTAGTTCAAAGTTAGATTATTTACGGACTAAGGAAATAATTGTTCTGTGGCAGTTTGTATTTTCTTTTCATATTGGAAATCATAATGTTTACTTATTATTTTTGATGGCTTAGATAATAAGCAGAATCTCTATGACAACCAGATGATCAGGTCCAGTCAGCATGAGTTTGTGAGAGACAGGTCCTGCTTGACTAAACTGATCTTCTATGATAAGGGGACCCGCTTGGTGGATAAGGGGAAAGCTGTAGATGTTTCCCTGGACTTCAGTAAAGCCTTTAACATCATTTCCCATGGTGTTCTCTTGGAGAAATTTGCTGCTTATTGATTGGTTTGGCATCCTCTTTGGTGGGTAAAAAACATGGCTGGATGGCCAGTCCCAAAGAGTTGTTGTGAATGGAATTAAGTCCAGTTGGCGGCTAGTCACAAGTGGTGTTGTCCAGGGCTCGGTATTTGGACCAGTTCTCTTCAACATCTTTGTCAACAATTAGGATGAGCAGTTTGAGTGCACCCTCAGTAAGTTTGCAGACAGCTCCAAGTTGGGAAGGAGTATTGATCTGATCTGGGGGTGCTGATGGAGAGCCAGCTGAATATGAGCAAGCAGTGTGCCCAGGTGGCCAAGGCAGCCAATAGCATCCTGGCTTGTATCAGGAACAATATGGCCAAAATAGAGTGGCCAGAAAGACTAGGGAAGTGATCTTGGGGAGTGATATCTGGTACTTGGCACTGGTGAGACCACATCTCAAGTACTGTATTTAATTTTGGGCCCCTCATTATAAGGAAAACATTTTGGTGTTGGAGGGAGTCCAAAGAAGAGCAATGAAGCTGGTCCAGGGTCTAGAGCGCAAGTCTCATGAGGAGTGGCTGGGAGGGATGGGGTTGTTTAGCCTGGAGAACAGGAGGCTGAGAGAAGACCTTATTGTTCTTTACATCTACTTGAAAAGAGGTTGTAATGAGGTGGGGGTCTGTCTCTTCTCCTAAGTCACAGGCAATGGGACCAGAGGCAACAGCCTCATGTTGTGTCAGGGGAGGTTTAGGTTCGATGTTAGGAAAAATTTCTTCACTGAAAGGTTTGTCAAGCATTGAAACAGGTTTTCCAGGGAAGTGGTTGAGTCACCATCCCTAGAGGTATTTAAATACGTGTAGACGTGATTCTTAGGGACATGGTTTAGTGGTGGACTTGGTAGTGTTAGCTTTACGGTTGGACTAGATGATCTTAATGGTAGTTTCCAAACTAAATGATTCTATGACCAGATATAGGCATCTGTTTAAGAGGCTTAATTTTAATTTAATTTAATTTTACTCAGTGGATTTGAAAATTGAACCTTTTAATTAAGTGCCTTAACATGGATTTGAAAAACAGCTTTTTTCATTCCTGATCAAAGTTTAATGGGCACTGTTGAACTTTGACTTATGGCACCCTGTGTTATTTCACATATATATGTAGATGTATGCCTATACATCTGTGTGTATAAGCTGTCCCCAGTGTAATCTCTTATAGTTTTGTAAAACTTAAGTATGAGAACTTCTCATCGAGGCAGGAATGGGGAGGATTGAAGGTCAGTCAGTCATTCAAATAATCAGCAGCTTTCAAATTCACACTGAGAAAAGCTTGGAGTGGGATGGAGTGAGATCTCACGGGACAGTGGTTAGAAATACTGTATGATGTGCTAAAATTGGCCAAAAAGTCTTGTTGCATCTTTTAACTGTGTTCTACTTTGGACTGGGAAAGAAAAATGCTGCTTTCAGTATTACATACGCTTTTATGAACACTTTTGGAAAAAGCAGAGAAACCACAGATACCAAAAGTGGATGAGGTGCTCCCTTGTGCTTTGTTGCACGCAGAGGTGAGATCCTGTCTTATCTCCCACTCACATTCCCTTCTTTATATATCTGAAAGTTGTGACAGCCTCTTAAGTCACAGCACAACTCCAAGAAATTGGTTTTCATTAATTGCCTTGGCTCCTAATTGCTGGTCTCTATATTCTAGATACGGCCTGAATGTCACGTTCCAGAATGCATATTTCACAGAACTGAAATTAATATCATCTGAAAGGACGCAGGTTACTAGGAAATTCAGATCAGTTTTTCTTAAACACCTGTCTTCCTTGTTATTGCTGTATTTTACTGGATCTACTGTCATCATCTTAAAGGGCTTCTGGAGGGTACAGACAATGCTCATTTGAGTGAGACTTAATATGGTAGAGCCCACACAAGAAATAATGCCTTTTGATGGGTTTTCTAATACTGACTCTAACACTTTGTTTTTAAGCCATCTAAGGTGCATTTCACTTGTTCATGATTTAAACTCAGTATGATGTGGAATGAAGTCATAGATATTGAAAAAGTCAGTATCTATTACATCCATGAAGTTTCTTTTTTCCCTTGAGAAGTCAAGTGTCTTTGATAAGAGAATTGCTTTCTAAATCAGTATCAACTGGCATTTGTTACTTTCATATGTTATTGGTTCAGTAGCTGTCATCTGTACACAAGTGTCTCTGCAAAGAGAGAGAAAGAGGAAAAGAGAATTTTTTCAAAGGGCTTAGATCCACAGTCAAGGAGTCTGAGGTCCGTTGCAAAGTACATATGGATATGGAAATTTGAAAAGGCAGAGGACTACTCTAGCTTTGTATTAAGTTAATTCCACATAAGGTTTTTCTTAATTATGCTCTGGTGTGCTGTCAAGCTCTCTGGCCTATTATCATCTTCTGTATACTGCATAACAAATTAAGATTTTCAGAGTTTTTTTGGCACTTACCAAGATTTCCAGATTAATTTAAAAAATGACATAATTTTATCTTCTATTGAAGGAATCATCAGAAATCTGTTTTCTTTTTAGTTCTTAATTGTTGCTTCCCTAATTGTTGCTAATTATCCTTGCTTTCTGAAGTACTGGTCGATAAAAAGGCACTGGTCTAAATTGCTGATAATTTCATTGCATCCATCTTTTAGACACTTTACTACTTTCTTTTGTTTTTCAAATCTGGCAAAAAAAAATCCTTTACAGTTTAAACTTGTAACTTTGCTTCCNACAGTATGATGTGGAATGAAGTCAGAGATATTGAAAAAGTCAGTATCCATTACATCCATGAAGTTTCTTTTTTCCCTTTACAGTTTAAACTTGTAACTTTGCTTCCAAAATCCCCAGTTATGATATGTTGGTTCAACAGTTTCACATGAAATACACTTTTGATAGAATATTATGAACTGTAGTTGCCTGCTGTTGGTACACACTTTACTTCCAAATCTTGGTTGAAGATGTTTGGTTTTCCTTTCTTGCTTCTAATATTCTGGTTTGATATTTTATGACTTTTTGATTAAGTACTGCAAAATGTTGGGAAATATTAATAGGTATTCTGAAGACATTATTTTGACTTTTTGCATATTGAATAGCTTGTTCTATTAATTTCTAAATAAATATTTCCCTTTTTTTTGTTAAGTTAAAGTGCTAAAATATGAAAACAAGATTTAACCTAGGACTCAGAAAAAAAAAAGGTTAATCTAAAGGGATAGTAAGTTTTAGGCTTCCATCATCCACACTGATGGAAGTTACTTAAAATGGAATATTCCTAGGTCAAGGACAAAGTAACAGATATAATGTGCAGCCCAGGAAGTAGAGCTTAATTTGGGAAGAAAGGATATAAATGTAAGAGACAGAAGGAGATGAAGAAAGATGAGAAAGACGAGGCAATTTAGCACCTTCCCTAGGTGTGTCTTCATTAGAATTGGCTAAAATTCTGCTTGGATTATGTGTCATTCAGGCTGGGCTGGCCACAATGGATACCCTCCCCCACCTCTTGGTCCAAGGAGGGAAGGGAGAAAGAGAAAGAGACTTAAAAGATTAGAAGATAGCTAAACTACTTTAATAAAAATATTAATAAAATAATAACAATAAAGAAATATATACAAAACTGTATCAAGCTTGCAGGATGAAGATCACAACATCACATGTACTGGGAAAGTCTCGGACTCGACTCAGTGACGGAGAGGAACTGGATTCTGGATCTGGAGTCAGGAATACACAGAGTGGTATCAAAGGCAGACAAATGAACAGAGTTGTCAGACAGTGGCCATAGAAGAAAGAGAGTGAACCCTTTGATCCCTCAGCTTCTGTACTAAGCATGAGGCAGATGGGATGGAATACCCAGCTGATCAGTTTTGAGTCATCTGTTGTGTCCACTCCTCCCTGCATGTGTGACCCCTCTATGCTTTTTTACTTCTGACCATTCAATGGGGAAAATAACATAGCTGACCTTGGTTGTTATAGCAATAACATTAAGCATGAGCTTCTCTGCATACCATTCCTGAGCTTTAACTATAAACATAGGTCTTATTACCCTGAGAACAAACAACATCTCCCCAACATGCCGTTAATTTCAGCGTTCTGTTGGTTAGAAGAGGCTTAGCTGCAAAGTAAAAGTACTGAACAGAAAGTTGATTCTGTTTTACCTCAAACCAGGACATTCCACCCTTTATTCCGTACAATTTATGTTGTGCTCAGACTCTGAGATTTTGTTCATTCAGCATTGGAAAAAGATAGAGATGTGGATAGAAAACAACTATAAACAGAGACGTGCTTGAGAAGAGATAAATAGGCCACCTTCTGCAATTGAGAAATGTTGTACTTTGCTTTGTCCGAGACCTTACTCAGTTTGACCTCCCAAAGGTTGTTTTACAACTGTTGGCTATAGTGTTGGTTTGATACAACTAATGTTTATTTTCACAAACGAGAGTAGCTCTAGCAGATGAGGTGAACTCTATAATGTATGTCCCTAATTTAAATCAAAGACAGAAAGGTGCCAGGAACCATTTTCAGAGCAGTGCAACAGCACTCCAACAATGAATGATAGCAAAAAAGGTAAGTTTTGGTTTGGTATTTTTTTGTTGGTTTGGATTTAGTCTGTTTGTAGTGGGTATGTCAATAGTGGGAGCACTATGACTTTTCTAAATTCAAATACCAGATGAAGCTATTAAAGAACCATTGACTTTATTGCAATTGCTCTGAATGCTGTGGTTTTATTATTGGAATGTAATGGTTACACAGGACATAGAATCTTTTGTGGCCATCAGTTTTTTAAAATATTTGTTCTGAATATATGCGTATAAATAAAAAGTAGTATCTCTGTTAACTAGACATAAAAAAAATCAAGCTCCAAGAATTATTTTCTTTTATTGTTTTATTCCTGTGTGTGAGTCTGTTATGTCTCTTAGAACACAGAGGGATAGATTTATTTCTTCTGTATCATTATACACTATACTGCAGATAAATACCAGGTTACGCAGCCACAATGTAGTTTTTATCAAGTTGTTGCGGTTCAGTCATGAAAACATTCATTGCATTCATCCTCATGAAAAAAATTCCACTTAGAAACTCAGATGGTTGGGTTGCACCTTGAAAAGAAGTATCATGATGTCTCAGTTTAATTATAGTTGCACTGCTTGGTATTGCTGGTTTTACTCTGGAGAGGCTCAATATAAAAGCTTTTGATTTTCTGAAGTAACTAGTGATTTTGAATGCTTTGCTAAATAGTCTACAAGTTTCCAATGTGAGACACAGAATAATCTGAATTTTCTTCTCATTTTCAGATAATCAAGTCCATGCTATGTCTTTTACAGGTTGCTCACATACTGAAGAAATCAAAATTGGAAAGAGTTTTTCACTTTTTTCCTGCATTTTATGAAAAGAAAATATATTTCTTAGACTTTTTTAAAATGTAAGCTTATTTTGTGAAAGAACTATTGGTGTTAATGCGTGCTTTTTCCAGAAAAGGGGGAGAGGGACAAAGATCGAGAGGATGAAGGAGGTTTAGTATGAACCACAACCTTCTGAAGTAAACAAGAATGAATTCCTGTGTCCATCTCTGACAATGACTTTGGTTGGGAACTAGTTTTTTTTAAGCTTTCTGCCAGGTATGTCTTAGAAATCATTAGGAAGTCACTGCTCCTATTCAGTTATGACCAGTTGAATGGGATGCTCCATTCAATGGAATGGAAAAAAATCTGGCTTGGAGTACCAGTGATTTTACATTTTAAATTAGACACAGATCATGTGGAATGCGTAATTCAAAGGGTGCATTCATTTGTACCTATAAATATCCTTGAAAAATAGATATGTTCTCAGTTTTATTTGGGTATTCTTCCAAAACTTTTGTCTTGCGAATATGTGAAGGAACATGTCTTCATTTATTTATTGAGCATTGAGTTTCTTCCTTATAAAACCCCCAAATTTGTCTAGAATGAGGGACTTTTTCTTTATACTAACCACAATAAAATTGGAAGGAGACCTATTCTTATTAAAACTGTTTCAGGCAAAACAATTTATTACAACCACAAAAGCACTATTGGTGCACCAGTGGTAAGGAATAAAATTTTAAGGACATCTCCTGTTTTTTTCACCAGCCACAGAGTTCAGGAGAAGGTTAATAAAATGCTTTCAGTTATTTTGGAAGAGAAAAAGGAAAAGAGCATAAGTGTTTGTTTATTTATTTATTTATTTATTATTATTTGAGAAAAAGCTACGCTAAACCCATAAATTGTTGAATTTTGCTTTCACAGGATGAAGTGCAACCAGAAACGGTCTTTTTTTCAAACGCTGTTAATGAATAGCTCCATGAAATAATGCAAGCACTTCTGAATATTTAGTTCTATTTATTGTATTTTTAATTTTGCTGAAGAATTAATGCAAGGTAATTTATTTGAAAGGAAGCGTTTGTGAAATCTGCATGAAGTTAATGTGAGGTAACAATAATTGCATTACACTCCATTCACAATAAGGTTTATTCTCCTAGTTGTTTATTTTTCACCGGCCAGTGAAGATCTCCTAATTTTTTAAAATCTTAACTAGTCTCAGTTGCTTTTCCATTTTTACTGTACAACACCTCAGGGTCAAACCAATCACTACCACAAACTTCAGTGAGAGTGAAATGTGGTTTTTGTCTGCAGTTATGACATTCTTTCCCACAATCTGCTTCCACTTTCTTTAACAATAGCTTCCATGTCTGATCCAATAAGCTAGCACATAAAAATAAGTCAATTTCTGAGCTTTAAATGATAAAGAAATGTCTACCTCAATTTTAATAATTTTTTTTTCAGAGCCTTTAAAGAGCCTTTTGCATTTACTTACTGTAAAACTATTCTTCTCAGCTACAGTGACTTTAATCATGTTGTTTGGAAATGGAAAGAGAGACAACCCCCAGACGGATAACACTTTAAATTAGCAAACAGTGAGCAATTAGAACAAGATCATAGGAAAAATGAGGAAGTGTGGAGCTCAAGCTCTTATGGTTGTACTATTATGAGATTTATGTGATTCTTGGTCAGTGTAAACGGATGCTGCTGCTTTGAATTCAACCGATGTAGACCATTTAACTTAACAGAGGGGTATGAAATTGTTGCTTTCTATATAAGTGTCATTTTTAAAAAAGTAAACCAACATCAACTCACCAAACACACAAAGCCCCACCCTTCCTCAGAAGAGGTCCCTCTGTTTGTTGAAGAGCTCTCTCTCCGCTGGTTTTCATCTAAAGTGTTCTTTGGGCTCATGTCATCTATTGGCTGCTCTCTATTTGCCTCCACTGTGAAAATGAGCTTATGGGTGGCCTCTGACCCAAGCACATTGTGCATGGCTCCCAGTCTTGCTGCCCACATCACTGCCCCATCAACAGTAGGGAATAGGACAAGATACCACTCTGTTGATTCCGCTTGCAAGAGAGAAGTTGTCGGGAGGACAATTTTACTGCTTTTGGTTGGTGACCAGCCTACCATGCTTTAAACCAGCATGTTTCAATGTGGATGAGTTTCCTAACTGGCTGAAACCCTTTTTTTCTTCCCTATCCTTCCCTATTCTCAAAAGCCAAGGTAAATGGGGTTGTGGTTAGTAGACGAAAGATGATATGATTGGCTTAGTGAGTTAATTAATAGCTGTACTCCCTTTTGGGGTCTGGTTTTGAGTTAAGAGTAACTTGATGGCTATTCAGCTATACTTTCCCCATGCCAGATCAGGCTTCCCTGTCATCTGTGTCCTACTTACTCACCACATCTTGCTTCATGTTTATGTGTAGCATTCCTTGCTGAAGCTGTGTAGTATCATGCCCCACATGTCAACCAGAATGTTGTTCTCAGTGTGGGAAAATAGGGGAAAATGAAAAGATTCTTGTTGGACTTATTTTAGATTTAATGTTTATAGCTGAGAAGCCTGAGTTAAATGGCACTTTACTGCTAGGCTATGGGGTTACCCTGTTTCCATAAAACTGCTGTTTGCAATGTGATATGAGCTATTGTTCACCTCTTGGGACAGACAGGGAATTAAAAGGTCAGGCTATCATCCTCCTTCTGTCCCCTAGGTGCAGCGTGTTACAGAGATAAATGCACCTAAGGGGAAGATTGCTGACCATGAGTGAGGGGAAGAGTATTTCAATGTAATTAGAGTTCATCAAATCTGACAAAACAGTGTAGACCTGTAGAACTAAAGTGAGTGCAGCTGTGTACTTTTGCATTTTACTTTATGTTATATTTCATAGGTAGCCATAACTATAGGTTACAAAGCTTGTTTAATTTATACTGGCAATACTGAGTGTCTAAGAAATAATACTGCAGTGGTGATGTGTGAATTTCAAAATATTTGGAGGTTTGCTCTAGTTTGGATAGCAGTAAGAAGTGCAGATGCTGATCTGAGCCTTTTGGATCCCTCAAAATGGGCTGGGGACCTCAATACAGGAGAAGTCTCCTAAGGTTTTTGGCCACTACAAGATTTAATATTGAACTGGATGGAGCAGTGCCCAAGGCAGCTGAAACCAAATGGTAGCAATCAGAAGCAAAGACAGCCAGAGAGAAATGCAAAAGCTACACAAGTAATGTAGCCAGTTTCATTTCAATTTAACTCTGGCATGTTTTTTCTTATTGGCTCTGAAATCTCTTGGCATGTTGATCAAGATATCCAAGCAGTTTGAGCAGAGATTTACTCTTAGTCTCTTTAAAAATGCTTTATGCTTGCAGTTAAGGAAGTTCAGCAGAAACCTATGTCTTCAAACCAAGAGTCCAATGTCAAATTCTAGTCTTTTCACATCCATAGAAGTTCCAGCAGAGCAAGTTTGTCTCCAGATGTCACACTCCCTTCAATATTTGAAGGCACTGAAGGAGAGTAATCTGCTTTCCAGCGTGGAAGTTGGATGTTGGGGTAGAGAGTTGTCTTGTCTATATAGCAATGAGAGTTGGCATAAATGGTTTGAGACGTAAGAACAATGAAGTTAAAGGATCAGAGACAAGGAATTTATCTACAGATTTCCAGGTTTTCTGACATTTAAGAGATGTGTATTTTAAAGGGCAATCCCAATTCTGTTTTACCTAAGCATTTTTATGAAGAAATGCCTTCATCACTACTAAAATGTCAAAAATAACTGAATACTTTGTACTTCCATGTGTAATGGGGCCTCCATTGCATCAGAAGTTCACCTGAGGCTGTCAGCTCTCCAAAAGGCTGTTAACAGTGGTAGTGTCCCATGAGGCACCATATGTAATTCTCAGGAGTTTGCAGATTTATAACTGGGATGGAAGCCTCACAGAAGTTGATTAGCTTTGCTGGCATGATCTGTGAAGCCTGCAACTTCTCTGAGCATGTTTAATGCCTAATTAATGAGGCTTTCCATTTTTGGGCAAAATCTGGGCTTAAAAAAAAGCCTAAAACAGATTGCATATTATCAGAAACCACAGTGTCTAAAGCAACTATGCAGTGAAGAAAGCCTTTTTGATTCTGTGCTACTCAAGGAAATCTGTGTTACTTAGATATGGTAGGTTCTCCAGAATGAAAATTAGGATGAGGAGTTCATTAGAAATCTGATTTGTCAGTATTTGTTCCTGTATAACTCTTGCTGGCAAATTTTGCAACCTAAAAATTCTACTGTTAATCCCTGATTAAGTTAGATATATTTTTAAGTGTCAAGTAAATTGATTAGCCCTTTCTTGTTTGGTTTGTGGTTGTTGTTGGATTTTTATAGAACTTTAAAAACTACCAGATGCTGCTGGCAAATGGTGCTTTATGAGGGTTCTTGTCAATAACCTGAGGGAGGGTAGAAATACAAGGGTAAGGAGGTTATTTTTGAAATGTGCAATGTGATGTTTTGTGTTGCACATTTATTTTAAGAGAGGCAATGCACTGTGAGGACGTTTAAGTTTTAAATTTTTTTCCTTGGTAGTTTTGGATTGTTGTGTTTAGAGGTAAAATTTTGGGTGTTTTTTGAGAAAATGACTGATGATTGTCTGAAATTTGTTATTGATCCTCTTCAGCACTGCAGACCACATGAGATTGGATAATCCAGAGGAAGGAAACAGGTCTATCGGGCAGCAGTATTACTTCTGCATGTCTGTAGTCTAAGAAATTATTCTCCCTATCAGACCTTCCTAGTTGGCAGAGGCACTGAAGTTGCTGGCAGTGGTGGTTGATGCTCGCTGGGAAAGAAAAACTTGTGTCTAATGGATCCACCTCCTTCTGATCACACTCATTTTTCAGAGAATACTAAACATGTGATAAGTGCCCAGCCAGTCTGTAAGGAAACTATAGAAGTTGGGCTAATTGCTTAGACCTCAAGCAGTAAATTTGGTTTTGGTCACTTGAACCATCTGTGATTCTCCGGGGAAGAAAAAAAATATCTGTGACAGGTTTACAAGCTGAGTTGCTGGTTCCATCCTATAATTTACTTCTATAATGAAAAGTTAATAGATACTTGCCTGAAGTTAGGCTCCTAAAAATGCAAGCAAAAATATTTTTTCAAAGATGCTAAATATCCAAATTGTTCCCATGATTTAAGCTGTATAGTCCCAATGCAATGTTTTTGTAAGCAAACATCTCTTTGAAGATAAAATGTAGACAGGTAAAAAACAATTATGAAAAATTTAGATAAGGCATGGAAAAGATGGTAATTTTTGTCAGGGAACCTCTTGAGCCCTGTGCAAATAATTTAATTATTCATTTTGTTGGAAATAGCCCTTTTTGCCCATTGAGAGCTGGTTTGCATAGAAGGCTTTAATCTCTGCAGTTCTTTGACTTTTGGATAGGAGAGAGGGAGAAAAAAGAAAGAGAGTAAGACTATAATTTTCAAACAGCACCCCCCAACTCTAAACTTTCAAATTTTTCAGTGTTTCATAATTAAAAAAGTAGTTTGTCTGATTATTTTGCAATAAATATCTTCCTCTGAGTATGGTCTAGACAAAAGATAGTTTAAATTGTAAAGTGCCTTCTCTTTCCTTAGTTACAGGAATTCAATACTGGGATTATGGCTTAAAGGAAACTCTTGCCTTTTGACTATGGAATTATTGGCATGGCCTCATTATATTGTGTTGGAAAGGGGTTTTACTAGTTGTTATATTCAGGAATTTTTTTGTTCCCTCTAATTTAGAGGAGGAAATCGAGTGGCTTGGGAAACCTGATGACTGCAGTGAATAAGCTGGTGGGGAAAGTCCTGATCCAGTTGTTCTGGCACATGCATAAACAGTAAAGGATGTAAACGAGACATTCCAGGGAGAAGTGATAAATTTGGTGTCATTCATGTGGCTCAGTGAAGGGAAACAGATATCAGAAACCCAGAACCACTTTATTTATTCATGATAAATATCACATGAGAATCTTCTAATTCCACTAATTTAAATGCATTTTAAAAAAGTAATATGATGTTTTATATAGATACCCTTTAACAATGTAGATCCAGCATCTACATTTCTCCTACTTGATCAATTTATGTATTTAACTAAGTGATATTACATATGAAAAAATAATCTATGTCAGGTTAAAAAGGGGAAAACTGTTCCTTGCCTCATGCTCTATGGTGTAAACTGGTACAATTTAATGAGATCAAGGGAGTTAGTCAAGGGATTGAATTTGGCTCTGCATACAGAAAAACATAAAACTGTAACATGAATTTCAAAGCTGTACTTGAGAACATCTTTAACATGCACCTGTATGAATAAGAAGTTTTATTTCCAAATGACTAGTTTTATGTCTTAAGTGGCTAGTTTTATGGGACTTTTTTGTTCCTGCAGACTAGAAGAAAGGAAACATCGCATCCGTTTCAAAAAAGGGTAGAAAGGAGAGGACCCTGAGAACTACTGACCCGTCAGCCTCACCTCCGTGCCTGGGAAGATCATGGAACAGATCCTTCTAGATGCCATGCTTGGGCACATGGAGGACACAGAGATGTTTCAGGACAGCCAGCATGGCTTTACTAGGGGCAGGTCCTGCCTGACCAACCTAGTGGCCTTCTATGATAGAGTGACTATGTCGGTAGATAGTGGACAACCTGTGGATGTGATCTGTCTGGATTTCTGTAAGGCCTTTGACATGGTCCCTCATGACATACTGCTTGAGAAATTGGAGGGATATAGATTTGATGGGTAGACTGTTCAGTGGATAAGAAACTGGCTGGATGGTCGCATCCAGAGGGTGGTGCTCAATGGCCTGAGGTCCAGATGGAGAGCAGTTACAAGTGCTGTTCCTCAAGGGTGCATGCTGGGACCGGTACTATTCAACATTTTTATCAGTGATATAGACAGAGGGATTGAATGCACAACATTAGCAAGTTTGCAGATGACACCAAGCTGTGTGGTGTTGTTGATACACCAGAGGAATGGTATGTCATCCAGAGGGACCTGGATAGGCTGGAGAAGTGGACCCAGATGAACTTCATGAGGTTCAACAAGAGCAAATACAGGGTTTTGCACCTGGGCCGGAACAATCCCTGCTATCAATACAGCCAGGGGGATGAGGTATTAGGAACCAGCACTGAAGAAAGGGACTTGGAGGTGCTGATGGATGAGAGGCTGGACATGAGCAGACAGTGCGCACTTGCAGCCCAGAAGGCCAATCCCATCCTGGGCTGCATCAAAAGATGTGTTGCCAGCAGATCCAGAGAGGTGATTCTGCTGCTTTACTCTGCTCTGGTGAGACCCCACCTGGAGTACTGTGTGCAGGTCTGGAGCCCTCACTATAGGAAGGATATGGACCTGATGGAGCAGGTCCAGAGGAGGGCCACGAAAATGATCAGAGGAACACCTCTGCTACAAGGATAGGCTGAGGGAGCTGGGATTGTTCAGCCTGGAGAAGAGTAGGCTCTGAGGAGACCTAATTGCAGCCTTCTAGCACCTGAAGGGGGCCTGCAGGAAGGCTGGGGAGTCTATTTACAAAGGCCTGCAATGATAGGATGATGGACATTGGCTTTAAGTTGGAGAAGAGCAGATGTAAATTGGATATTAGAAACAAATTCTTTACTCTGAGGGTGGTGGAGCACTGGAACAGGTTGCCCAGGGAGTTGGTTGAGGCCCTTTCCCTGGAGATATTCAAGGTGAGGCTCGATGAGACCCTGGGCAATTTGGTCTAGTTGGGGGTGTCCCTGCTGACTGACTGCAGGGAGGTCAGAGTAGATGACCTTTGGAGGTCCCTTCCGGCCTGGATGATTCTGATTCTATGTTCACTAGCTGTTCATAGTGTTTGTCTGCTCACCAGCATACTGCTGTTGGGAAAGGGCACAAAATTTTCACTGAAGCTCTGTTTGTTACTTCCAGAAAGTTGATCTGTATTTCTGAAAATGAGACAGATCCTGCCATTCTGAAGCTGAATTGTTAACTACCAGTAAAGTAAAAAGTGCCATAACTTTGTTAAGAAGTTGCATTGGTGGTATTTTCTTTCACTTCACAGCTACCTGTACTACATAGTTGTGGTTTATTAGCTTCTCTTTATTGCAATGTGGCTGTGCTTTGCTTATATACTCTACATCCAAAGTATATCTTGATCTAAAGCTGAATATCACACTTTATTTTTGTCTGGGGTTTGATATTCTTAACTTTGTGTGGTAATATGGTTTGAAAAGGAGGACAAATGACAATTTTATGAGAACCTCTGATGTCAAGTAAGAAATCAGAATAATCTCTGGACTTCAGACTGACACCTCATTTCTTTTCTCTTTAAATTCCAGTGACTATGTAACAATTTCAAATTAAAACTCAATTCAAATCCAGGTCACTAGAAAACACCAGCTACCATTTTAGTAAAAATCAAGAAATCACAGAATTGTCGGAGTTGGAAGGGACCTCTAGAGATCATACAGTCCAACTCCCCTGCTAAAGGGTGTTATCCTATGAAAGGGTAAAAGCCAAGATTCTTAGGGCAGAGAGGAGGCAGCAAACTCGTTACCCTGGAATTCAGGAGAGCAGATTTAGGACTCCTGAGAGATCTGAGAGGGAGAGTAGTGTGGGAAAAAGAACTGGAGGGGAGAGGGGCTCAAGAAAGCTTGTTAGTGTTCAAGGATCACCTCCTCCAGGGTCAGGAGAGGTGCATCCCAAAAAAGAAAAAGTCATGCAAAAGAGTCAGGAGGTCTGCATGGATAAACAATGAGCTCCTGGACAAGCTCAAAGCCAAAAAAAGAGGCCTATAGAGGACATAAACAAAGACCGGTAGACTGGGTGGAATATAGAGAAACTGTCTGAGTGGCCAGGAACCAGATTAGGCAAGCTAAAGCCTAGACAATTAAATCTGGCCAAGGACATCAAAGACAACAAGAAAAACTTCTATAGATATGTCAGGGAGAAAGGCAAGAATAGGGAAGTTGTGAGCCCCTTCCAGAAGGAAGCAGGAGACCTGGTCACTGAGGATATGGAAAAAGGCTGAATTACTGAATAACTTTTTTGCCTCAGTCTTTACCGTTAAGGGCTCTAACCGTACTGCCCAAGTCACGGAAGGCAAAAACAAGGGCTATGAGAATGAAGAACTGCCCACTGTAGGAGAAGAACTGGTTTGAGACCATCTAAGGAACCTGAAAATGTGCAAGTCCATGGAACCTGATGAAATCCATCCATGGGTCCTGAGGGAGCTGGCAGATGAAACTGCTAAGCTGCTTTCCATCATATTTGAGAAGTCATGGCAATTGGGTGAAGTTCCCGCTGACTGGAAAAGGGGAAACATAACCCCAATATTGAAAAAGGGAAAAAAGGAAAGCCCAGGGAACTACAAACTGGTCAGTCCCACCTCTGTCCCTGGCAAGATCATGGAGCAGGTCCTCCTGGAATCTCTGCTAAGGCATGTGTAAAATAAGGAGGTGATTGGTAACAACTAACATGGCTTTACAAAGGGCAAGTCATGCCTGACAAGTTTGGTGGTCTTTTATGATATTACCACAGCCTTGGTAGACAAGGGCAGGGCAACAGACATCATCTACCTGGACTTAGGTAAAGTGTTCAACACTGTCTTACACAACAGCCTGGTCTCAAAATTGGAAAGTCATGGATTTGATGGATGGACCACTTGGTGGATCAGGAACTGGCTTGATGACCACACTTTAAAGCTTGTGGTCAATGGCTCAATGTCTAAGTCGTGGCCAGTGTTGAGTGGTGTTCCTCAGGGCTTGGTACTGGGACCGGTGTTGTTTAACATCTTTGTTGGAGACATGGACAGTGGGATAGAGTTACATCAGCAAGTTTGCTGATGACGCCAAGCTGTGTGGAGTAGTTGGCACACTGGAGGAAATGGATGCCATCCAGAGTGACCTGGACAGGCTTGAGAGGGGGGCTAATGCAAATATCATGAAATTCAACCAAGCTACATGCAGGGTCCTGCACCTGGCACATGGAAATCCCAAGCACAACTACAGGTTGGGTGGAGAATGGCTGAAGAACAGCCCTGAGGAGAAGGACTTGGGAGTGCTTGTGGATGAGAAGCTCAATGTGAGCCAGCAGTGTGCGCTGGCAGCCCAAAAAAGCCAACCACATCCTGGGCTACATCAAAAGAACTGTGGCCAGCAGGTCACAGGAGGCAGTTCTCCCACTCTACTCTGCTTTTGTGAGACTCCACCTGGAGCACTGTGTCCAGCTTTGAAGTCCTCAACACATGAAGGACATGGGCCTGTTGGAACGGGTCCAGCAGAGGGCTATGATCAGAGGGATGGAGCACCCCTCCTTTGGGGACAGGCTGAGAGAGCTGGGGCTGTTCAGCCTGGAGAAGAGAAGGCTCCAAGGAGACTTTATAGCAGCCTTCCAGTATCTGAAGGGAGCCTACGTGAGAGCTGGAGANAAGTCCTCAACACATGAAGGACATGGGCCTGTTGGAACGGGTCCAGCAGAGGGCTATGATCAGAGGGATGGAGCACCCCTCCTTTGGGG
>VZRU01000590.1:8215-20723 GCA_013398155.1 Pedionomus torquatus
AAAACGGGCCAGGGGTAGAGGGTCCATCCAGTCCAGACAGAGTAAATGGGCCATGGCTGTTCAGCACTGATGGAAACTAAGAGACAAAACGCAACAGATTAGGGAAGAGGCCACTTTAGGAACCTTTAGGGTTCCTCTCCTATCGCTGCATGTCAGAATCTCCCCCAGGAGAAACAAATAAAACCAAAATACAACAAAGAAAAAACAAACAAAACAAAACCCACCCCAAATTTCCAAAGAATCATCTTGGTTTCCCCCAAGTTATTTACTTTTTAAATGC
Source organism: Pedionomus torquatus (assembly GCA_013398155.1). Classification (NCBI taxonomy): domain Eukaryota; kingdom Metazoa; phylum Chordata; class Aves; order Charadriiformes; family Pedionomidae; genus Pedionomus; species Pedionomus torquatus. The sequence goes on from VZRU01000590.1 coordinate 8,496, forward strand.
CACCCCATCACAGACTGCTACAGCCAGTGTCACCAGGAGGACCCAGCCCAGAACCACCTGCAATGCCCACGGCCTCAACCAGCACACGGGTTGTTGGGAAACCGTGGACTAAATTGTTCCTCAGTTAATTATCTGCTATTTATAGAGAAAAATGTCCAACGTATTTTCAGAGCTACTTGTTTATCCCCTATCCTCACAGCACATATAAGCTACTTCCTTCATCTCCATGGAGATGACAGATATAAACCCAAAAGACAACCAGTTAAATTTTACCAAAGCAGAGTCAGGCAGGACACGTGGTTATTCCAAATCCAAAGTGGAAAGTGAAAGAAAAGCACGAGTAATTAAAACTAACAGATTTTTTTTTTTTTTAATAGAGGGGACTTTTTTTTTAATTATTCATTAGTTAAAAATATTTATTAAAACCAGTGAGGCTGAGGATATCCAAACAGAAAACAGCTGTGTATAGAGACCATAAAGAACCTTGCTGCATATCGCCACAGAGATCACACACACGACCTTCCTTCCTACTAGCGGTGAGATTTAATTAATGTCTTTTAACAAATGCTTGTAACCACCAAGAGAGTAGCCAAATTCGATTTCCAGGAAACTCTCAACCAGTAAAGTTACAGGGAGGCAACTTTAACAGGAAGGACAGACCCAAAAATAACCCAACACCTCTCTCTAACTACAGCCCAGGCTGCTGTGCGTTTAAAACGTTCCTGAAATACCAATGTTTACAATATACTTAAATAAAACTGGGTAAACACTAAAATTAAACGCTAATCAAAGGCTAACATAGGGGCTAGAAAACAAAAAGATCACTGTTTTGCTCCTACACCCGATATTTGGGCTCCTGATCTGCCAAGGAAGGCGCTGCCAAGCGCGGCTCGAAGGCAGAGATTGCCTGAATTTGCTGGGACTTACCTGAAAGAGCGTGTTAGCACCTTGCAACCTGGCGGGGCTGAGCGGAGCCACGGGGCTGAGCGTGCTCCAGAAGTGGATGCTGGAGAGCAAGGGACTCGGGGTCAGCAAGATGGGGGTCTGCAAAACACAGGGAGCGAGTGAGCCCGTGTGAAACCCCGCACCGGGGAAGGCAGAGCAGACGGAAACCCAGCCCCGACAATCCCCGCTCCTGCAGCTGCAGAGGGCTGGCTCCGAATCTCAGCAACTCCCATTCCCTCCCCTCCTCCTTTTTCTCCTGCCTCCAAACCCCGCCGCCATCCGGCTTCTCCCGCCCCTCACCGAGCCATCCTTCCTCTTTTCCCAACAGCAGCCAAATCCCGCAGGAAATCCACTCCTCCTGCAGCACCCAGCACCCGCGCCCGGCTCTGGAAAACCCGCTCCACGGATCCAAAAAAGAGCAGACACTGGGCACAGGCACGGTCTGGGGGACGCTGACAACGAAAGCCACAACAGAAGGCATTTACATCCAGCTTCTGAACGTTCTGGATGTTCCAGGTTCACCAGCCAAACACTTCCAAAGGTGCCAGAAGAGCAACTGCATTCCATTCTTATTTTTTTTTTCCCTTTCTTCAGCCATCTCAATTTTAAATCGGCAGCTTCCCTACAGCTTCGCTCCAATTCCAACTGATCACAGGATGGAGACTAAACATATACAGAACGACTCAACAGCCAACTTGGGCTCCGTTCTCTTCCAAATTTCCCGTGAGGCACAAAAGCTTTCCTTTTCCACACAGCGATAACAACCAAATTAAGCAGCTGCTCTTATTGCTGTTAAATCACAGCGCTCGGCTCTTAAGTAAATGGCTACTGCATCAAGCAAAACAAAGCTGCTGAACGCACACCTCCGAGGTTCTCCACTTTTAAAGCGTTTCCAGAATCAGCCCAAAGGATCAGGGCAGGGTTTTAGGGTTTTTGAAATAATTCAGTATCACCCTGGCGGGAGTTACAAAGGATCCTGTTGGTGCTGGTCCGGGTTTTGCCTCCACACGCAAACCCTGCGCAGACGGCAACCGCTCGGGGAGGAAGCCAATACTGACTGTGAATAAACTTTCTGCTTTATAAGAAAACTGGGAGTGACATCCTGAGTTTCAGAACTCCAGATACGATTACTGACTATTCACTTTCCACTCTCCTTCCTTTAGTGTTTTAAAAATATAACGTCACTGCTATTGTTACTTAAAAAAAAAACCCCACCCAACTACCAGCAAGGGAATTAGGTTACCTGGGAGAAAAGTGCTGGAGTAAGAGAAGCAGTTGGGAGAGAAGGACTCAGAATCCCCAGCGGACTCGGATCGCTGCCTGTAATGACAAGAGTTGGAGCCAACTCCAGCCCTTTGGGTTTTTTCGATCTGGAGAGGTGATTGGCGAATTCCTTCTCCAGCACCGAGGAATCCTGCTCTTTGGGCTCCGGGGATTGATGCTGAAGGCTCTGAACCTGCTCCAGCTGCTGAGAAGCCACGGACTCGATGTCCGTGTCAATGTCCAGGTCAGGGTTAGAGCTCAGGGGGGGCGACGGGGGTGTGGAAGGGACTTGCAGGGTGGGAGAAACCGAGGATATGGGGGGAGTCGGGGTGAAGCTGGTGGTTAAGTTTGGCAAAGGTGCTGGAGCTTCGGGGACAGTTAACTTGGGAAGAACAAGCGTCTCCAAGGTCTGGAGAGTTTCTTCCGATCCCATGGGAAGCGAGGAAGCGGCTGAGGTGGCGGAGGCGGTGGAAGTGACAGGGACTGATGAAGTGGTGGAGACCAGGGGGACGGAGGAAGGCTTTTTGGAGGGCATGGTGACAAACTTGATGACAGAGGGGGCCGGATCCTGAGCAGGTTTCTTCTCCGCCAGTTTCTCGGCTGGATTCTCAATCTTGATGGACCTGAAGAGTTTTACGCTGGAAGAGTTCAGGGAGTTGAGCGTGAAGGAGGAGTAGAGGCCTGAGTGGATGTAGTCATTGCGGCTGGAGGACTTAGCACACGACTGAGACTTCTCCTTCCCACAGTTTTCCACGTCCTTTGGGGCGCTGCTGACTTCTGCAAAACCAGTCATCTCAGGGTCTCCTTCTATACGGCCCACGACAAGTGGATCCATATTTAAGATCTCCGGATAGGAAACAAACTTGTACACAAACTTCTTACCGTTCACTTTTTTAATGATATTCTGTGGGTAAGAAGATACATATATTTAGGCTTTCTCCGGATTAATTTTCTTCCTACAAGCATTGCCTAAAAGAGACTGAGGAATTAGACAGTCTGTAAGCTTTCATCAAAAAATATTTCTTTTTTCTTTTTCAAAACATTCCACGTTCTTGCAACTCAGTTATGCTCCCAAAGTATCATTTCCAGAGCCCACAGACAAAACACTAACACGGGTGAGTTTAACCTAACATTAAATATACTAACAACAGCCTTAAAACCGACACACAGTTCTGTTTAATGGATTTTTAAAAGATCAGCTCAGAAATGAAAAAATACCCATTACTCTCCTCTAAGACCACCGACCTGGGCGCACTAAGTGTCATCTAAGAGGGAAACCTGCAGAATTAGAGCTCACAGGTTTGTAGAATTGAGAGCTACTGCTTCAAATCCAGCCACCTTTACCCTTAATCAGATGATAATAAAAGAAAATAAGTAGCTGAACCAGTCAGCAGAACGTAGGTTAATCAGCTATTTCAATACCACCAAGCAGCATATGTCAAACTCGTTTTGCTCCGAAGGGAAACGCCGCACACAACCTGGACCTCAGGAGATTCTTATTTATCATACAATTATCGTCACCGAGACCTCTCGGTACAAAGTCAGATTTGTGTTACCCGATAATAAACTCAATAATAACGACCGAGGTACCACCTGCTGCAAACTGACAGGTTCCTCAGAAACCCTGCTTTATTTTTTTATCTCGTACACCCACACAATAGCAGTTGCGGGATAAATGGCTTATTGAAACGAAGGGAAGACTCCCACACCCTGGTTCTAGTTCAGCTTCTACCCGTGCTCTAATGAAAGCCTCTGAGTTATGAGAGCTATTAGAAGGCATTTGCTAAATAACAGAAGCATCTTACTCTGCTGGACTAAACCCGCTGACCACATCAGAGGTGCCATTCTTTTGCATGAAGACGTGGAGAAAAAGAAAACCACTTCGGGCTGCTTTACTGAAAATCCTTATTTTGATAGCCCCTTCCCGGAGACAACTGCAGAAAAGCTCTCAAAGCGGTGCAATACTCACCATCTCAATCACCAGAATAATTCTCTTGCGTAAACTGGAGTGTTGGGGAATTTAACCCTTGCAGGGGCAGGTATTTTTGGGAAGGGGATTAGGATTCTAAGGCAGATTTGTATGAGCAAAGACGACAACGCTTTGCACAAAGCCCTCTAGAACCTCTAGAACAAGGGGGATGAAATGCAGCACAACGACAAATGAAAAACCCCTCTAAACATAAACTAGCATGCCTTAAGTCTGGGAGACAGGAGTGACACCTATCCCCTTGAAGAGAATGAAAAAGGAAACAAAGCTCATTAGGCAGAAGCTGGTAAGATGGATAAAGACCTGAGGTGGATTTACAGACTTCGTTACCTTCACGTAATAGTATCTGAGAGCACGGCTGAGTTTATCATAGTTCATGCTGGGCTTGTTCTTGCGGATTCCCCAGAGCCTGGCCACCTCCTCTGCCTGCAGCAGTTTGAACTCCCCGTCGTTGGAGGTCCAACAGATGATGTTCTTGTTCTGAGGCTCTTGGAGGAGCTGGAGGAGGAACTGCCACAGGGTGATAGCACTGTCCATAGCAGTAAGCTGAAATTCAGAAAGGCAGATAAGAGGCAACAGATTAGGAACTGCGCATTTTCGTCGTCTCCCTAGAAGGGGGTAACGGAGCAGGGATGTTATTTCCAAAGCCAGCAAGAGTAAAAATTATTAGTCACCAGTCGTGAAAGATGTTCCCTGCAGAACAGAGAGGCTGAGAGCCAACTGCTGTCGTCTCCTCCCACATGTCAGTACTTTTCACATGGGTTATTTTTAGCCTCATTTAACTAAATCAGGTCACTTTGGGTAAGTTGCAATGAGTCACGATCCAAAAAAAAATGTTTCTAAGTTGTTCCACGTTCACCCACTCGGACTTGTACCGCTTCGCGAGGAACAGCTCAGGTGCACCCGGGTAAAAATCCAACCACCCACTCGCTGCCACCGCCGCCTCCTTCCCCTGCCTGCACCCACCTCCAGCTTCGACGTCTTTCAGAAAACAGAGCAGAGCAAGGCACCGCCGGAGCTCCGTGGAGATGCCAGCACCGAACAACTCAACGTTCCTTCAGCTCCCGTTTCTACTGCCTCTTGGCCAGCAGCCCCTTCCACCAACCCCCAGCCTCCTCTCTTTCAAATTCCCTTTCTTTTCCTGATCCCACCCCTGTGTCTTCTACAGCAGTAAATGGGAAACTAAATAAAATTATTTCAGCTGCTGCCTTTGCTTTTCTCTTGACTTCTGCCATGTCTTACCCACATCTGTCATTTAGGGCCGAGGCTTTCTAGGACTAGTATCCATCAGTGGAGTTGGGCCCTTCCCACAGGGTTTTTTCTTGCGCTGATGCATAAATTCACCGAGGACAGAGCAGGCAGCAGAGCTGACGTTTTTCCTTGACCGTATCTGACTACACCAAACAGTACTCCCACAGATATTTTTAAGCACAATGCTAATAATCCAGCCTGCACAAGGGAAGTATAAAATACGCTACGAATTAAGTCAGATAAAATTATATTAATTCAGTATCCCACATGGATTCTCTTATTCCAGAACAGCTCTTATTAACTCAGCTTAAACTTCTTCATATGAAATAAAACCAAACCCAGCCACTCTGGAATACGAACCATCACGATGAACCACACTTCAAATCATAGAATCATAGAGCCATAATGTTTTGATAGGTGTAACAGCTAGAACCTTATCTCCCTTTTACCCCCCAGGCCCCTACCCCAGGCCCACCAAACCTCAGTAAAGGCAAACCTAAAGGCTACGGGAGTTTCCATCTGGGTGAATCTGCAGCCAGAGCGACCCGACGCTATTCACAAGCAGAAGCTCCAAAACAGAGGCATCGGGTCCAACTCCAGCGACAGGGACCCCGCGCCCCTGTTGTCTGAAGTCCACGTACACGCAGGGATAAGTTTAAGATTCAGCTGGAACTGCCAGTTCATCTTCGTTACCAAAGCCTTTTATTCCAATCTCATTACTGCCCAGCACTTATCCAGCCCTATATAAGGAAGAGAACGGGTCTACATGTCAGAGCTTCAGAATTCAGTCTGCCCTGTAGAAGGATTACTGCTGACAGTTTACACAGGACTACACATTCTTATTTAAATAAGGTGCCCCAGGGCAGGTGCTTTTTTGGGCAGAGCCCATTGCATTTAACCTATTTTTGAGAAGACCTGCCTAACGGCAGGCGCACATGACTGCACAGGGATGTTGCATCGATCCCGCCAGTTAAATTGCTGCAATTACAAGGAACAATCTCAAAACGAAGGACACCCACACCACCTCATTATGCTGGCCTGAGGTGCTTTCCCGGTTAATTACCGCACGCATGCAACTCCACACTTGCCCAAATTAATTGCTCGGCACTGGAAGAAAATATCAGCTGCCGCACACGGTGCTTTGAGACTCATCCCACACCAGGCTGTGGCACCGCACGGCAACTCAGGGTCAGACAACCACGTTAAAAACTCTCCCAGGACTTCTCCTCACCAATATTCACATTTGCCAGTAACATTTCGTATCTGCCCACCGGCAGCACAGAGAACCGGCACGTGGCAGAGCATCATCACCATCATCATCATCCCCTCAAGGATGATGCACCCGCACAGGGTTTTTGCACAGGCAGAAGGACTCGCTTCTCCCGTTCTGCAGAGCTGTCAATGCCAGTGACACACGTTAGCGGAGAAAGAGCAGGGAAACGAAGCCGAGTGATTATTCCCACGCTCCATTTATCTACAGCGCCTTCCAAGCCCCGGTACCAGCAGCACTGCAGCAAACAGCGCCGACTGATGCAACGGGAGGCAGCCACACAGATCAGATTAACAGCAGAACTTCAGAGCAGCAAAGGTGGTTGTTCTTCCTTCTTTTCTTCTCCCCCCCTAAAAATCCACACAGATCTCAGCCCAGAATTTAAATTGTATTATTTCCCCAGACTGCTTCCCTACAGTAAGAAGTACCTCATCCTTATCTCAAAACTCACCAATCTCTACGGTGGCTGAGCACCAGCACCCAGGTTATGGCTGGTTTTAAATCAACACACAATAAGGAAAGAGTTCACGCTGCCTAAATCCCAAATAGCACAGCTTTCCAGCTGGAAGGATCCTCCTCCCAGGGGGCAGACTGTACTGGAGCGTTGGATTGATGGAGTTATTAGTGATGTTTCTGGAGTTTAGAGTCACGATTCCTGCTCGGAGGATACGCTGTGCATCCTTGGCACCCTCTACTTCAAAACGTCTTATGTCAGACACTAAGTCTTATGTCAGACACATTAACAACAGGGTGGAGAAATTTTACTTACTCCTTGGCTGCTGCAGAACCAGAGCAGAGAGCAGTTTGGATTTGTTAATGGATAGGTTATACTGCATCTGAGAGAATCAATGCCCCTCTTTATTTGTTGTGCACACCGATGGGAAACGACAGAGAGTTACCTCAATGCAACTGGGAGCACAGAGTTTTTTCCTGGAGATTGTTACATACACAGGGAGGGACAGAAAAACCCTCCAAATCTGTCAAAGCAGTGGGATCACAGGTGGATCTCACCCCCCCAGAATCCAGGAGTAAGCTGTAACTGGGAAAGCATAACGTGTATATGGGAGAGACTGTTGTTGTATGAACCAAGACATCTAATTTAACTTCTTTATTAAAGTTCCTTTGATACTGTGTAAGAAAACATCAAAGAACTGTTGTTTCTTCAGCAAAAAGACAACCACCACCAGAATAAAGAAAAAAAAAAAACAAAAACAGAATAAAACAAACATCACAGAAGATGCAAAAAATTAAAACCAGTATAGGCGAGATGAGCACTTGTCTTTGTTGAAGACGAGCCGAGTAACACATTAAAAAGGTTCTTCTTTCTTCAGCACCCGGGGCAGGAGCAGCCGCTGCCTTTCATGAGCCTTTCAGGGATGGAACAGGGATCCAAGATCCCTCCAAAATTGGCTTTTTTGGAACACCTTCAGCTGCCCCTGCTCGGGGGGGACCAGCCGGCCACACCACAAGCACATACTCAAAAGCATCCCCCTCCTGCATTGACACTGGAAGGAATTCAGGAGTTCAGCAGATCCCTTCATCCTTTTTATTCAGACGCAGCAAAACCCACCCTCCAGAGATGTCACATGAGAGAGGGTACAGAAGCGGGGATGAGGAGAGGACCCCGCTGTCCTACTCCTATTCTACACCAGCGATGGCAGGACTGAGACATGAGCTCTCTCACGATTTGTAAACAGCATTTCAGCTTCTTTCAAAACCACATCTCCTTTCACAAAAAGGCATCAATCTCCCATCAGCATAAAGAGCTTAGCATTTTGATTGCTTTTTGATGAATACACTGATAATTACAAGCGCACCACTGCAAACTCCCCCTTTTTTTTTCTGAAGGTTATTTTCCTTGTAAGAATCCACAGAGAAAGAGAAAAGAATTCAAAATGACAATGAGGGAATTGGGCTGAGAGGTAACGCCGCTGCTCGTGACGACAGCCTTTCCACTCCTGCACCGTTTGAGTACGAGGGAGGGGGGGGAAAAGAGTTGCTAGAGGCAGAGGGCAGTTATACTTTGTAATGAGCATGCTAAAATAGAGCACTGTTGTTGTCTTGAGATCTCCTCCGACGCCTACGGATGACCCTTGAAGTGCTGATGGAGCCTGGCCATGGTGCTCTCGACACCAGCCCTTGCTCTCGCGATGCTGCAGTTTCAGCTTCGTTTGAGGCCTCAACTTCACAAAGCCTTGAGTTTACAAAAAAAAAATAAAATTAAAGAACAAGGGAAGCCAGGCCACGAGATACGCATCTTTTCCAGTGATTTCTCCTCCCGCATCCGTGCCACCATGTGGTCCACACGATCCATTTGGCGATGGAGCCCCAAGGTTTTGCACTTTCTGGGGAAAGGGGAGCAAGCAATCGCGTGCGTCCTTTGGCAAGTGGGATATGGGATCCAACCTCTCTCATGGCCACCACCACTTTAAAATAAACCCAAGGATTCATCCCTTGCTCCTCAAAAAGGAGAGGGACACCTCGCTGAGCCCCAGCGGAGGCGGCACCGAGGGAATCTGCCCTTAACCCCCATCTTCAAGGTCTCCTGGCAGATTTCCTGTGCTTTGACTCAACGCCGAGAAGGGCTCAAACCATCTTTCACCTCGATTTATTCCACCAGCCTCTCACAAGCATCTGCTGCCTGATGGCTTCTGCAGATGGCCTGAATCAAGCAGTCGGGTCCCATCAGAACCCGCACAGGAGAAACGGGAAGAAAGGATGTCACACAGACGCAGCACAGCGAGGACAAAACCATCTCCATCACGGATTTAAACGACATGGTGTCGGCTGCCCAGGTCTTGAGTGAAGTGACACCTCAAAAAAAACGACCATGGAAGAGGCTCAGAGCAGAGGTAGAGGTAAGGTGACACGGAAACCTCTTCTCAGGTCACAAAACCTTTGGCAAAATCAACATGAGAAACCAAGAAGGCAGCAACAGGAGCTCGAGAGATGGTTCTTGGGGAGACCATGTGGAATGGTGCGAGTCAGACCAAGCAAATTAAGTCTTCACGGAATTTCAGGGGAGCAGGACTCACGGAGCACACACACACACGGGCAGCGAAGGCAAACTGTGAAGACTTTACGACACAGGACCATTCCCCAGTCTCTTACTCCTTTAAGGTGGCCACGGTGGGTGAACAGCAGGAACGTGCAGACATCACCCAGCCCTGCTCCCTTGGTTGCGCAACGTTCCTGTGGACACAAGGGCTCGGAGAGCCCGTTCCAGGAAAACAAACAAGAGAACTACTCGGGCTGAAAGAGATTTTTGGAGGTCACGGGCCCAACTTCATGTTCAAAACAGGGTTAACTTCAAAGCCAGCTCGGGCCCTTCAGCATCTTTGTCCAGACAACACAAATAAACAAAGGGCTGCCCCAGCCCTTTTATTTTAGTAAAGGGACAGGCCCTTTAGCATCAGGGCTGCAGAATCATAGAATGGTTAGAGTTGGAAGGGACCTTCAAGATCATCCAGTTCCAACCCCCCTGCCCTGGGCAGGGACACCTCCCACCACACCAGGTTGCTCCAAGCCCCATCCAGCCTGGCCTTGAACCCCTCCAGGGATGGGGCAGCCACAGTTTCTCTGGGCAACCTGGGCCAGGGTCTCACCACCTTCACAGGGAAGGATTTCTTCCTAATATCCAATCTAAGTCTCCCCTCTTCCAGTTTAAAACCCTTCCCCCTTGTCCTGTCCCTCCCCTCCCTGACCAAGAGTCCCTCTCCAGCTCTCCTGGAGCTCCCTTCAGATCCTGGAAGGCTGCTCCAAGGTCTCTCTGGAGCCTTCTCTTCTCCAGGCTGAACAGCCCCAGCTCTCTCAGACTGTCTTCATAGGAGAGGTGCTCCATCCCTCTAATCATAAGCGCAACACACAACCAAGCAACATTCTCATTAGCACTGCACTTCAAACCTCCCATTAATAAGCCCTTCGTAAAATATTTTCAAGCCCCGGGGCCGGCGATTCACCTGAACCAGCGCTCTCAGCATTTTATCAATTCTCATTCATTCTAGAAAGAGCACTGCCCAGCCCCAGCCTCTCTGGGGTGCCAGTATCCAGCACGTGGTGGGAAACGCATTAAGGGTATTTAGTTCTTTTCTAGAACACACAAAATACTAGAAAAAATACCTTAACAACTGTCACCATCGCTTGTTTTGCTACTGTCCTTCCCCGAGACAAGGTCATTTAGCAGTTAAAAGCCTCTGAACGCGCGTAAAATAAAGTCACTTCACAAGAAATTAAACAGCAGACGCAGATTTTTACGTCTGCAGCACCACTAACAAAAAAAAAATCCAAACTCTGGCAGCTTGCCAAGCATTAATCAAATTATACCTTCTCTGATAAATACTACAATCAGGCAAGAATAAGAAGAAATAAAAAAAATTAATAAAATAAATAAACCACCATGGGCTCCAATTAATTCTTGTCTTCCCCCTCGGCTCTGGCATTGACTGCCCCGTTGTTTCCAAAGCAGTTGGGAAAAAATCAGCTTGTTCCGAGGGAGAAGCCGTGGTCCTCGGGGCAGGAAGCTCCCTGGAAGGAAACGCTGGAGGATGTCCTCACGATAAGAGCCGCTCCAGAGATTTCATTGCTTAATTCCACTCCAAGTTTGACAGTTGTATTTACTTAAGACAACCGTTGCCAGAAGTTTTGGGGGGGTCTCGGCTCAAAAATTAAGTTACTTCTCACGAAATGAAAGTTTCAGCAAATATTTGGGAGGTTGAGAACAATTTGCTTCAGCTTCTTAACTCCTGAGAAATCAGTATTTCCTTTTTTTTTTTTAAGTAGAGTATTTTCTGATATCCTCCACCTTCCAGACACCCAAGAAAATCTTTCTCTACGAGCAAAAAGCACTAGAAAAGAAGCCACGAGGGAGAACAGCAGCATCTGGATTCCCATCCCTCTTACAGCTGAAGACTCCAGGTGGTAGGAGATGAGTCCAACAGCTTTTTTTTTTTTTCTTTTGTTGTTTTCTTCAATCTTGATACAGAGTCAACGGTGGCTGCTTTGGCATTTAACACAGTTTTGCCCACGTAAAAACTCTTTTAACCTGTTTGAACACGGCCAGTGAAGAGGATTTGAAAGCACAGTCTGCCTTCTTCCTCCAGCTGCCATCATCATCCTGATCCTCCACCCCTGGGCTTGGGACGGACACCCCACCACAACCGGGGAGAGCAGCCCTCGCTTCCCTGCTTTACTAATACGCTTGGATGAAAAGCCTCCCTTTTCCACCTCTCCTTTTTAAGAGAAGGTGAAGGGCAAATAGAGAGAGAATGGCAAACTTCAAAACGCCTTCCATCAGCTCCTCGGCTGGTTTCTGACCCTGATGCGATTGTTTCCGAGTAAGCCATAAAAAATACTGATTTCCATGGAAGCTGCTCTCTAAGGAGATTACTCTCGCTTCCTCCTTATCTGCCACCACAACGGGCTGAGGGGAATGTTTACCAACAGCAGATTAAATTAGCAGCAAGGAGCAGGAGGGCGGCTGGAAGTCAAAGCATCCTTCTCCAAGAAGAAGGGG